>CM040242.1:239384647-239984647 GCA_022545495.1 Chrysanthemum lavandulifolium
CCTATAAATACCACTTGTAAACCTTCTCTTGAAGGTTGGTTGTTCATCTCATTTCAATTGCTACGAATAACTTTTCTAAATCCTCGCGTATTGTTTTGGTTTGTTCAATCAATCACTTTCTATCTTATTTCTTCATATTGATGCTTGTGTTACTAATATGGGAACATAACAGATATATGTCCTGAAAAAGTACTCGATTGACTCCCACCGGAGCTCGCAGCGCTCGACGTTGAATTCGACTTTTGTTTCTTTGCGGCTCGATTCTTTCTGCCGCCATCTCTTTCAGGACTAGGTCGTTTGTCCGGGCCGAATATATCCTCGAGACATGTAATGTCAATCGGCTCTTCAGCATCCCACTTCGGGTAATTTTTCAAAATATCCCAACATTTAACATACCCGAACTCCTTCCCAGCATAACGTTGCTCAAAGCTCAGTTTCGAATTCTCGACATGATCGTGGTCATTTTCACCACTTCGACGCTGCAGATGTTTGTAAATAGCGTTAAATTTTTGGCAATCACAGTTAATCCTCGACCATTTACCCGTGATCATATTTTTGGTACGCTGGTCATCGGTGGTCTGATTATTGAACATGTCCATAATGTCGTTCCAAAAGAAATCTTCGGAACGGTCATTTCCCATATCTCGATCTTAGGAAATTTCTATCCAACATTGCTCCACTTCCTCCTGTCTACCTGGCCTATGACTTCCACATCTTTGTCATCGTCTGCGTCCAAATCCACAGCTTGTTTTGTTTTTTTTTGCCTTCGTCTTTTTCCTGGTACCTTTGGCCGGTTCACGTGATTTTGGTACTTTGAATTTTGAATCGGACGGTTGTGATTCCATTTGGGGAAACGTTTAAGGTTGTGACTGGTTAAAAAACTGTGGAGGTTATGACGGGTTAAAAAACTGTAGTGATGAAAATCAGGCGGGGTAAGTTGTGAATCCTTTTTGAAACGCATATTGTTGGTTAAGAAAAGTTTCTTGTGGAGACTGGTTGGAACTTTACGAGGAGGGTAGACGGGTTTGAAGAACCCCGTATTAGAGTGGGTTTGAATTTAGTAGGTTTGTGAAATACCCTTCGTCATTTGGGTTTTGAGACATTGTGGGATTTTCTTTTGAACTAAAGAGATAGAAAGTTGATGAAGATGGAGGAGATGAAGATGATAAAAATGGTGGTTATGATATGTTATGTATAGGGGTGGTAAGTTTAAAAAAACTATCCGTTATTTGCAACGGATATACTTTTTCGAAATTAAAATATATCCATTTCCTTTTGTCAGACTTTCAGCTCGTTGTCACCACAAAGAGGGAAGGAACGTCGACCAACGGCGAGGTCAGCCGGTGTGGCGGCGAGCCTCGACGAGGCTCCACGTCGGACGGCGAACATGCATAACGAGACCACACTTATTGCTCTTATATTCTTACTAAAGAAACTCATACTAAAAAGTTTAGTGTCAATAATATTCAAGCGATCATTCTTCTTAAGAATACTGTAAAATCGTAGAGAGGAAGGGATGAATACGTTCTTTTAAGAATACTGGTAGTAAAAACTATGTTTTAACACTTACTAGCAGGGTACCCGCACAATACGACGGCAGGTACCCTGTGACTATATTTTGTGGCGAGCAAATGTTATTTGATTACATGTTTTTTTCTAAAAATAATTGTACGAATGAATGAATTGATATGTGCTGTTACAATGTTTTGAATAGACATGGCAACGGGGCCGGGTATGCGGGGAATGGTTGATACCATCCCCATCCCCGAAGTTCAATAGCTATCCCCATCCCCGTCTGGGGTCACAATTACGTCCCCATCCCCGTCCCCGATAAGGAATGGGGATCCCCAATAGGGAATCGGGGATTTTTTCCCCGTTACATAATTGACATTTTAAATATATTTTAATGGTGCAACCATACTAATAGCAAAGAAAATTCAATTGTTGTTGTAAATTCAAGCATTCGATAAAAAAACATAATAAAAAGGACGACTTATCGTAAGTACAAAAACCAAAGTATAACTACAACTGGAAACAAAAACGTGAAATAATCCAACATGCAAAGGAACAACCAATAACATGAGAACATGTGGCTAATGTCTTCAACATGTTAAAAATCCCGCATGATTTATTGACACTCGATAAGTCTATATTATTGTATCACCAACACCAACTAAAACAAAATTTATGCATGAACAAAAAGAAACAACTGTGTTAGTTGTCATTTATAGCATTTGAAATGGGTACATAAGCTTAGAATTATAAAAGTGAAGTGAAAATTTAGCCATGCTTGGAGAAATTATAAAAGGTTCATTAGCTTAGAATTAGTGCAGAAGTTTACCATTCATTATTCCAAACAAGCAGATGTTGTGATCAGTTCCATTCCAGTTCCATGCTATAAAAGATCAAATAAATTTACCAAAGTGGGTGCATATTAATTATCTTCAATATCTGTATCATAATCATAAAAATGCTTGCATGGTTATCTGACGTAAATGGTTTACCTTCATCTTAATAAAAAATATATATATATATATATATATATATATATATATATATATATATATATATATATATATATATATATATATATATATATATATATATATATATATATATATATATATATACATTATATATAGAGGAGGCGTACATAAAATCCACTTGGATCCCATAACGCCACGTATATTTCCATGTCATCATTGAATACATGTGGCATTTTTTAAATACATGTGGCATTTTTATAAATTTAATTTGATTTTCTTTATAAATTTAGTGTACTAATTTTCGGATTAATTAAAGCATGTCATAATTCCACCTAAGCATCAATTTATGGAACTAAAATTTGAAAATTCCGAAATTGTTTATAAAAAAATGCTACTTGCAAGATTTGAACCTAGGGTGTTGGTATTATTAACAAACATAATAACCACTAAACCAACACATGTTTTGAATTATATCCTGCAAATTTAAATCTATAAACCCATTCGCAACAAGTATGAGAATCCCTACAACTTAGGTACAATTTAGGTAACCCTTATACCAAAACAATATACGGTTCATTCATAATTTACTTTTTCTCAAAACCCTAATATCCTTTTCCTCACAATCTCCTCTAATGATCCTGTTTCTTCATCACAGGTTTGAACTTCAATCGTGAGGGTCACCAGAAAATCCTAATGTCCTTCTTTTCAATTCATGCACCATTAATATCCTCCTAAAATTCCTAAAACTCTAATACGTTGTATATGATCAAGTATAATGCATGCATGGTGTTTTTAGTTTTTCTAACAGATGTTGTTTGTTTTTTGTTTATTTGTTTTGTAGGTTTGCAGGTTTTATGATTGTGGAAGAGTTTTAATGTTTTTTTTTTTTTTTTTTTTTTGTTTCTCAATAACATATTGGATTTCAAAAACGTTATCTGCAGTTTGTTACTCTTTGTTTCTTAAGCTATTAATAAATTGTAACAAGTTTAAATTTTGTTGGACTATGCCATGATTGCAGGCCAGCAGGTGAGATGTAGGAGGTATGTATGTAGCAATTTTTTTATTCGGTTATATTCTTGCTTAATTCCTCTTTATAGGGACCAATATCGCATTTGGAAAAGCCATACAATCTGTATAAGCTTCAGCCAGCGAAAAGGCTCAAAATGCGACAGACGGGATCATGAGAACACGACTGAAAGGTGCATTAAGAGCATACCAGAACTGAAAATCTGAAGAGGGTGCGGGGTGTGTCACGTGGCAGTAAAGGGAGAATGGAGTGGGCTAATGAGAAGACCAAAAAAGGGTACGAAGCAACAAAAGTGAAAGCAAGTAAGGGTTTGGAGGCTGTGAAAGAGGCAATGGGAAAGAAGTACGATGAGGCTACTGCCCTGGAAAGGCTTCAATTATTTTGAGAAAGGCCACGATTTGCTGCTGCAACAATAGTGTAAGTAGTTTCCTCAAGTGTCGGGAACTTTTTGTGTTAACTCATGCTAACTTATTCCTTTATGTAGGATCAAAACAGGAACATCCTTGAGTTCATGAATGCAAGTGACAGATCTTTGCTTTTATTTGAATGGAGTTGCATTGCTGCAATAACAAAACTTGGCCCCACAAAAGTTGCTTGCTGCCAAATAAGAACAGGTCGTGATGTTCGGTCTGTATCCACTTCAAGGTCATTGTCGAGAAAGTTCAAGTGTTGAATTCTATTACGGCTAAGTTGCCATTCTAGGTTACCGCGAGACGATGACAAAATGGCTAATTGGCTATTTGAGGATCTAAAAGCTGTTGCGCATAAGCTTATCTAAACGCCTTGAAAATTAGCTTATTCTAAAATAAGGTAACAAGTTTATGCTCATTTGTAAGTGGAACCACTAATTGTGTCATATGTTGGTTGATTGTATTTGCAGAACTATTGTGGAAGCTTTTGGTGTGGTTTCGGATCTTTCCTGTTGGTAGCCGTCATCAAGTTGTGATATTGGTATGCAAGCTACACCTCTATCGGGTAAAATTTAGCATGTTCTTCTATCCATTCAATTAAAGTAACTAACAATTCTCTTTGTAATATCAACATCAGGTACATGATAATCTTTATTAATGATGTTGATGATATTGTACCGTAGTATTCGATGATAACATATGCACATGTGTCTTTTTGTTATTAAAAAGTTAAGCTTGAATATTTGATGGGTTATATTTGTTTATTTTTTATGAATACAACACTAAATAAGCTACTACTAGGAACTTTAATATAAAATAACTAAATAAGCACTAATTGGTACATGATAAGCAATAAAAAAAAGAGAAAAGAAATAAGCTCTAACTACTTCCTGGTCTACTACTGCACACTGCAGTCCAAAACAGTCCATAAGGGAATGTTTTTGCTTAAAAATAAGCTGTCTAGAGGTCTCCAAAATCCTAAATAAGGGCAACAAGGTAAATTCCATATGTCTAAGAACTTTAAAAATCACATTATAGCTAAAGAGAAGCTTTCAAAAGGCCTTAAAAGGCTGTATAAAAAAGGATGCAGGGGCTGTTTTTTACAGCAAGACAGAAACAAAAAGGCTCAATGGGGGTAGTCTAGGGCTAAAAATAAGCATGCAATAAGCTCCAATCACCAAAATAAGCATAGACCAATGAACTCAGAATTACTAACTACTTGTGCAACAAAAATTAAATCCTAATTCTAATTTTAACTAACCTAAAATCTAAGCTTAAAAAGGGACTAAAGGCTGCTGTTGTGACAGAGTGAAGCTTGAAATAACTCAGTACACATCTGAATTGTTGATATTTGAATAGTACAAACATGTACCCCTGTTCCATATCATTTCACTAGCGACGTATGATACTGAAATTTTTATCTTTCCTGAAGATAAGTGTCTATTGTTGTGATTTTGCTGGTTTTTCTAAGGTTGCATCCGTTCTAGAGAATATACCTTTGTTGCAACTTGAGTGCATACTACATTTCAGCATCATCCGTTTATCAGAAAATAGCGCTGTACTCCGTATATCACAATAGGAGTCCTTTCCTTTTTGTGGCAATATCTCTTGCTTAACTCGTATTAGGCGGTGTTTGTTTCAGCTTATATAGCCGGCTTATGGCTTATTTGGTTGTGGGCTTATGTTTCATAAGCTCACTTTTTGTGGCTTATTTTGAACTTTTCGGCTTATATAAGTGCATTATGAAATATTAAACTTATATAAGTCCTTTCCAGCCTGCCTTGAGCATCTATCAGGTGATACTAAGCCAGTTTTCAATATAAATGACCAGCCAGCAATATGGCTACTTGGTTCATATTATGTAAAACTTTTTTGTTTGCTCACAGTTCACAAAAGCATATTTAACTTCTTGAGTGTTATTTAATTTGAAAGCATGAAAAGGATAAATAATACTTATGTTAAATGAGTTTCAAGCGAAAGTTCTTGTGTCGGATTGGGGATTAATATGTTGTAAAACAGTAAACTGAGGCAAACAATTATACGGATTCACAAATTGTTGAACTAAAGCACAACCCATAAAAACCAAAGTGAAGCTTAGCTTATATAGCTATGGTCAAATGAACCATCATCCTTAAAAAAACAAAGGTTGCAAAATTATGGTTCAAACACAAATGTTTCTTAACATGAGCATGAAAGTCTACATGATACCACCATAACCATACAAAACCCTTTCATTCAAAAAAAAATGCACCTATCCGTACTTATTCACTGGATCAGTCACCTTGCCAGACCTAGCATCAGTCCATGCTTTGGCGATTGTCTTCTTCATTTCATCATCACCGTCCTCATACATATTCTGCAGAAAATCATCCTGTCATTGTGATTACAATAGATACAGGAAACCAATAAACAAATATTAGAGGTGACAAAAAACATCTTTTTTTTGGCAACCGTGGTTTCCAACCTCTTGACCGAGCCCACAGCCAAATAGACAACATAGATGATTTGGGTAGTAAAAACAAAACCAAACCACTTTTGGCCCACTTTTTTATAACTAATTTATATTTCAAATATGATTAGCAGACTATATTATTTGAAAATAATCTAAAATTTAGATATAAATGAAATTTCAGGCTTAATACACTATAAGAATACACTCTTGGTGACTTTCAACTCGTTTGACGTGCCCGACCCATTTAGTCGTTCCATCTTGAGCTAATTTCTTGGTATCACACACTATAAATCTTAGAGATAGAATGGCCCATGAGGAAAAATTACCTTCATTAAGTCCATAATTCCGGCCATAGGATCACATTCCTTGTCCAGATTTGGCTTGAACTAAAACCAGAAACAAAATATGAGTACATTACGCCACTTATTTGCAAACAAAGTAAGTTATTCATTAAGTAAAAAAAATAATAAAAATACCTTGTCTTCCTTGAAGTAAAGATCCAACCAGTTACCCTTTGAAGCCTTAACCAATGTGATGACGACCCTTGTTGGTTTAACCAACACTTTACATTTCTCAGGTACAATCTCCTTGTTTAGGTTCGGTATGGCACATCGATAGTTTTTCCCTTGGACATCATGGAATTTGATGTCAACAGACTTAGCATTAAATTCAGCCTGAACCTTTTCTTGATCAACTCCTCCAAAAGACATAGATCTGCAAAGCATAAAATCAAGCATCATAAATTGAGAATAAAGAGCCTCTTGACTACTTCACACGCTCACCTTGACTTTGTCATTATCTTGATCCCAGCTGAAAGATCCAAGGGTAGTGTACTTTAACGCCGGTTCAAGAGCCACCTTTTGGTTTGTTGAAACTGGGGTAGGCGTAGGGGTAGGGGTTGGGGTTGGGGTTGGGGCAACTGGAGCAGCATCCTTTAATTGCTGCATAAGTCCAAACAATACATGATCACTATACAGAAAAACATATTTCATAAGCGTCATAGGTGTTGTAAGTATCACATGTATCTTTTGGATATTCTCTAATTGCCTGCCATCTTTTAGCATCTTCTACCCACACTGAGCGTTCTAGATGTCCAGGTCCATTTATGGTGAGCCTCGATATGATATCTTGCTTGAATATCTTGCTTCTAACACGTGTTACTGATGTCTTCCAACTTTTCTATTTAGAACCTTAGTTATAACTGAACAACTTTTGGAGGAAGAAACAACAGTATACAAATGTGTGCATGAAAAATCTTGATTTGGATTTCAATGAAAGTTCATTGATAGATTTTGTTTTCAGAATACAAAAACAGCACGACTGATGTGACTGTAATTGATACTCAGTGGAAAGTAAGAATGTTTGGATTCGTCTATTTTGTTGTCTGTTTAATTGGTTCACGCACCAAAATTAAGGCTTCTAATTATTTTTAATGTTTTTATTTTGTAGCCATTTTAGTCTTAGCACCATGGCTTCACCTCTTGCATGTTGGATCGCACATCCATCCTCTGTGCCTCATCAATCAGTTTCTGCCGGTCATATTGGGTTCGCTCCAACTAATAATTCTGGTATGCAATTTAAGATTTTATTCATAAATTTTGATGTTATAATGGGATTAATATAGAGCTGAGAGATAGAAAACAAACAAACTTGCATTAGTAGAATTAGCAGCAGTAGAATCATCTTTAGGTAACCCTATATTCTATTTGGTTAATCACCAACAACTTTTGATTTGACTTTGTACATTTGACATTATACGTTTAGTGACGTGTTTCTTTTTTTATTCTTGTGTTGCGTATTCTACCCTTTGCTGTTATCGTAGGTACTAAACTTGTTGAGGAAGCCCTTCTCAAGTGCCCCTGAATTCCTACTGCTACGGGTAGGTAACAGTCCTCTTATGTTTTATATTTTAACTTGACTTTTCGTTTAGTCATAGCTATATTTTCCTGACACTAAACTATGCATATTACATATAAGTTTTTTTTATGGTTTGAGATCACATTTTTAACGAGACATTGAAACCCACATGTTTAATAGCATATAGAACCAGAGGCCAAAATCCATACACATGTTTTAAATTTCCCAAAAAGCTTGGATATAATTCTTTCTTTTGCGGGAGTTGTGTAGGTGTTGTAGGTTCAAAAACTTGAATGAATTTTGTGTGTGTTGTGCAGTTAACTGGTGAGACAGTAGGTGAAGTGAAAGATGTGACTGATATGCATCAGAGGCACGACAATGACTAAGCATTCTGATTCTTTTATTGCTTTACCAGGTTGGTTTGTAATTATCACTGCAGACTCCTTCGTATTCTTTCACAAATTTCACAAAAACATATTCATTTTGGCAATTTACATATTTTTAGTGAGCTTCCATATAACCCATGTGTCAATTGTTTGTACAGGGTCTCAGAAATTTGTTGCTGAAACCAAAAGAATGTTTACTCGAAAACAACATGCAACCGACACCAGCAAAGGCAAAACTATATAAGTGGCTCAGGAGAAAGAGCCTAAAGAAGGCATGTGAAGTCACTTATATTTACTGGATGAGATGCTAATAAAAGAATTAGAGAATATAAGTCATGATGTACTGTACTCGAAATGAAAGGAAGGTTGACTGTGACATATATATGGGGTGTTTGGGATTACTTTATTCAATCTGTTTGTCTACTTAAAAATCATCATGTTCCATAAGAACACAAGCAACTTTATCCAAACAGGCAAACACTCAAAAGTGCTTATGTGCTTGAATGTAGATAAGCACTTAACTAACAGTCCCAAAGACCCTCTGAATCATGTTTTATACCAGTGCTATTTCCAGTCCACCACCAAATGCAGGACCATCAATCGCTGCTACTATAGGCTTTCTTGCAGCTGCAAAATGAATGTTTATGAACATAATCATTTCGAAAGTAATGACTTTAAAAGCACACGAATTGAACATAGTATAAGAAATCTGGTGATGGGATGACACCTCAAGTAGCAATTCCGTTTTTCATATATGCATTTATGGATACACTATTTAATTGTCCTTTTCGTTTACTATTTATTAGAGGAAACTCTTATGTAGTTGCTAATATGCTTGAAAATCTTAGCCGGTCTAATTGTTCACTAAACTGGCGGCAGCAAAGAGTATGACGCATGATGTAATCCGGGATCTACTTGGTGTGAAATTAGACATGGCTAAATATGCAGTAAGTTTTGCATTTACACCTAAACACTATCAACTTTGAAGCTTAGTTACTTAAATCAAAGCCAATATAACTCTTGGTGAAATGTAGAACTTGATAAACCAGAACCAACTCCAAATATTTAGTAGCTTTAGATGTAGGTGATTTGAATGTCAGTCTTGTGAATCTGTGTTTGTAAACATAAAGGCAATACAAACTTTGTAAGGAGAGAAAATAGTTGCTATTCGTTTTTGAGTTGCTTTTGAATAATTTAATCTTTTAAGGGTATTTAAAGCTTGTGGCTCTGTCTAGAGGTTAATATTATGGTACATACTTGAACAACAACCAAAATGTCCAAAATCTAATATTGTACATGCTGCTGATTTGTTATATTTTATAGAGGTGAACCACTCCCTAATCGAAGCAGTAGCCATGCGCTTCTTTACTTTTTGTTGCCCTAACAGATGAGGTGAGTTTTGTTTATGCAGGGTTTTTGTAGGAGCAAAACAACTTTGAATGATATCCTGTCATAACATTTCAACATTATGCGTACATTAGGAAGATGAAATACGTTAGCACTACACTCATAGAAATGGCACTTCTTACAACAAAGATACAGGGTCGGAAAATAGACTTTACCAAAAGTGCTGCACATAAGTAATTGTGGTTGGGCCTCAGAAATGAGATTCAGTAGCATTCAAAGGATGTGTGCTTTGGGTTTGGTTAGTTAATTCTTGTGATTATCAGCTCACTGTTCACATAATGATCAAAAGTTGGCAACTTTGACCAGGATTTAGCTAGGTTCATAATTTGAATTATATCGGGGACTTTGTTTGCTTTCTACGATCTGATGGTCAAGACTACGATACATTAAAGTGATGGACACTAAAGTAAATGTAACAATTTACTTGAAATGATAACCTAAATCAACCCATGAGCACGTGTGAGTCATTATAAAGGAAAATTAGGTTGTGTACCACCTAAGTGTCTTCTTATTAGCATGTTTAGCAGTCACCTCAAAGTATAATGCAGGTATCTTTTCCCAACACAAATTATGCATAGACACTAGCATACTTTTATCAAGAATTTGTAGCTTACGGTGTACTAAAAAGGCAATACTCTAAACCTTTTCTGGAGCTGCTTTGGAACAGTTAGAAACCAACATCTGTATAGTTAGACCTCAAATGGTATTGGTGACCACTCTTAGAGACGGATGTATCGTTGTCCATTGGAAAACTAAATCAATGGTGATTGACCATATTTGCACAGACTTATCACATGGCCTTCTTTTTGTACGCATTTGTTGCCTTATTAATTGATGTTGTTGGTTATGTTACCACTTATCTTAAGATATTATAGGTACTTGATTATTGATGCTTAGCTGTAGTAACCTGGACGGAGAACTCAGTCAGAATAGATGGGGATATTTGCTGATTGGTTCGAACATGAACAAAGGGTCAAATGTCGCCAAGATTCTTGCTATCATTGCTCTTTATGCCGACCACACCCATGAGAGAAGGTATGTTTAGCCTCCCTGGTGGGAAAAACTTCTTTTTACATGTAAATGTGGCAATTTTGAACATTTTAACCAATTTACTCATAATTGGATAAGTTCATGTAAATGGTTTATCTCTAATGAGTAAATAAAAAAAATTAGTTTAAGAAAAACGGTAGGATCGGTACACGATGTGGAACGGACAAATATTAATAATTAGAATTTTTACATAAACCCTCCTTTCATTTAAGCTGAGGCAGTATAGAACTCTATTACTTTTGGTCGTTTATGATCTACGGAGTACCATTTTATTTTATTGGTTCTACTGATATAGTATAAGAATTGACATTGCTATTGATATATAATTGCATCTCACTTTCGTATATATGACTCATATTTACATCTGCATTTGTCCTATGTTATTGGCACTTGCTAGCTGGAGAGTAAAAGAATGATTGCCCAACAAAGGTACACGTCATTATAACCGCATTAACTTAAAATCATAATCTACCAATTCTTCTTATTATGTCAAAAGACTTTCACCCATTGGACACTTTTCGAGCCATTTTTTACCCATTTTCTTTCGCTATAGTAAAATATAACAACGATAATTATAAGTAACTATTTTGGTTATAGAGTATTTGTTAATGTTCTTTAGCTTTTAGGTTTCGAAGCCAAATAAATGGTCAGTTTTGGTTTCAAGCTTATGATTAGTATTAAATTGGGTACTAAATATGTTTGTATCAACCCAAACAGTGTATCAATGCATATAAAAAAATATCATAGTCAAACCATGGGCACGGGTTAAGGGTGATGCAAAGAAAGAAAAAACCACGGTAATTCATTTGAACTTAGGTATATTGGTATGAATTATGTTCCATTGAACGTATAAATATTTAGGTCCGCGTTGCTAACCATCTGCAATGGAATTTATTTTTAGATATAAAGATAGAATAGAAAGGACATGTAGAGCCTATTCCTTCTCGGTCACACATGAAAAACTACTCATAGGAGTGGTTGCAAAAGGAGGTAGATATATATTATTTGGAAAAGTATACTGGATTTATAAACTTTTAGATTACTGAAACATGCAAAACTAACATGTTATATATTCAGTGGTCAAGTCTTCTTTCAACGGGCTACTGTATTTGAGGTGAGGGATACAAGGTATTTTTATAATAGTTTAGTATGCAATTTTAGTTTAGGAAATTGATTTGTGTTAATCGATTTTATTTTACGAAAATGATTCACTTCTTCTTGGACTTGATTGATTGTATTATGCGTTAGTATATACGCTAAGTAAACTGTATTTAATTGAATAGCATTGGTCTCTTAGGTCTTGCTTATATGTTATTGGCTTTTTCAGTTTTCGATAATCCATTGTAGTTGAACTCATCCTTTTTTTTAGTTTATGTATATTGTTGTTGATTGTTATAATGCATAAAGGTTGATTTATGTGTAATTTGTTTTTAATAATATCATATGGAAGAAAAAAGACGTGAAACTCTTTAGCTTTACGGATTATTGTTCATAAATATCTAATGGGTATATGAGTATTTTGATTGAAAGCTAAAATAGAAAGAATCTTGAATTTGATCACAGGAGGACTGGAGAAAATATGTTGAGGCCGCGGTTGATCGGGAAACCAGTACTTACGAGGCCTATTAAACTATTGGCTTCTCATCATCTTCGTGTAGCTTTGACTATTTCTATATACAAATCCAGGCTTCCTCCGAATGCATCTATCCGAGATCGGATTGAAGCTATTGCTAGGTACTAATTCGCTACGTCATTTGTTGTGTTTGAAACTAATTATTGCAGGTTTGGGTTACTATAATCAATTTAAGATAACTACAACAGTGAGCTTTGGTACTGCTTATCCAAGTCCTTATCTGTTATAAAAACCAAAAATCAAAATACTTACCTGCTTTTAGCCGTTTTATGGATTATTGTAGCATCAATTATAAATCTCCGTTTCATTTAACTTTTAATTACTTTTTAGTATATATTTGTTCTACTAAATCCTAAAAATAAAAACCACAAGTCATACCCGTCCATCGGACGGGTTTTGCCACTAGTATATATATATATATATATACATATATACATATATACATATATACATATATATATACATATATACATATATATATATATATACATATATACATATATATATATATATACACATATATACATACATATATACATATATATATATATATATATATATATATATATATATATATAGGGATGGTTAATGTGAGATCATACTTAAAGTTGTAAAAATAAGATCAAGTCTAAAAAACCACTAAAATATTTATAAATAACAATTTTAGCAATAATACACAAAAATATAATATTTTAATACAAATAAACATTTTAGAAACTAATAACAAAATGATACATGAGTTTGAATTAGTGATACACCTGATACACATTACACTAATAAATATTCCAAAATCTGATACACATACAAAAACCTGATACATATTACACTTATAATCAAAGTGTATCACCTAGGTTTCGTAAATTTTAAAAAGAAATCTATCAAAACTTTAACATTTTTAGTTGTAGCTAATAAAAAAATTATTTTTGTTGTAAGAAGAGTATCACTTGTCAAATTTTAGATTGATCTCATTTTAACAACTTTAAGTTTGATCTTATTTGATCTAGATTCTATATATATATATATATATATATATATATATATATATATATATATATATATATATATATATATATATATATATATATATATATATATATATATATATATATATATATATATATATATATATATATATATATATATATATATATATATATATATATATATATATATATATATATATATATATATATATATATATATATATATATATATATATATATATATATATATATATATATATATATATATATATATATATATATATATATATATATATATATATATATACTAGATTTCAAAGCCACCAATGGGCGGGCATGACTTATAATTATTGTTAACATATTTTTCTTTATTGTAAGAAGGTTGTTATCACCGCTAGAGAAACCTTCTACCCAATCCTTTGAAAACAAAATTACCGTAATGTTGGTATTAGGAATTTCATCACGCTTTAGAGCATAAATGAGTCAAAACTATTGAAATGAATTAGATAAAGGAAGTAAATGTCGAGTTTTTCATAGTAACTCAAAGTCTATCTTAATGACTAACACCTCCGAGACCGTAACATTCAAAGTCTATCTTACAGTATGACTGAAGCATCATTGGATTTAAGAATATTTGAAAAGTTATATTAACTTATGAAGGGGTCAATTTGGCTTGTCTAGGTAAGATTTTATACTCATAGATTAGGCAAATCCATCGATAATAAAACTGAACGGACGTTGCTATTTAGCTAATATATACAGAAACTGATATTTAAAAACATACTGCAACTAACTCGTTTATCATCAAGCATTGTCTTTAAAGACAACTATAAATACAAACACATAACACTAGCTCGTTCAATGATCGTGAAGACTTTACCTCTGACCTTTTCTTTGTTTAGAAAATCAGCCACCTAATAATCAAAACATGGATAATATTAGCCTCTTACACATACAAAATCATCCATTAACGGATTCCAAGCTTACTACAAAAAATACCTTGAATTTTTATTGAAATCAAAATCGTAACTATTCACTTTGTCGTGGTTGTTGATGTTGTTTGGACGATGCATGGTTTCGAATAATGAGCATCCAAAACCAATAATTGAGCTAGAGTGTTTCTATTGATTCCTAAGAAACGTGTTGTACCGAAGTTCGGGATTACATTGAAGATAATATGGGAACTTCTACCAATTTTATGAATATTTTCATACAAATCGACGTTGTTGGTCTCCCTTGATTGGGCGGTCGGGTTCAAACTTTTAATGGCCTAAGACAGTATAAAAAGTTAAAATCATATATATACTAATTATTAAATAAAAACTGAGCAGAAATATACCTCTTGATTGGAACCTGTCGTTCCTTTGACATGCTGCTGCAACAAACCAGGCTATTATGTTTACTGTCTTTTCAATCATAATTGACACGCTAACTAATTACCAATGAAAAACATCTAAACAACCAAACCAATTAAAAAAATAGAAGAAAAAAAAGAACTGGCCTTCAATTGGGCATCTGCAGAATGTGCAACAAGCATTAAATTATTGGTCATCGAATCCCCCCAACGTGATATATTCCTCTTCTACACTCGTTTATGTACTGCACAAAAAAAGCAACTACTTAGTATTTACATTTTGCTAAATATATACATATCTACACATCCAAAAAGCCCTCAAAAGGATGGCGTTGGTGTCAAAAGGATTAGAAGCTCAAATATACCATAATGAGAAACATCGAGCCACGTTTCCTTTTGGTTTTTCACTATCAGAATATGTTCACATAAAGAAAATGTAAAAAGGCAGACTATAAGATAAAACATATACGTCCAATTTAAGTCACAAATAATCTAATATTTTTTAGAACATGATAATCGTGAGTAGGTGAAATTAATGTTGTTGCTTGATGGGACACAATGCATGATTGACCATTGGATTGTCCCAAGAATCAAAAACCGCGTTCACTACTAACTCTAACTGTTTCTTCGGGTCTGCACAACCGCAGAAACTTAAAACCTGCAGTTTCTTCATTAGGCTTGCTTGTTCCTTCAGTAGTTTTCTTATTAGTGAAAACGGCATCTAGTATAACTCCATCTTTCTTGATGTTATGAAATGATTAAAAAAGCTGAACGTTTTTAAGAGGTTTTAAAATGGCAGAATGTAAGCAACATCCAAATGGACAACATAACTGATATTTTAAACTCATAAACCATAGAAACTTATGAATGTATCTTTCAAAAGTTATTTATGTCGAGATCTAATCCACGTTATGGATCTTATGGTGCTTTGTAAATGATGTTACATTCAAGCGGACCCACTAAAAAGCTTATCCTCAATGACATAATACTTTTCTCAATGAAGGCGAGGTATCTGCATAGTTGGGAATAAATAAGAAATATAAGTTAAAACACGATAACTTAAACAAAATTACACTTTATCTCTAGTTAACTAACATGAGGAATTGACAAAGTTACAATATTAGCTCGGTCGCTTATGAATGCCTGAACTGCTATTAAGTTTCATACTTAACAGGTTCAAACCCATCCTGTTTTAACCCATGTTAAAAGTTACTAGGGTATAACACATTTTAGTTGTATATGATTTGCAGATATTATTAGCATTTAAACCACATCATTAGTTTTAATACCACATAATGGGTGTTTGGGTAAGTTGATGCCTAAAAGGTTATGTATTCTAAATGGTATCAATTCAAGGGATTAAGATTATTAGCTTATTTGGCCCCAAAGGCCATAAGTCTTTGAAAAATAGCTTAGACAAACATCTCTAAAGTGCTTAGTAGTTTTCTTTTTAAATACCATAAACTCTTAGGCATCTAAATTTTACTTGCCAAACAACCCTTTACTTGCCAAACACCCCCTGTACTTTACGGATGCCATAACGATGAGTATGGTGACCTATTTAATAGTAGAGGTCATCACAAAAACAAATGAGAAGGGTATTTCAAAGTCCAGTACACTGAAATTCGTTGAAGCCTGGAAGAGTATCAATATATATATAAGCATCTCGCTGTATTTTTGCTTCTTACCAGTTAAAGATTGTAACACACTAAGTAACATAAATATCGTTATTAAAATCCATATTGTATTTTTGCTTCTTACCAGTTGATGCGGTTGCCAGTATTAGATCATTCTGATAGCATGGGATCAGTAGTAGGGGATCAGCACATGCATAAACTAATTCATAGCAGCATAGATAAGCACAAATAGTTTAAACCACTTAATCTAACCTAATAAAAAAATCCAACAAAATGAAATCAACTTGTTCAGAAGCAGTTTCACGGTTTAACCCTCATCGAAGGAAAATGTATCGGATTATATAAGATGACATCGAAGTTATATTTGTGGGTCACCTAACCTGTGGCAACCCGTTTGACCCACGTTAAAGGACTATTTTTTTTCTTCAGATAATGTTTATATGATCTTAAGTGAATCAGACTACCCAAAATACGATCCATGTATAAGTATAGGGTTCATGTTGCCATACCTATGCTTCGGAGAATCTAAAGGAATTTACCAATTTTGCGAGTTACCATATTCTTCTTCTATATAAATTGCTGATTTTCGTAAGCCCCATGGTACTATGGCTGACCAGCTTGAAGCAGCCTGCAAGTTATATCAGCGTTGAACATTAGTCTAACTATATGATGTGCTCATCAAGAGTCATGGTTCAGTGAGACTTTGGCTTACAGTTTCTCCAATTGATATTCCATTTCTAGAAGCTACCCCAAAAACAACCATTTTGTTTAAGCATGCCATGGGAATGAATTACTTACTTGAGGTGACGACAACCGCATCGTTTGATTCGGGTAGTCTTTCACCATAACACCCCAAATTTTGTTTAGCGTTATTCGGGAGCGTTATAGGTGAATCATAACACAAGTAATAAAGAACGGAATAGATACTCCGTTTGATTTCATAAAATAGATTTAAAACATTGTCTTACAACATAGTTTAAATAAATGGGCACATCCCATTAGTTTTAGTGGTCCCAATGTAAAACATCATTTTGTGTAAAACACTTCTTTAATACTACTACGACCATTTACCCGCTTCTTGCCTTGCCTTCATGAACATAACTTAAACACCTGAGAAAATATGCTAAAAGGTCAGCTAAAAGCTGGTGAGTTCATAGGTTTAAGTTAAAATAGTAAGTTTGGACCATAAGCAAAGTCATATAATCATTACAACGAATATAATGTTATATGGATGAAAGTCTATTACGTTAGCTCTAAGTTCATGCAACCGATACTACGACAGTTCTGTATGCTAAAAGATGTCATACAATATAGGGGCCCATAGCGAGTGTTTTGTCCCTCTACACTCGGTTCCGACATGGTATACGTTTCGCCTTGGCCTAAGCATGGCCAACCGAACGGAGGAGTCACCCTCAATAGATCTATTTATAACATTCGCGTTTCCCAATGGGGAATTGACGGTTCATGAAAAGGGCATTCTCTAGGGACATAAGGGCTTAGGCTAAACCACGTAATAGTAATCATGTGATAGTTTTGGTCCATAAAATGTTTTGCATATTTCTCACCCCAAAATGTATAAAACAGTTTATCAAGTAAAAGTGGGGCTATGAAAACTCACCTTAGCAAATGTGCAATCCAAGTGTGGGATTAGTGATTGTTGTGAAGCGGCACCGACACACAACCTAGATAAGGAGGGAAATGTTTTAGCTCATTATTTTAAGTATTGTTTACTCAAAATTGTTTAATTGTATTAAAGCTAAACTTTAGCTTGTAATAGTTGTAAAAATGATTTTTACTAGTACGTATACGAAATATATATATACTTTTCTTGTTGACATTAATATGGTTCTTAATATCCAAAGTTTGATATGAATTGAAAAATAATTATAACATTCCACTAGTAAGTATATAAATGTGTATATACTTATTTAAGTTGACACAAAATGGTATTGTCAAAATTAGTATATATAATTTATTTATTTTCTAATTGCATTTAGAAAATGTTTAAGTTAAAGTTGAAAACTCTCCAATTTATTAGTTTACAAAACGATTTAGTTGTCCTCATTTATTTATCAAAATTTGTTCTTAATACATATGGTTCTCAACTAGGGATTTTACTCGACATATACATATATATGTTTATACATTGACGTTTAGGCTTTGACGGGGCCTCATTATGTGAATCATATTTTTAAGCATTTGTTGTCTTGTATATATAAAAAAAATAATATATCAACCTTGCACTTGTTCACTTGTAAATTCGTATGTGTATATACATCAAATGCGAATATTTCAAATACTTGACAAATGAGCTTGGTTTTATAATTTATTTCGGTTTACATTTCAATTCTATTGAGAACTCATCTAACTGCTTTTAAGCGAGTAGTTAATTATTGCAAATGGGTGTGGCCCGAAAAGATTGGATATAATGTTGGGCCTGGGCTCGAAGTAGTGTACAAATGAGAGAAGGGCTTTGGCCCAAGAATGAAGTGGAAATTCTCTTGGACTCATTTCTGAGTTGCGGCTCAATGTCAAAACAGGAAGCAGGTTTGTAGCAATTCTGTTTTCGACATTACATACACTTTAGCATTTTATTTCAAGTTCATTAGATGTCTATCATGTTTAACGTGAGCATTCTAGTTCGAGTTGTTGGCTCCGCACAAGGTTAGCTAACCTCGAAACTAGGAAGTGAGCAAGAGAGTAAATGAAACCTGGCATAAGTCGAGTACTACTTCAACTTGATCTCGATCTCGTCTACCCTTATGCATTCGACACAACCATGGACTACTCAATATGTTTGTAGTGACTAAGCCTATTCGACTTGAGCTCTCCTAGGCGTTCATATAATTTAGACCCAAGGTTTACTTTTAAAAATTTAGTCACAAGCGAAATGAAATCCTAGTAGTTTTCCACGTTTACGCAAGGTAGAAAATGAAGTTCGACATTTTTTTACAAGGACATGAGGGTCGACTTAAAATGTGAGCATCGACATGGGTCACTAGTAGGCTTCACACCTAATTCATGTGCCTCATCTTGTCCCTTTATTTCGTTAGAAACAAGAACACAAACGGACCCTTGTGCAAAAAAAAAAGACTTTACGAGTTTCATGTTACTAAGGTTGTTTACTAGTACTAAGGTTACACTTGTATAAACACAATCTTTCTAGTTCTTGGTTTAGTGGTTTCGACAAGACTCAAGATTCAACCTAACAATATCAAAGACTCTACTTCTACTTTTTCTTGTTTCAAGCTCTCGACAAAACCCATTTCACATTCAAGAGATAATTTATTTTCGGCATAGAAAATTAAAAGACATAAACACGATAAAGGTTTTTATAACATCATTTTAGTACAAGATTTTACTAAACCACATAACAACAACAAAGGAATATTACAACAAAGAAAACTCATAACCTCAACTCGAAGACGCCGCGTGAGTACGAGAATGAATACTTGGTTTCGGACCAAATGAGACTTGAATTAGCTCCTCCACACCTCTAATTTCAAAACCCCCAAATCAAATTTTGAAAACCCTAACTTTTGTAAACCCTAGTTTTTGGTAAAACTTTATGAAAACTGAGTTTGGGGTCTTTGAAATCCGACTAGAGATATAGGAGTAGATTGAGGAGGAGTTTGGTTAACTTTCTCATCTTGCAACTTGGGTTGAAGCCAAAAATAGATAACATCCAAAACCAAACGAATCTTGGACATAGGCTCAAGATGGATTGTTGTAAAGATTTGTTTCTCCTTGGTGATTCATCTTGATTTTTTTTTTGGATTCCCTCGTGGTGTAGCCAACATCAAGAGAGGATTTTGGGAAGCTTAACTTTCATGGATTTGGGAAAGATAGATGAGGAATATTTGGAAGAGGAGTGTTGGTTTACTACTTTGGTGAGATTCGGCCTATGAGGCGTGTGGGTAGGAGGAGCAGGGCTAGGGAAAGAGATGAAGATTGACATCTTGATTTTTCCCTGCTTTTGGAGGTGTGTTTTTGTCGTGTGTGAAGGAGAAAGACAAAGAGGGTACTTTAATTTTTATAATATCTTCTCTTGTAAATGTATTCCATGTATACAAATAAAAGTAAACTAAAGTATTGTAAGTAACAAAAAAATGAGGGTATAGGTAATGTAGACCTTTAATTTATTTGTGTAAGTATGTGTATGTAGGATAATTATTGTATAAAATGTATGCATATACATTATACTTATGTATGTTTGCACTTGAGTCTTATAAAAGTTATTGTCTAAGTGATAGTGTGTTAAATATTTTGTGTCCTGCGAAGTCATATTGTGACCAAAGTTTCATTGTTTGATAACTTTTCATTCGTAGTATTTTATTGTTACGTGTCTGAAATATTTTTATCTTTGTAATATTCCATGTCGCGGACATTTGTTATTTGTTTTATCTAGTCCTTATCATAGTGTCGATACGCGTGCAGTGTCGGTCACTGGGGAAAACGAGATAACCTCTCGTCTTACAATTTAAATCATAAGACAAAATGAAATATTCATAAAATGATATGAATGCAAGAGTGGTGAAATCTTTATTGTATGCGAGTTATCTACTCAAATGATCAGACAAAGCTTACGCATGCTTAATGAATTAGGATTAGTAATAATAAATTACTAATTATCAGTTAAATTTTAGTGAAAATTTACCGTGTGTCACATCCTCCCCGCCTTGGAAAAGAAAACCGTCTTCGGTTTTCGATTAGATTACTTGGTGAAGTAGAGAAAGGTGTGGGTATTTGCGCTTGAATTGATCTTCACGCCCCATGTGTATTCGGACCTCTTTGAGAGTTCCAACGGACTTTGACGATCGGGATGCGGCTTTGCTTAAGCCGTTTGATTTCTCTATCCATAATTTCAATGGGTTCCTCGACAAAATTCAATCTTTCGTCAACTTGGATTTCTTCCAAAGGAATAGCAAGAGTTTCGTCAGAAAGACATTTCTTTAAGTTGCACACGTGAAACACGTTGTGCACAGAGCTGAGTTCTTGTGGTAATTCAAGTCGGTATGCTACCGGTCCGATTCTCGCGAGAATTTTGAATGGTCTAATGTAACGAGGATTTAACTTTCCACGTTTTCCGAAACGGATTACGCCCTTCCATGGCGCAACCTTGAGCATAACTTTATCTCCCACTTGAAACTCGAGTGGCTTCCTCCTTTTATCCGCGTAGCTCTTTTGACGGTCACGATCTGCTTGTAGTCGGTTTTTGATTTGTACAATCTTCTCGGTAGTTTCTTGGACTAACTCCGAACCAGTAAGTTGACTTTCTCCAACTTCGGCCCAACACACAGGTGATCTACACTTCCGACCATAGAGTGCTTCATATGGTGCGGCTTTGATACTTGTGTGATAGCTGTTATTGTAAGAAAATTCAGCTAATGGCAAGTGCTTATCCCAGCCATTTCCAAAGTCTATCACACATGCCCTTAGCATATCCTCCAGTGTTTGGATTGTTCTTTCGCTCTGTCCATCAGTTTGAGGATGGTAAATGGTGCTCATGTCAAGGTTAGACCCTAAAGCATCTTGAAGTGATTTCCAGAAGTTTGAGGTGAAACGGCTATCTCTGTCTGAAATGATGGAAATTGGTACACCATGGCGTGCGATGATTTCCTTCAGGTATAGCTGTGCAAGTTTTTCCATTCCATCACTTTCTTTCATCGGTAGGAAATGTGCTGACTTGGTAAGACGGTCAACTATTACCCAAATAGTGTCGTAGCCTTTAGAGGTTTTAGGTAACTTAGTGATAAAGTCCATTGTTATACGTTCCCATTTCCACTCAGGGATTTTGGGCTGTACTAGTAGGCCTGAGGGTCTCTGATGTTCAGCTTTAACCTTTGAACATGTTAAACACCGGCTGACATATGTTGCAATGTCGGCTTTCATGTTTGGCCACCAGTACAATTTCTTCAGATCAAGGTACATTTTGTCGGATCCTGGGTGTATGGAGTATTTAGACTTGTGGGATTCGTGCATAATAATGTCGCGAATTCCTCCGTAGAGTGGTATCCAACTTCGCTCTTTGAAACACAAAGTTCCATCCGACCTTTTCACGAATCCATTTTCACTTTCTGGCATTCCGTAAAGGTTCTCATTCGGACGATTTTCCTCCTTGAGTGCTTCCAATTGAGCCTCAAGAATCTTGGTTGGAAGAGGTGAACTAATTGTCATACCCAAGGATCTGACTCTAAGAGGTTTTGGTCGCTCTTTCCTACTGAGAGCATCAGCAACTACATTCGCTTTACCCGGATGGTAACGAATCTCGCAGTCGTAATCACTGAGTAATTCCAACCATCGGCGCTGTCTCATGTTCAGTTCTTTCTGATCCAAAATGTGTTGTATACTTTTGTGATCGGTGTATACGACACACTTTGTGCCATACAAGTAGTGTCTCCAAATTCTGAGTGCGAACACAACTGATCCTAACTCCAAGTCGTGCGTTGTGTAGTTTTTCTCATGAGTCTTCAACTGGAGAGAGGCGTATGCTATCACTTTCTCTCTTTGCATTAACACCGCTCCTAGCCCTTTGTGTGAAGCGTCGCAATAAACAACAAAGTCTTCACTACCTTCAGGTAAGGCCAGAATGGGTGCACTACACAACTTTTCTTTAAGGAGTTGAAAAGCTTCTTCTTCCTTTTCTCCCCAGTCAAACTTGGTGTTTTTCTGGGTTAGTTTGGTTAAAGATTTGGCAATCTTTGAGAAACCTTCAATGAACCTTCTGTAGTATCCAGCGAGTCCTAAGAATTGGCGTATTTCAAGAGGGAGTTGTGGGTGTCGCCCAATCCTTTATTGACTCGATCTTAGCGGGATCTACATGAATACCACGATCGTCGATTACATGACCTAAGAATTGCAGTGGGTATCCAAAACTCACACTTTGAGAACTTCACATACGCTTCTTCCTTCTTCAACAATTCCAAGATCAATCTAAGATGTTCTTCGTGTTCTTTCACACTCTTGGAATAAATTAGGATATCGTCAATGAATACGATCACAAATTTATCCAAGTAGGGTTTACACTCGGTTCATGAGGTCCATGAACACACCTGGTGCGTTGGTTAACCCAAAAGGCATGACTTGGAACTCGTAATGTCCATAACGAGTTCTGAAGGCGGTTTTGGGAATGTCTTCTTCCCGAACTCTTAGTTGATGGTATCCGGACCTTAAGTCGATTTTTGAATAAACGCTTGAACCTTGAAGTTGGTCGAATAAGTCATCGATTCTCGGTAGTGGGTAGCGGTTCTTAATGGTTAGTTTATTCAATTCACGATAGTCAATGCACATTCTGAAAGTTCCGTCCTTCTTCTTGACGAATAAGACTGGTGCTCCCCATGGTGATGAGCTCGGTCTATTCCGCAAGTTCCGACAACTGGTTTGATAACTCCTGGAGTTCCGTTGGAGCTAATCGATAAGGTGCTCTTGCCATCGGCGTGGCACCGTGCACTAAATCGATCCGAAATTCAACCCGTCGGTCGGCGGAGTCTGGCAAATCTTCGGGAAAGACTTCAGGAAATTCTCTTACTATCGGCACGTCCTCCAGACGTTTTTCTTCCCTTTCTTTTTCGTCCTTTCCGGTGACTTGTGCTAGGAAGATGTGACATCCTTCCTCGATACACCTTAACACCTTGGTACAGGAAATGACATGCAGTCTTGAAGCGTTTCTTCTGTCACTTCTGTCTCCTTCTATTGTTAGGACTTCATCTCCATAGGGTATTTGAACGAGCTTCTCGTCACAAATGATGGCAGCATGATATTTTGCTAACCAATCCATTCCGACAATGACATCGAAACTACCCAATGCTACTGGTATCAAGTCGATATTGAATGGGTGGTTTAACAGGTTAAGGGTGCAACCTCTTATGATGGTATCTACCCTTTCTATGTTACCGTTAGCTAGTTCCACGTTGTATGCATTTCCTAATGCGGTTGGGGCAATATCGAGTAGTGGACTAAATGCATTAGAAACAAAACTCCTATCGGCTCCCGTATCAAACAATATGGATGCATAACGGTTATTTATAAGGAACGTACCCGTCACAACATTCGGGTCTTCCTGAGCTTCCACTTTGGATACGGCATAGACTCTTCCACGAGCTCCTTCTCCATTTCCCTGATTACTCGTCTGTCCAACATTTCCCTGAATCCTGCCATTCCCATGGCTTCCTGGATTTCTTCGGTTTCCTTGATTTCCTCCATGGCCTTGGTTCCTGGTCTTTCGGCATTCATTCTTATAATGCCCTTTTTCACCACAACCAAAGCATGTTATAGCGGCTTTTGGGTCCTGAGTTGGGGCTGTTTGAACCGTCGCCAATGACTTGGACCTGCAGTCCCTGGTTAAGTGTCCGATTTTCGACGATTCTGACACTTGATCAGACATCGCCTTATGATGCGGTGTGCATCGATTACACAATGGTGCGGTCCACGAGTATGGTTTTCTTTCCCAACATTCACCGCATAAGCTCTAGCAACATTTTGCCTCTTGTTTTGATTGTTGCGGTTGTTCCTCTTGTTGTTGCCACGGTATTCATAGTTGTTGTAACCTTGAGAATGGTCATCCCATTTCCTCTTATTGTCAACCACTTTGTCCATGGAATCCTCAATCACTTGGTCCATGAGTTTGTTGGCTACTTGATGGTTTCATGAAGATCGTGACCTTAGTAGTGGTGACATTGCCCTTGATAGGTTGGGGCGGTCCTCCGATGTATCTCTCAACAATCGGGTCTCGGTGGGAACCATTTCAGACACAATAAGGCTAGTTCTTGAAATCGGCGATTATAAGCGACCATATTGGTGCCTTGAACCTTGAGGTTCCAAAACTCATGCTCGAGCTTCTTGATCTCATTACGAGGACAGTACTTTCGAAGTACCATTTCCTTGAAGTTCTCCCATGGCATGGCATAGGCAACATCGAAACTAGCAGATTTCAGAAAATTGTTCCACCAGGTCAAGGCAGCATCCGTGAAAGTGAATGATGCATACTTAACCTTAGACTCTTCTTCACAATTGCAGATTCGGAACATAGTCTCGAGCTTTTCGATCCATCTAGTCAGACCGACAGCTCCTTCGGTTCCACCAAAGCCTCCAGTCATGGTTTTACGAAAGTCTTGATAAGTACAAGTGCGGCTGTGAGTGGGTGGTCTTGAAGTTCCAAAGATTAGTAGACGAGTGGTTTGATTGCAGCTAAGCGGCGTTCACTCGCTCATTGACTAGTTGGTCAATCATGGCTTGATTCATGATAGGTTGGATTGGAGTAGCCCTAGCGAGAGTAGTGGCTTGAGCGATCGATCGTGTGACTCTGTTTGGAATAGCGGCGTTTGCGGCTTGGTTGCAGTGACTCTCCGGAATTGGAGCATTGGAAGCTCCACCAGGGTTGGTACGTTTTGATCTTCGTTTTGGCGGCATTTCTGCAGTAGGAAAGGTGGTAAGATATATAACCTTTTAGTCAAGGTAAGTGCCAAGTAATAGTGTAAATATCGTAGATAGATCATATGAGCAATCTATAAAAGAAGAGACAATTGGATAGGAAAATAAGTTTGACATAGATAGAACTTCGGTTACAAGGTTCCTACGGTACATGATGAGATACTAGCTGGAATACAACCGAAATACAACGGAAATACAACGGAAATACAAATGAAGTACAAGAGTAATAACTAACACTAACTGTTATAGTTCAGTTTAGTGTGATACATCACGAAATCATATCTAGAGATGTCCACGCTCGGTACGTAGTCGCTCAATGGTAGCAATCAACTCTCGCTGCGTATCCTCCAAACTCGCGATACGTCTCATCTGAGATGCTAACATAGACTCTAAACCAGTAGTCCTCGCCATCCTTCTCTCGACAAGATCTCTAGCAATCCACCGGACGTGCTCTAGCTCCTCTAGTCGTCCGTGCATCCGGGCTTGACCTCCGCCCAAGGCTCGTGCTCTGTTGTCCAACTCTCGGCGTCCTCAACCCGAGCCTCAACCCTAAGACCCGGTCGAATCCTCTCGTGTCTCTCGAGCTCCATGCTCTCAAACAACACATCAAGAACTCGGTCTAAACCCTCAACACGCTGCTCGCAAGCTTGCAAGCGTGTTGGATCGACTCTCTAGGTGATCAAGATGGACTCCTAGCGAGTCTCATGAGAGTCCAATCGAATAAATATCCTCTCGGTGAGTCGGATCACCATCCGGAGATCCCGATAGGTCCGCTCGGGCCGTGCCTCAACCGGTGCAGCTTCCTCAATGGTCTCAAGTCGTCTAGTGGCGCGCTCAAGGCGCTCCATGTCTGCTGCAGATGGTATGAATGAAGGTGATGATGGACTGTAGCTCGGACTAGTGATATGTGGTACAGAACAAACCAAGCAATCAATGTCCGTCCAAGCAACCTCACTACTCTCCTCCTGACTGTGGAGAAAAGCCGCTCTCTGTCCTAACCCAAATGGTGCATCAATATCCATGTCCTCGCCCAACCTCTGAGCCATCCTGGAGCTCTGTCCTATATCTCGAATACTCTGGACAATCTCCAGACCCAGTATATCCATATCTGCTGCTGTGCTAACATGTCCGGGGACACTCTCAGTCGGTATAGGCTCTGGTAGTTCCTCCTCAGGATCCTCTTCCGGATCTTCTTCCGGGTCTTCCTCTGAGTAGGAATCAGTAGATCTCCTGAGTCTCTGATGAGGTGGTGACTCAGTGGATGATGGTGTCGGTGACTCAAGTAGTAGAAGGACCCATGTAGCGCTGCGGGTCATCCGAGAAGCTAGTGCGGCACATATGAATACCGCCTCGATATCCGGTACTCTCACAATCATGCGGGTTTTCGCTGCTGCGTCAACAAAGGCGATGGAGTGGTGGTAAGGGTAGGTATAGATGGAGTAGGTGCAATAATTGGCTGAGCTGCTAATGTGGCCTGAATATACGGATCAGTGGCTAAGTGTGCAAGCTGACGGATGGTAGGTGAGTGAGCTAGTAGGATGTCCTCCTGAACATCGTGAGGAAAGGCTGGTGAAGGCATAGTCTGTGACAAGACGGTGCATATGTGTAAGTATGTGGAAAAATATGCTCATGATGAATATGAAATAGTGCATAAGTAAATAGGAAATAAAACATGTAATCCTATTAAATGAATCTTAAGTAAAATGGCAAGTAAGGCAAGCGGCAATCGGTGGTCATAGTATGATGTTTTTGGTGAAAAGTAGTTATAGTTTAGGGTTTATATGTACCTAGTTCTCTATAACTTAGGCTCTGATGCCAATCTGTAACACCCCCAAATTTTGTTTAGCGGAAGCATACGTGTTATTCGGGAGCGTTACGGGATAGGTGAATCATAACACAAGTAATAAAGAACGGAATACATACTCCATTTGATTTCATAAAATAGATTTAAAACATTGTCTTACAACATAGTTTAAATAAATGGGCACATCCCATTAATTTTAGTGGTCCCAATGTAAAAACATCATTTTTGTGTAAAAACACTTCTTTAATACTACTACGACCATTAACCCGCTTCTTGCCTTGCCTTCATGAACATAACTTAAACACCGAGAAAATATGCTAAAAGGTCACTAAAAGTCGGTGAGTTCATAGGTTTAAGTTAAAATAGTAAGTTTGGACCATAAGCAAAGTCATATAATCATTACAACGAATATAATGTTATATGGATGAAAGTCTATTACGTTAGCTCTAAGTTCATGCAACCGATACTACGACGGTTCTGTATGCTAAAAGATGTCATACAATATAGGGGCCCATAGCGAGTGTTTTGTCCCTCTACACTCGGTTCCGACATGGTATATGTTTCGCCTTGGCCTAAGCATGGCCAACCGAACGGAGGAGTCACCCTCAATAGATCTATTTATAACATTCGCGTTTCCCAATGGGGAATTGACGGTTCATGAAAAAGGACATTCTCTTGGGACATAAGGGCTTAGGCTAAACCACGTAATAGTAATCATGTGATAGTTTTGGTCCATAAAATGTTTTGCATATTTCTCACCCCAAAATGTATAAAACAGTTTATCAAGTAAAAGTGGGGCTATGAAAACTCACCTTAGTAAATGTGCAATCCAAGTGTAGGATTAGTGATTGTTGTGAAGCGGCACCGACACGCAACCTAGATAAGGAGGGAAATGTTTTAGCTCATTATTTTAAGTATTGTTTACTCAAAATTGTTTAATTGTATTAAAGCTAAACTTTAGCTTGTAATAGTTGTAAAAATGATTTTTACTAGTACGTATACGAAATATATATATACTTTTCTTGTTGACATTAATATGGTTCTTAATATCCAAAGTTTGATATGAAAAATAATTATAACATTCCACTAGTAAGTATATAAATGTGTATATACTTATTTAAGTTGACACAAAATGGTATTGTCAAAACTAGTATATATAATTTATTTATTTTCTAATTGCATTTAGAAAATGTTTAAGTTAAAGTTGAAAACTCTCCAATTTATTAGTTTACAAAACGATTTAGTTGTCCTCATTTATTTATCAAAATTTGTTCTTAATACATATGGTTCTCAATTAGGGATTTTACTCGACATATACATATATATGTTTATACATTGACGTTTAGGCTTTGACGGGGCCTCATTATGTGAATCATGTTTTTAAGCATTTGTTGTCTTGTATATATAAAAAATAATATATCAACCTTGCACTTGTTCACTTGTAAATTCGTATGTGTATATACATCAAATGCCGAATATTTCAAATACTTGACAAATGAGCTTGGTTTTATAATTTATTTCCGGTTTACATTTCGAATTCTATTGAGAACTCATCTAACTGTTTTTAAACGAGTAGTTAATTATTGCAAATGGGCTGTGGCCCGAAAAGATTGGATATAATGTTGGGCCTGGGCTCGAAGTAGTGTACAAATGAGAGAAGGGCTTTGGCCCAAGAATGAAGTGGAAATTCTCTTGGACTCATTTCTGAGTTGCGGCCCAATGTCAAAACAGGAAGCAGGTTTGTAGCAATTCTGTTTTCGACATTACATACACTTTAGCATTTTATTTCAAGTTCATTAGATGTCTATCATGTTTAACGTGAGCATTCTAGTTCGAGTTGTTGGCTCCGCACAAGGTTAGCTAACCTCGAAACTAGGAAGTGAGCAAGAGAGTAAATGAAACCTGGCACAAGTCGAGTACTACTTCAACTTGATCTCGATCTCGTCTACCCTTATGCATTCGACACAACCATGGACTACTCAATATGTTTGTAGTGACTAAGCCTATTCGACTTGAGCTCTCTAGGCGTTCATATAATTTAGACCCAAGGTCTACTTTTAAAAATTTAGTCACAAGCGAAATGAAATCCTAGTAGTTTTCCACGCTTACGCAAGGTAGAAAATGAAGTTCGACATTTTTTACAAGGACATGAGGTCGACTTAAAATGTGAGCATCGACATGGGTCACTAGTAGGCTTCACACCTAATTCATGTGCCTCATCTTGTCCCTTTATTTCATTAGAAACAAGAACACAAACGGACCCTTGTGCAAAAAAAAAAAGACTTTACGAGTTTCATGTTACTAAGGTTGTTTACTAGTACTAAGGTTACACTTGTATAAACACAATCTTTCTAGTTCTTGGTTTAGTGGTTTCGACAAGACTCAAGATTCAACCTAACAATATCAAAGACTCTACTTCTACTTTTTCTTGTTTCAAGCTCTCGACAAAAACCCATTTCACATTCAAGAGATAATTTATTTTCGGCATAGAAAATTAAAAGACATAAACACGGTAAAGGTTTTTATAACATCTTTTTAGTACAAGATTTTACTAAACCACATAACAACAACAAAGGAATATTACAACAAAGAAAACTCATAACCTCAACTTGAAGACGCCGCGTGAGTACGAGAATGAATACTTGGTTTCGGACCAAATGAGACTTGAATTAGCTCCTCCACACCTCTAATTTCAAAACCCCCAAATCAAATTTTGTAAACCCTAACTTTTGTAAACCCTAGTTTTTGGTAAAACTTGATGAAAACTGAGTTTGGGGTCTTTGAAATCCGACTAGAGATATAGGAGTAGATTGAGGAGGAGTTTGGTTAACTTTCTCATCTTGCAACTTGGGTTGAAGCCAAAAATAGATAACATCCAAAACCAAACGAATCTTGGACATAGGCTCAAGATGGATTGTTGTAAAGATTTGTTTCTCCTTGGTGATTCATCTTGATTTTTTTTTGGATTCCCTCGTGGTGTAGCCGCGCATCAAGAGAGGATTTGGGGAAGCTTAACTTTCATGGATTTGGTAAAGATAGATGAGGAATATTTGGAAGAGGAGTGTTGGTTTACTACTTTGGGGAGATTCGGCCTATGAGGCGTGTGGGTAGGAGGAGCAGGGCTAGGGAAAGAGATGAAGATTGACATCTTGATTTTTCCCTGCTTTTGGAGGTGTGTTTTTGTCGTGTGTGAAGGAGAAAGACAAAGAGGGTACTTTAATTTTTATAATATCTTCTCTTGTAAATGTATTCCATGTATACAAATAAAAGTAGACTAAAGTATTGTAAGTAACAAAAAAATGAGGGTATAGGTAATGTAGACCTTTAATTTATTTGTGTAAGTATGTGTATGTAGGATAATTATTGTATAAAATGTATGCATATACATTATACTTATGTATGTTTGCACTTGAGTCTTATAAAATTTATTGTCTAAGTGATAGTGTGTTAAATATTTTGTGTCCTGCGAAGTCATATTGTGACCAAAGTTTCATTGTTTGATAACTTTTCATTCGTAGTATTTTATTGTTACGTGTCTGAAATATTTTTATCTTTGTAATATTCCATGTCGCGGACATTTGTTATTTGTTTTATCTAGTCCTTATCATAGTGTCGATGCACGCGCAAAGGTGTCGGTCACCGGGGAAAACGAGATAACCTCTCGCCTTACAATTTAAATCATAAGACAAAATGAAATATTCATAAAATGATATGAATGCAAGAGTGGTGAAATCTTTATTGTATGCGAGTTATCTACTCAAATGATCAGACAAAGCTTATGCATGCTTAATGAATTAGGCTTAGTAATAATAAATTACTAATTATCAGTTAAATTTTAGTGAAAATTTACCGTGTGTCACATTCACCTACCTCTGTTTGCATGCACATAACATAGTTTGAAGCTAAAAAAGATCAGAAAACTTGATAATTCACTTTAACCTGCGTTACACAATGAGAAGCTTCAATCATGTTGTTTGAAAGTGGGGCAAGTGGCTCTTTGTTTCGTTACCTCTTTTAAGGAATGATGTATCCACGACTACTTTTGAAACTATGTCTATCTAGTTTGCCTTACCGAAGCTTCCTATGGCTGAAAACAACCAAAATCTCTTCTAGGTCTTAGTATTGAATAAATTGTTGGTTCAAGCTTCTCCTCATTTCTGCTAACACCTACAAAAAAGATCTCTTTATTGAGATCCCAACCAACCCCACGTTTCATTATAAAATATTGGAAAACTGCCTGCAAGTTGAAAAAGGTCAATTGTCAAACACAATTCAGTTGGGAGGAAAGTTGATCAGTGATTTTCATTTTTGAATAAAACTCGCATTGTTATTGTGTATTCAATTTTTTCAACATTAAATATATAAACTGTTTCAGAGTATGGTAAAAATATATGCTTTCACTTCGCTTTCTCATTTATTTTCTAGTGGATTAGGACATTAATCTAAAAATCACTTATTTTCCATCTAGGCATATAAGTTTCCTGGCAGTGTCGGATGGTCTATTTGCTAATTATTTGTGCAAGATCCTAGAATATTATTTTTATTATCATCGTGATGCATATAGCATGAAAGGTATGTATTTCAAAATAACGAATTCTTTAGCTTTTATAATGATACCTTTTGGGGGCTTTCAGTGCATCAACTGATGTTAGTGATGGCACATTTATGTAGGTGTTTACCTTCACGATCCAACAACACTCCTTGCAGCTGTTAATCCTTCACTAATGACATACACAGAAGGTGTTGTTAGAGTCCAGACAAGTGGCATCACAAGGGGCCTAAAGATAAAAAACATGACACACTCACTTTAAAAACTGAGATTTTGCAGTCTCGGGATCATCTAACAACAGCACATTGATGTCTCCACGCAATCTATGCTTTCCTTGCACATTTTTCTCCTGGCCTCCAAACATTGCAAGAGCTATTGCAGTCTTTATGTCCTCGTGACCATAGATTGACGGAGCAATGGACTTAATAATCTGTCCAAATTCCCACAAAATGCAAATTTCAAATCAGGTGTTATGTATTAGATAATTACATGTAATTAGTTAAACATTAAGATTTTTTTAAGTATACAGTCAAAAACTAAAATATTGTTAGTTAAATTATGAGATTGTAATGTTGCATCTCATTGTGAAGATTGTAATGTTGTATGTCATTATTAATGATACACCACAGAGGACTGAAATGTAATGATTTGTACACCATGAATGCATCTTCTTATACTCCAAGTTTAATAAAAATATGATGTTAACTGTGCCCAACTTAGAAAAATTTAGTGAATTTGAATCTTCTCAAAGGTTTAAATATGAATTAAATCACCATGGGATAGTAAAAGAAAAACAAATCCCTTAACCACATGCATATGACTTCCAATGTAACTTCTAACAGTTTTAGTAAATGGCCATATGAAAACATACCCGCTCTTCAATTCGGGGGTCTTTAGACAACTTCTCGATATCTTCCTTATCCTCTTGGGTAAGCAAATAAGCTGAGAATAAGTCTTGCTTCTTTATAACATAGTTTGCTTCAATCACAGTTGCAAAGACAGGAAAACCATTTTTTGTATTCAATGATAAATCAAAGTTTTTTGTGTAGATGCCTGTAACCTCCTGGAAATTAGAAGACAAAGAAGCAACATAATGTTAGTGTGTTTCCTGATATAAGAGCAAAACAACTAAAGCATACAACACAGACAAGTAGCTCACAATCTCTTCCCAGTATGCAGCACAATCAATCGTGTCATTCAAGTATGACTTCTTTGTATCTTGGCAATCGCCACCGAACAATGCCGTGGCTCTCTTGAAGGGTAAGCTTCTAATAATTCCTATATATAGTCTACCACAAAGAGAGTATTAGTATACGAATTTGTTTTCATGTTACAAAAGAAGGAGCAATATAACTCACCGCTCAATATTGACAAGGAACGGCCCTTTGATTCGCACTCAAGCGTGATCCAACCTTCACCTCACGAATATGAATTTTGGATGAAAGGCCCAACATGCATCCACATTTGTTACACTCATACTTCACCGCTTCAATTGAGGAAAAACTCTAGATCGCCGAGTCACAACTCCTCCAACGCGAATCATAGTATTTAAATGGATTTGCCTGCGAAACAAATGCAAGATGGTTCATATAGTGTATACATATAAGTCTACACTATAAAAAAAAAGGGCCGTTCACTGACCATACCTGAATTATAAAAAGGGGTCGTTCACTGTCAATATTGTTCAGAATTATCTACTTGCTTGTAGAGTTACTTGCTTAGGCGCATCGATATTCATATATAGGCAAAATGGGTGACACCTGAAAATACATGAAAGAATGGTTATAAGTTACTAACTAAATTGAATATTGCGTACCCATATTATACTATTATATGGAATAAGGCACAGGTAAAGGAATGTAAAAAAAATAAACAGTTATCAGTGTTTGCAAGTTTAAAAGTGTATCGTATATCAGTGGTATTACATGAAACCTTTCAACTACGTATTTCTTTTAGAACTTCTTAATGAAAAAATCACAGTGATAGCAAAGTATGCTATTCCAGATCTACCTATGGATATTTTACTATAGTGTTTCAAAGGTTTTTTCAATGATTAAAAATGTCCAACATATATACTTCATTAATTAGTTTAATGATTCATGAGGCATATATCATCCAAGAGATGCATGCCTTAAATCAATGCACGCATACATAAAAACAAAATTCATTACAAATTCGTAATTAGAGACAGGCAATGCAATGCCGAGGCCATAGTGAATTACATGAATGGTAATGAAATGGGAAAACATAATGACTCACAAACGCAAACAAAAGGCTTTCAAAATGCATATGAATTACTTTACTCGTCCCTTTTTTTTACCACATTCAATAAGATACGCGTTATTTTCTTTCTCGTCCTGACTCGTGTTTTTTCTTTAATTCCTCAATTGCTAACTGTTGGTCGCTACTAACTGATATTTCAGTGGTATGTGTCAATGTATTCACCTGAACATTTACACTCACCAAAATTCATACATGACTATGAATAGTTGTATACTGATGGCTTAAATATACTAATTCGGGATTGAAGTAATACCGCATCTGTCATATAACGATGAATCTTGGTCACCGAATCGCCTCTTCCAAGTTCTTGAGCCAGTCTATATACAATATATATCTTTGGACCCAAATCAGTTCTCATGATATTTGGGGGTAATTTAACTGCAAGATTCAGATTACCCACCTTTGGATCAAAGCAAATTATAATTATTATCAATATTTTGGTATCTAATTAGAGAGTACATTCTCCTCGTGTATGATAAGAAAACAATAGTCAGCAAATTTAGAACTTCATACCTGAGAAAGCTCTAACAACAAAGGTGAATGTAGTTGGAAATCTGAATGGTTGATCTATCAGTAGATCCTCCCCTAAATAATCAAATTAACAAAGCTATTCATCGTATGCTTATATATACAGAAACATAAAAGAGATGCATATAATAATTTTACACCAACTTAGAATTGCATTAAATAACATTAGTAACCGATGGATGGAGTCTTTCAAATACCATGGATACTTGTGTGTGGTATATTTTACAATGTTTACATAGAATGTACCAATGGTGCTCCGTCATAGATGCTAATTGCGGTTGTAACATACATAGATGATTATAATTAACCACACTGATTTGTTCCTTTGGTCTTCCCATGTTCTACCCTGAACAACTATTGCTTTTTCCGCATTTGTATAATAGGGTTGATGTCATAATCAAAGATGTAACTTTGAACAACAACTATGAGGCAATCAGTTTATTATGATAACTCATGTCATGATTTGCTGCTTAGTTTAATTGAAGAAATCGAATGTATTAAATAACCGGAGAGACCAAAACTTTGTGCTCGTTATTATGAAACATGGATTATGCAGCAAATAACTGATAATAAATTATAACCGTTAACTTTTTATACATATAGCTGATCTATGTAGCAAAAGTAAAATGAAATCATACACCAGATTTCACCATAATTAAGGTAAGACTATACTGCTAACATGATGTAGGATCATACTCACATGTAAAAAAATTTGCAGCTGTCAGTGGTGTCCACATATGGCCAGGGGTCACACCATTCAAACAAATCCTTTGGCCACTAGATTCAGTGTTAGGCGTCTTTTTGTTTCCTGTGTAGGATTCTAATGATGTAGCGTTTATAACGCAGCTTCCTTCTTTCAAGTGGTTCACATCAAGCCTAGACTTTCAAATCAATACGACCCATCAAAATGTAAAGGCAAGATAACAACCAAATATGCATGAAGTGATCCCATGATCAGTCATCCCTTTCCATGATGACGCTAAAGTTTGTTTGTATGCGCTTCTTCCTGCAAGAATCAGCTATTAGTTAGGAACCTCGGGGATGAATCTGGTTTCCTTCTTAATACCGGCCATTGCTAACGATACGAAAATACCAATTAACCTGCCAATAAAGTATTAAACATGATGATGACATGCCATTGCTAATATTTTATTAAAAGCCCTACATCTACAGTTGATGCATTCTTCTCTTTTCTAGCAAACTAACCTGTAAAAAATAAAAGGCACATGTCAGTAAACATATAAAAATATAAAGCCAAAACAAAGATAAATTTTTTGATATGATTCTAGTGATTGTCATTATGAATCCATAAGCCTCTGCAACCATTCCTACTATTTGAGATAACTTATCGTAAACCTGCAAACACAAAAGAAGATCAACATGAGAGAATTGAGAAAAAAGGGCTGAGGAAAAGATTAAATTAGGGTTTGGAGAAAGAGCATATTATGAATGCACTGAGATTTATTTTTTACGTGATATATGGGATTGAAATAAAAAATCAGGTATTAATAGATTATAGCCATTTATAGATTATAATATGCAACATAATTATCAAAATAACTTGTTGCCTAAGTGGTAAACACACAAGTTATTTATCAAAACAACCAAGGTTCAATCCTTGCAAGGAACCTTTTTTATAAACAATTTTCAAAAAATGTTTAATAAAAACGAATTTTATAAATAATTGCTTAAGAATTTCGAAAATTAACACATAAAATCCGAAAATTAAATATTATAGCTTATGTGGATAAAAAAATTGCTTAGTTGGACAACAAATGCTTATGTGGCATGAAATTTGATTATTTGGCATTGAGGTGGCATTGAAGTGGCATTGAGGTGGCATTGAAGTGGCATTGAGGTGGCATTAATGCCATATATAATATAGAGATATATGGAAGGGTTATTTTCAGAACCAAATAAAATGCAAGAACTGCGAGAACCGATCCTAGCCATTCAATTTTATCATCAATGGTGGAGGATGCACATGGCATTTTGGTAAATAAGTAGAACTATTTTCCTGCATTATAGTATATATTTAAAAGGCAGAATTGCTGTTTGCCGATGAACAGTTTGTCGGTTTGGCTTTGGACGGGCGAGATCCACTGCATCTAAGTTTTTAACGGACCATATTTGATATGAATACTGTTTATGTAACTGTAGACTTAACAGTTGCTTTCTTTTGTTCTATAGTTGGAGGGAAGTATTAGCAAACACACTTCCGAAACAGTAAGTCGGTTCTTTTTTTTTTTTTTTTTTTTTTTTTTTTTGTAGTTTTTTTGTACACAATAACAAATAACACAACAAATATTACATCTACCATTGCACAAACAAACAAAGAATACAATTTTCTGTGGACAAGAAAACCTTATCACCATCTAGAAAGTCCCTTTGATTCGTCTTTTTCCTGTCAAAACATCAAGCTCCATTACACAGTTGTTGCTTCTGATAAGCCTTGGTCCTACTCAGTCACAAAGAAAGACAACAATTTGCTACTTTACAAAGGTTATTCTCATGAACCCACATGATTTGTCATATTTGCATGTATGTATAAGCATTTACTTTTGGGTCATTATTTAGGTCACTTAATGTTGTTTTCCATGCAGGATAGCAATTTCACCAACTTACTGTTACACAGGTATCTTAAGATTCAAGCTTACCTTTTTGCATAAAGTTGTTGTAAATAAAAAAAATCATGCATTATCTGTTTCTTTGTTCTTTCTTTTTTCAATCAAGTCTTACTAATATGTTAACTGTGGTTCTTATATCCATGAACGATATTATCTTGAATTCTATCATACTTAGATATCTATTACTATACTATTATACTCCATGGTATATAACATGACTAAAAAACGTACTGAAATATATCCATCTAAAGAATGTAAAGATTATATTGCTAACCTTAATAAGAATCGAAAAAGGCGTGTTCAATTTCCCACTGAAGCTAATGTGAAATACCAAAGAAACGCGTTCAGAACACACGTGCTCAACAACCCACCAGCAACCATACATTTACCACAAAGTAGTGTTGGCGACTGTTCACATGTAAATGGGTGTGGTATGACGTCAAATGAGTTACTGAATTTTGGAAACCAACACCATACATACAATTCATGCTCCTGCAAAAAAAGTGAAAATGGACAAAGTAAGTAATGCTTTCATCATATATGTATCTGTTTTTCTTATACAAATATGTATCAACGGTACTAAATTATAGATTTTAACTGAATACAGGTATTCATGCGCCTTATATGGCTGGGGGAAGTAAACAAGTATATGGTGACACATCTATCCATCTACCACCAATAAATGCAGAGAAAGTGACAAACAATATTCAAGAAAAAGGTCACTTACGAACAGACGGTAACAAAGACCTGAATCATTTTTACCAACGCAAAAGTCATGACACAAGCTCACAATCCATTGACCGCCTACACGTCAACTGTAATAAAGGTAAGAAAAAGGAGTAGGGTAGAAGATTCAACATCTGTTTATACTTTATTTAAGCAACTTATACTTATAGTATATACTACCTGTTTTAAATGCCGCAGGTGAAAATGAGTTTGTAAATGAAACATCGGCTTATACTCAATGCACCACATGCTTACATGAAAAAGGTCCAAAAAAGAGAAGAAAAATGAGGAATACCATCCACCATACAAATACTAACATGCCTGATACTTCAACAACATCATGTAGTAAAGGTAAAGCAAAAAAATCAAAAAAAAAAAAAGAAAAAAAAATCTTATACAAGAATAATAATACCCTTTATCGTATTTATGTATTTATGATTATATAACCATGTTTATAATATTATTTATCCATTGCAATTACAGCTGCATCAGAATTTTATATAGATTTGGGTGATTGTGAATACGCATGCCAGTATTGCAATGCTGGTTTCTGGTATGGAGAGAGGTTGAAAGCATGTTCGGTTTGACAGCAATTAAAATACAATAAATGCTGTGGAGGAGGTCAATTCCAACTTGAAAAAGAAATCGATCCACCAGAATATTTAAAAGAATTAATCAAAGATAAACATTTTCTAGCCAACATCCGAGCCTATAATCAGATGTTTAGTATGACGTCATTTGGGGCAGAAATTGATGAATCAGTTAACAATGGAAAGGGTCCGTATGTGTTCAAAATTTCTGGCCAAATACACCATTGGATAGGTACACTGTGCCCCACCAATAATGAAGACCCAAGGTTTATGCAACTTTATGCATATGATACTGAAAATGAAGTAACTTACAGAATGAAGCCTTTTGGTGGAGCAGAACGAAGTGGACTATCCACTGACATAGTCCAACGACTCATTCAGATATTGGATGAACATAATGAGTTAGTTCGGGTCTTTAGAACAGCCAGGGATAAATTTGCAGAAGGAAACGTACCTGAGTTCAAGATTCAGCTGTACAATGTGTGGAAAACTAGAAGGGGGGTTGAATAGTTTTGCCGATTTTACGTTAGTTTCAAAAAACTTTTAGATTCGTTAATATGTGAGATCTTATGGATGTAGAGAAAGTATAGATCTAATGATAAAGCAAGTAAATAAAGTAAAGCGAAGGGAAAGAAAAGACACAACCGATGTACAGTGGTTCGGCTACAAGGACACCTTCCTTGCCCTACTCTACTCCCCGAGTCACCTACTCGAGATTTCAAGCACTATGTTAACAAACTCCTTTACTTGGCGGAGAAGCCTTCACAACGTTGCTTACACTTTTTCTGGTACAAAGCTAGATACCGAGTCCGTAGCACGGTGGACCAAACCAACACAACTATTACACAACAAATATGTGAAATATCAAATACAAGATCTTCGCTCACGTAAATCTTGGAGTGACAAATCAATCAAGGACCCTTGCTTGGATGACTTGTAGAATGCTCGTGATCTCGCCTTAGAGAAGGACCTATATGAGGATCACAAATAGAAAGAAAGAAGAACAACTTTCTAGATCAAGTGATCTATATGTTAGAAGAGAATGAGAGTGTATGAGAGATTTAGTAAGAAGAGGGTGAGTTAGAATGAAGAAATGACTCTCTATTTATAGGCAAAATCTTCACTGCTCCCGGATCCCACGATCCATTCCACTTGGGATCCGTCTAGTGTAATCCTAGGGATCCGTGGAACGCCCTCTTTGCCCATGGGTTTTTGGTTATGGGTCATGGGTTATGGGTTGGTCCATGGGTTTTTTAGATTCAATGTATCTAAGTATACATTGTATCTAGTCTACTTGGGTATGGGTTAAGATCCATGGGTTATAGTCCATGGGTTATGGTTTTTACCCATCCTAATAAACTATTACAACAAATGCTTAATTACTACATTTTTGTATTTAAATGGCTATATGTAAATGCTTTACAAAAATAACATGTATCCTTATAATTATACTTAAGATAACATTATATTTGTTATCAATAAGGCTGTAAACGAACTGAACGTTCATTGAACATTTCATGAACCGTTCGATAAAAAGTTCGTATATGTTCGTTTATTTATTAAATGAACGAACATGAACAATATGTTACGTTCGTTTAGTTAAATGAACGAACATGAACAAAAGTCTCGTCCGTTCATTTATGTTCGTGAACGTCCGATTATGCGTTCGTTTATGTTTATTTATTTATTTATGTTCGTATATCATATCTTTTAATTGTATAATTTTAAAATTAGGTTTTTAAACAAAGCAACACTTATAAAACAATATTAGATGCATAATTTAATAAAGTTTATGTTTATTTTTCTATGCTCATTTATGTTCGATCGTCTATGTCCGTTTAGCGTTCGTTTAATGTCTTAATGAACAAATATAAACGAACATGAACAACTCATTTTCTTAATAAACGAACATGAACAAGAAAATTCATCCGTTTAAGCGTTCATGTTCGTTTATTTATCCGGTTAAAATTAAATGAACGAACATGAACAAGGCTCCGTTCGTGTTCGTCCGGTTCGTTTACGGCCCTAGTTATCAACAAAACACAAAGAGATCGCAAAATATTAATAAACGTTTTTACGGTTTATTTGTATTAACAATCTACCCCTTTTTGTTGATGACAAAACATAATGTTATGATCAGTAAAACTTAAGAATAGATGTAAGTTTTGAAAGCCCCTAAGTTTTACTTCTTCTCCCCCTTTTTTGTCGAAACAAAAAGTTAACCCTTGGAAGAAATAAACATAAAAGTGTGGAAAATGTAGTCCACGCATTTCTTACTCCCCCTTGATGGTAGCTCTTCCTAGCTTGGGGCGTCAAGTGATGAAAAATAAAAATCCTACAAAAAGAAAGGTTAGTAACATGCTTAAAGAATCTTGTGATTGCCGAGAATCAAGAATGGGAGCCAAGGTATGTAAACAAGGCCTTGTAATAAAACAACAAATTGTAGTGATATTTATGCCACTTACAAGCATGTAAAAATAAGAACAAGACTTGTTCTTGAAAATGACTTCAAAAGAAAAAAAAATACTAAAAGTAGAAAATAGTAGTAGTGATTCCTTCCATGCTTGCATAAGGTTACGGATAGAGGTTTTGATGAGTGATGGTATTGATGCGATCAAGGATGAGGTTGAGTATGAAACGCATTTCTTCCCTAACTTCTATTGCGATTTCCCTAGTGGATTGGCAATGTTCACAATGTAAATGATGTGGGTAATGAGTGCGGAAGTTTTCCGGGTTGTTTTGATTTGAGTTATGCGGAAGATGTGGTGGAAAAATAGGAAAATATGGATTGTAAATGGTGGTGGAAAAGAACCTAGATGTTCTTGTAATGTGATGGGAGCTAATGGTGGTGATGTTTCAAGATCTTGAAAAATAGTATTTGGAGATGTGGGGGGAGTTGAAAAGACTATTTCTTTTTGTTTAGGTTGTTTAGATCTTGTTGGAGTCTTAAGGAGTTCCAAAAGAGTGACTTTAGGTGGTGATGAAGTTGGTGTACTTGTTGGTGATGAGGGGGAGGTGCTATAATGGAAGCATCTTGTGGTGAGTTATTTGTTTTGGATGAACCATTTGAGGTTGGTTTTGCTAAACAACAAGATCGGATAGTTGATAACGCTACACGCGTTGTTCGGGGTCAAGAAAACTTCCTTTTCTTCGAGTAAGTTTTATAACACCCTAGGCAGTGAACCTAATCGTTGTAGTGTAGTAATTAGGGTAAGCCACGGGTATTGATATCGTTCTCTAGGGGAATAGGAATGCTAGTAAGGAGTTACTACGCTAAGGTTAAGGTTGAGGAAGATTATTTTTATCTTTTATGTTTTATGAAAATGGAAAAGTACGAATCTCGGTATTGGATTTGGGGGTTGGTATTTCACCGATTACTCTACTATTATCTAATTATCTAAACTAAGGTTGTGGGAGTCTATGTCTAATTAATGTGTGCTCGTATGATAGTTAAAGATGTGTTTACTTAGGTTGTATTACTCCTTAATTATCTCCTATTGATGGTTGAGTTGTCACGCCTTATTCCTAGTTGCGTTGTGTGTCTAAAGTTGTAGGGTATGCGTTTCTCCCTAACTCTTTGAACTTACCAAAGGGTCTCGTCTACAAACCCACTAGGGATGATAAACTCCTACTCTAAGGCGCTCTTTGGATGGTTTAGCTTACAACTACTCAGGTAATTATATTCTAAGGTTCACAAAGATGAATCAAGCATTAAGTGCACAACGAATGATCTATCGCATTACTAGATCATTAATCAACTAAGATAAGAAACAACCAATCAATATTCAATAATTAAGTTTCATACTTTCTAAGCAAACACACAAATAAATTAGCTGGACATGGAAAACATGCAAGCATACATACAAATAATCAAAGACATAATTGAATTAATGAAGTAAAGACTTATCTTGATGTAAGATAGGGTTTAAAACCCTAAAATACTGTACAAGACACCTTAGGTTCGGTTTAGGTTTTACTCCAAAGACTCTCCACACAAAGACCGAAAAATTCGGATTCTATATATAAGATTACATATGCGACGGCGTCACCTTATGTTTCGTGACGCCGCCGTGTCGCCGCCATTAGGGTTTCGTCTTGGCCACGTTAACCTTGCGACGGCGCCACCTTATGTCCGTGACGCCCTCTTTCAAATTTCCGACGTCCGTCTGGATTGCATCTAGGCCGTCGAGTAGCGACGGCCTACTCTTTCACAACTAGACGTCGTCACTTGAAAATACGAGTTTTGGGTTCCGGACCGTCACAACAATTTTGGGACGGCGTCGCAATAGCACCCGACGCCGTCGCTTCTAATTTCAAAGAATTGTGAGTGTCTCGATTTTGACTTTGGCCATTTTCTTCATATATTCGCGCCTTTTCGTCCAAATAAGTGCCATTCCAGCATTTTGCCTTCAAGAGACCTAAAAAGTGAAAAGGAACGATATTAAGCAATAACGGATACAAAAGTGATCAAATAAGGACTAAAACGACCCCTCAAAATGGTACCTTTTAAAACCTTATCAATAGTAATCCGTGCGGATATCCTAGAGTTTGATTATGGTATTTTGGATGGTGGTAGTACAAAGGTTTGGGTATCATGAAGATGATTGTTTGTACTAGGTGATTCATCTAAAGGGTTTTTGTATGACATGGTGTATTGTGTATGTAAGGATGAGATGGATTATGCAAGCATTTTGGGAGTTCTATATATAAAAAAACAAAGCATTGTAATGAATGCTTGACCCAAAATGTGGATTAAAATCTAATGATTAGATATGAATTCAAGGCATGTGATCATGAGAACACAAGCATTAAAAAGCATACTCCCAAAAATGAAGCAAATGTGGATTTTTCATCCAAAGTGAAAAAAATAGAAGGTATAAACAGCTTCTGTTTCATGGATCCCACGGATCCTTCCCTTGAGGGATCTGTCCAGCATGAAGGCTGGGATCCGTGGGTCTGTGATTCGAGCAAACAAAATTTTCCTTTGGAAACATTTTTGCCTAGTGTGTGCCTATATGCAAACTATTTGGAGTTGCGGTTATCTCGACCCCTAAAAAATAATAGAAAATAAACTAGAAGTAGAAAAATATCCTATTGAGATAACCCAAAAACACATATTTAGTACATGAGTACGTAATTTTGTGTTATCAATGCTTCTAATTCATTGTTGCTTAAATGAATGTACCCGAAAACACATATTAGTTATGTGTCCCCTTTAGCATTCAAAAGACATGAGATGCAACGAAAACGGGTTTTTTACTTTGTATTAATGATGAAAAAGCGATTTGTCCTAGACGTGAGAAATTGCTTTTGTGAAATTGATACGGGAAGGTATCATCCTTTTAGAAAACATTTTGAAAAGAGGTTTTCTTAGAAAATGTATATATATAAAAAAATAAGGAAGCTATAAGTGGAAAACTTATCTTGGGTTTTGAAAATTCCCGTACTGTTTGTGAGTTGTGCGTAAAATAGAGATCCTAGACTCAGAAAGAAGAAGGCTAGTGTTTACATACCTTGTAGAGTCAAATAAGTTACGACGTTTGTTCCATTAGACCAAGACCAAGACGAAGTAGGTTGAATTGTTCCCGCTTCAACGGTTTGGTGAGGACGTCGGCTATGTTGTCTTCGGATGCTACCTTCTCAATAGAGATGTTCCCTTTGAACATTGTCTCTTAAGAAGTGATGACGAATCTCTATATGCTTTGTGCAAGAATGCAATACCGATTCTTGCTTAATTCGATGGCACCTTTGTTGTCACATAGGATGGCTATGTCGCTAGATGAATGTCGAGTCTACTAACGCTTGTTTCATCCATAGTGCTTGTTGGCATGCTTTGCGGCGGAGACGTACTCGGCTTTGGTAGTTGATATTGCTAGTGCCGCTTTGTTTCTTAGAAAACCAAGACGTTAAACAACATCCCATGAAAGTACACACCCCACTTGTACTTTTCTATCAACGTAATCACCGCATGGTCGAATCATATACAATTGTTTCTACTCCCGTGCCCTTAGGATACCATAATCCTAATTGTGTTGTACCCTTAATGTATCTAAATATCCTTTTTACGGCTTCTATGTGTGATGTTTTGGGGTCTTCTTGAAACCTAGCACATAAGTAAACACTAAACATGATATCTGGCCTACTTGCCGTGAGGTAGAGAAGACTACTTATCATGCCACGAAATTTATTATTATCTACGGATTCGCCATCTTCATCTTTTGTGAGTTTGGTGTCGGATGACATTGGTGTCCTAATTGGTTTCGACTCTTCTAGACCGAATTTCTTTAACATCTCTTTTATGTATTTAGATTGATTAAAGAAGATACCGTCTTCTACTTGTTTAATTTGTAGACCAAGAAAGAAACTAAGTTCTCCCATCATACTCATCTCGAACTCGTCATGTATGATTTTGGAGAAATCATCACACATGTCTTGACAAGTGGATCCGAATATAATATCATCTACATATATTTGCACTATGATTATATGTGACTCTCTTTCTTAGTAAAAGTGTGTTGTCAACTAACCCCATGGTATAGTTATGTTTAATTAAAAGGACTTGAGTCTATCATACCAAGCTTTTGGAGCTTGTTTAAGACCGTAAAGGGCTTTCTTTAATTTATATACATGTTTGGGTTTTCAAAATCGATGAAGCCGGAGGTTGAGCTACATATACTTCTTCATTAATGAAACCATTTAGAAAAGCGCTTTTGACATCCATTTGATAACGCTTTAGATCATTAGCACAAGCATACGCAAGAAGTATTCTTATAGACTCTAATCTAGCCACGGGGGCATAGGTCTCATCAAAGTCTATTCCTTCTTGTTGGTTATACCCTTGGGCAACGAGTCTAGCCTTGTTCCTAGACACTACTCCGTTTGCATCTAATTTGTTTTTATAAACCCATTTTGTTCCTATTATGGTTTGATTACTAGGTGGAGGGACAAGTGTCCAAACATCATTAGAAATGAATTGATTTAGTTCTTCTTGCATAGCCATTACCCAACTTTCATCTTTCATGGCTTCTTGTGTATTCTTAGGTTCTATGGTTGAAACGAAACAAAACAAACTACTTTGGTTTTGAACTTGAGACCTTAATGTTCGTTCGTTTAGCTTTCCTATGACTTTATCTACGGGGTGATCTTTGGACTCCTTAGTGTTTATAATTTCATCATTTAAAGGTTCTTCTTTTTCATTTATCTTTTTCTTTATTATTATAGCTTCACTTTCTATAATCTCGTCATCGACAAGAGGTGGAGAGGGTTTGGGTGGACTTTCATCAAATTTTATATTTAACGACTCTTCTACCTTCATTGTTTCTTTGTTCAATATGACGTAAGCTTTGCTATTTGGCGAATAACCTAGAAAGATACCTTCGGTTGATTTAGGATTAAACTTTGTAAGGTAATCTTTAGTGTTAAGAATAAAACATTTGCTTCCAAAGACTCTAAAGTGATTTAACGTAGGCTTTTTGCCTCGGAGTAACTCATATGGAATTTTACCTAAGATTGGTCTAATTAAGACTCGATTGAGTATGTACGTTGAAGTATCAACAGAATTACACCAAAACTTTTGAGGTATGGATTGTTCATTAAGCATGGTTCGACTCATTTCTTGTAGGGTTCTATTCTTTCTTTCTACTACCCCATTCGATTGTGGAGTGCGTGGAGCCGAGAAGTTGTGAGTAATACCATTAGCGTCACAAAAGGCTCCAAATTGCACTTCATTATCGAATCCCTACCATGATCCGTCCTAATGGACACTATAGGACTTCCTAGTTGTCTTTGGATCTTTTTACTTAATATTTCAAAATAATTAAAGGTTTCCGTTTTGTTCTTTAAAAATTTTGTCCATGTATATCTAGAGTAGTCATCCACTATGACCAAAGTGTAGTAGTTGCCTCCATAACTTTGGATAGCGGATGGACCAAATAAATCCATATGTAGTAATTCTAGACACCTAGTTGTAGACACCATGTTTTTAGCTTTATGACTAGAATGAGCTTGTTTTCCTATATTACAAGCATCACAGAAATGATGTTCATATTTTAACTTAGGTAGATCTCTTACTAGATCTTTGGATGATAGCGATTGAAGAATTTGCATGTTGGCGTGACCCAATCTTCAATGCCATAAGGTCGAAGTATCATCCATAGAAGTAAGACATAGTTTGTCTTTAGGTTCATTACCGATTTTAATGACATAGACTCCATGTTTCTAATTCCTCTTCCTATGGTTATGCCATTTTAAGTATCTTACTACGGTTTCGTAAAAGTACATTGCACTTTTTATCACATATTTGTCCTATACTTAAGAGGTTAAAGTTTAGGTTTTCTCGTGACACACATCGTTAATGGTTAGAGATTTGTTAGAAATCGTACCTTTATCGATGATTCTACTTTGCTATTTCCAAACACCACATTACCTCCATTTACGGATTCATATGTGGAGAATAGATCCTATTGTCGGTCATGTGCCTCGTGCACCCGCTATCCTTGACCCATTCATCGGGTCTAGGTCGACCTTTAAGCACACCTAAAACAATAATAAACTAAAAAGTTTGGTCCCCATTTGTTCATGGGTCCATTAGTGTTAAATATTCCATTCATGTTAGACATGTATGGATAAGATGAGTATGCATTCCATGGAGCAAAGTTTTGAAAAGGAAAACCGTTTTGCATATTAGGGTTCCATCCCATTTGATGGTTACTTCTTGGATAAACATTATTAGGTCTCCTAGATGCATTATTTTTTGAAAAAGATGGTGCTTTGTTTCTTGCAAAAGTAGGATTATATTTTGGAGGTGGTTGTCTAGTGGTGACATGAGTTGGTTTCTTCCTATTAACAATAACGAACTCAGTTCTAGATGAAGAAGCTACGTTATTACCACTAGTTGCTACAGCAGATCCACGGATCCTCGTCTCGCATAATAGTCGGTTCCCTTTTAGGGATCCAGGGATCCGCCACAACAGTGGCTGGTTTTTCTAGTTCCTTAACAAATTTTGTTTCTTTACTTTCACTAGTTGATGGATCAAGTTGTTGAATACCTAGACCCTTTTGGTTGTTACCGGTTTTAACACCATCGAGTATTGTATCTAAAGTGTTCGTACTCATTATAGCAATTTTAGAATCTAGATGATCAACTAGTGTTTGAAGTTGAACGCAGAGTTCACATTCACAACTTGCTATTTTACCCTTTTCTAAACGTTTTAGTTTTGCTTTTAATTCTATGACTTCTTTATCTAAACGTTGATTTTGACTTTTTAAAAGCTTGTTTTTGTTAATTAGTTTTAAGCTAATATTGCATAGTTTGTCATATTCATTATGCAATGAGTCGTCATCAAGTGATGAACTACTATAGTATTCGTGACATACCTCGTCATTTGCCATGAGACAAATTTCTTCGTCCTCCTCGTCGCTCACTCCCCACGTGCCACTCACGAACACTTTTTGATCATCCCGTTTGGGACACTTACTAATAAAGTGGTTTGGGTCCCCACATTTAAAGCAAGTACGATCATCCTTTGGCTTCTCGTCCTCTTTGCTTTTTCGAAAGCCTTTCTTATCGTCATACGGTTGTTTGACGTATCTTCCCTTTCTTCTAAAGAACTTTTTCAAGTCCCTTACCGCCATAGCGTACTCCTCGTCATCACTACCCGAGGAGGAGTTCTCTTCATCGCTTGAAGCCTTTTTGGCTTTTAGGGCAAGAGATTTGTGTTTCTCTTTCACCTTTGAAGCTTCAGAGTCTTTAGCAAGATCAAGCTCATAGACTTTTAGATTGCCTATGAGTTCATCGAGGGTGAGGGTTGTAAAGATGTAATAATAGTATTAAAGTTAGCAAATGAATGACCTATAGTTTCCTCATCCGATATTGAAAATTGTTCATATTGTTGAACAAATAAATCAATTTTATTATTTTTAACTTGTTCATTGCCTTGAAGAGTTACAACTAAAGAATTCCAAATTTCTTTAGAGGTTTTAAGCAAAGAAATTCTTTCGAATTCCTTTTTCGGTAAAGCATTATATAAAACCATTTTTGCTTCACTATTTTTAGAAAGCTTTTTCTTTAAATCATCATTTAGCTTATCATGAGGTATGTTAACTACATTCCCTTTATCATCTTTTGAGGTAGCCTCAAAATCGCCTTCAACAATAATGTACCAAAGATCAATATCTTTAGATTTTACATATGTTTCGAATCTATTTTCCAATATATAAAACCATTAGTTTCAAGTAGTGGTGGTCGTTGCATAGATTGCCCTTCCTTATAATTTTCAGAACCCATAGTGATCGAAAAGTTTTTAAAATACAATTTTACTTTAAAACTTTTATAAACTTAGCTCTTGATGCCAATTGTGGAAAACTAGAAGGGGGGTTGAATAGTTTTGCCGATTTTACGTTAGTTTCAAAAAACGTTTAGATTCGTTAATATGTGAGATCTTATGGATGTAGAGAAAGTATAGATCTAATGATAAAGCAAGTAAATAAAGTAAAGCGAAGGGAAAGAAAAGACACAACCTATGTATAGTGGTTCGGCTACAAGGACACCTTCCTTGCCCTACTCCACTCCACGATTCACCTACTCGAGAGTTCAAGCACTATGTCAACAAACTCCTTCACTTGGCGGAGAAGCCTTCACAACGTTGCTTACACTTTTTCCGGTACAAAGCTAGATACCGAGTCCGTAGCACGGTGGACCAAACCAGCACAACTATTACACAACAAATATGTGAAATATCAAATACAAGATCTTCGCTACAGAAATCTTGCAGAGTGACAAATCAATCAAGGACCCCTTGCTTGGATGACTTGTAGAATGCTCGTGATCTCGCCTTAGAAAAGGACCTATATGAGGATCACAAATAGAAAGAAAGAAGAACAACTTTCTAGATCAAGTGATGTATATGTTAGAAGAGAATGAGAGTGTATGAGAGATTTAGTAAGAAGAGGGGTGAGTTAGAATGAAGAAATGGCTCTTTATTTATAGGCAAAAATCTTCACTGTTCCCCGGATCCCACGGATCCCTTCCACTTGGGATCCGTCTAGTGTAATCCTAGGGATCCGTGGAACGCTCCTCTTTGCCCATGGGTTTTTTGGTTATGGGTCATGGGTTTTCTTTAGATTCAATGTATCTAAGTATACATTGTATCTAGTCTACTTGGGTATGGGTTAAGATCCATGGGTTATGGTTTTTACCCATCCTAATAAACTATTACAACAAATGCTTAATTACTACATTTTTGTATTTAAATGGCTATATGTAAATGCTTTACAAAAATAACATGTATCCTTATAATTATACTTAAGATAACATTATATTTGTTATCAACAAAACACAAAGAGATCGCAAAATATTAATAAACGTTTTTACGGTTTATTTGTATTAACACAATGTATTAGGGAGCCGTCAATATGAGCTTCCTACTTCCAGAACTCTTGGAGCAATAGTGTTTCAGCCTGATGCAAATAGTAAAACAGATTACAACATAATAATAGAATACAAAGACAGGCATCCTAAAAGAATCAATAAACTTCATAGTTCGTATATGAGTCTGCAATTCCCTCTCCTTTTTGTATATGGTTAGCCCGGTTACAATACAAAGAGGCCATTTAATGGTGTCAATGGAAGTAGAAAGAAGAAAACGGTTTCTATGAATATGTATTATAAGTACCAATTGCAAGAACGGTTTGATGAATATGGCCTTCTTTTTAGAGCAGGAAGATTGTTTCAGCAGTACGTTGTCAACGTCTACTGCACTCTTGAGCAATCACGGATTGATTTCATTAGATCAAAGCAAAATAACCTAAGAACCGATTGTCTTTCTGGCATTTGTGATGCAATATCAAGAGGAGACCACTTTGGAGCTGATATAGGTCAAAAAATAATTTTGCCTTCAAGTTTCACAGGAGGACCAAGATATATGTACAGCCATTATCTTGATGCACTTGCTATATGTCGAGTCCTAGGGAATCCGCAGTATTTCATCACTTTTACATGTAATGCCAACTGTCCAGGAATTAAATGGCATAATAAAAGGTATCCAAAGCTTAACCAATTAGATAGAGCTGATGTTGTGGACCGTGTTTTTGAACAAAAGGTAGAAGATTTTTTAACGGCGCTCAAAGAACAGCAGATATTTGGTCGATGTACTGCAGGAATCCAATTCTTTAGTTCCATTATGCCCACTAATACATTCCTATGCCATTATGTAAAATTAAATTTTCTTAATTTTTTTCCCATACACAGTTCTGTACACAATAAAATTTCAGAAACGTGGTCTTCCACATTGCCACACACTTTTATGGCTAGATAAGAATGACAAAATCAAGAATCCCAAAGACGTCGACAAATTCATTTATGCAGAATTACCTGACAATAAATCAGATCCAGAAGGATATAAAGTTGTAGCTGATATGATGATGCACGGTCCGTGTGGAAATGCAAAACCAACAGCTGCATGTATGCAGGAAGGAGTATGCATAAAGAATTACCCGAAAAAATATAATGAAAAGACTTATTTTGATGAAAATGGCCACATACACTATCGACGAAGGAGGACATCGTCTTACGTGGCAAGAGGTGAAGTGAAGTTGGGCAACAATTATGTGGTTCCATATAACCGCCCACTTTGTCTTATGTTCCAAGCACATATTAATGTTGAATATTGTGGCTGGAGCATGTTGATAAAATATCTTTTCAAATATATTTCAAAGGGAACCGATAGAATTGCTGCAAAGATTACAAGACCCATTGGTGATCCGGGTGCATCTGCAGCTGTAGGTCAAATACACATAGACGAGATCAAGAGTTTTATTGACGGCCGGTTCATATGTCCACATGAAGCATGTTGGAGGATACTAGATTTTTCTATACATCATAGAGAGCCGGCTGTACAGATACTTGCAGTTCATCTTAAAGATATGCTATAAATGACGTTTCGCGAAAAAGAACCATTGGGAGCTATTCTAAACGATGATGGGAGAAAACTTACGACGCTTACAGAATGGTTTACATATAATTCATTATTCGAAGATGGTCGCCACCTAACATATTTAGACTTTCCTTCTGAATATGTGTGGTATGAAGACAACAAGGCATGGAAACGATGAGTTATCAAAACAAAATACGCGATTGGCAGATTAGTGTACGTCCATCCTGCTGCAGGAGAGCATTCTACTTTCGCATGCTGCTTGCTCATCAAAAAGGTTGTCAATCATTCACAGACGTGCGGACCGTTAACAAGAAAACATTGCCAACGTACAGGGCAGCATGCCAAGCTATAGGTCTGCTTGATGATGACAAAGAATGGGATATAGCACTACAAGAAGCGGCATTCTCAGCATCATCAGCACAGTTACGTACCCTTTTTTCCCATATTTCTGATGTACTGTGAGGTTGCAGACCCTATACAGCTTTGGGAAAGACACTGGTATTCTATGGAAGATGATATTCCAGCAAAGGATTCAAAAACAAGTGGCGTCTGAAACCTCCATGTAAACGATCCAAAGCTAAAAGACTATATTCTTTACGAAATAGAAATGATATTGAACAACTGTTCAAGGTCAATCAAAGAATTTGGATTCTCATTACCTCCACAGCATATGCTAGATGATCTACAAAACAGGCTGCTGATGGAAGAAAAGAATTACAATCGTAAACAGTTGAAAGAAGAAGTTGATATCTTAGTTGTGAAACTAAATGTTGAATAACGACAGATTTATGATCTTATAATTAATGCATGCAGTGAAAACAAACAAGAATTGCTTTTTGTCTATGGTCATGGAGGTACAGGTAAGACTTTTCTATGGAAAACAATTGTTAATAAGCTTCGATCAGAAGGAAAAGTTGTATTGACAGTTGCATCTTCAGGGATCGCCTCTCTGCTCTTGCCATCCGGACGTACCGCGCACTCAAGGTTTAAAATACTGTTAGAGTTAACTGATGAGTCAATGTGTAATATTAAAAAGAGTACAATCATGTCAAAGCTTCTTAAAGAAACTGAACTGATTGTATGGGATGAGGCGCCGATGAATGACCGACGTTGTTTTGAAACACTTGATAGGACTCTACGAGATATTCTCAGCAACCCAGATAAAGTGTTTGTTGGCAAGCCAGTTATTTTAGGAGGGGATTTCAGGCAGACACTGCCCGTAAAAAAAAGGGACAAAATCGCAAATCATAAATTCATCAATTGCAAGATCATATTTGTGGCGTCATTTTAAAGTTTTCAGTCTCAGACAAAATATGAGAGTTATGCAAACAAACCTTGATGAAAGCGCACTGATATGTGCAAAAACACATATAATTTATTTATCAAATCAGACCCAAAATAACCAAGAAAGAGCCGTTTATTGCTAATATTTGTTTTTTTTCTGAGTTTGTGCTTGTGCAGGTACGAATATGTCAAAACACGCAAAAGTTAACCAAATCAGACAAAAACCCGAGCACGAGAGATTAAGAGTGCTAAAGCTGAGCCGGAAGGTCAGAATTGAGCATTTGGGAAGATTTATACTCTTTGAGGATGATTTTTGAAAGTTATGATCAATTATGAAGAATTGTCAAATTCAGTCCTTGGTTTATTGGAGATTGACAAGATTGACCCTTTGATCACATTTTCAGATTTACAAGTTTGGTCCCTGGATTTTCAGCATATACACTTTTGGTCCTTATTTTACTACTTGGGTCCTAAACATATCCTAAGTCCAAAACCAATACACTTAGGCCCAAAATATTAAACCAAAGCCCAGCCAATCCAAGTTACCCGGTCCACCCTTTACCCTTATAACCCGGTCAACTCATAACCTGGTCAATGAAATCGAAATATATTAAAAAAACTCACGCGCCAAAGAAATTCCCCAAAACCCAAACCCAGCTTATGAACCCTAACTTCCCACCAAATTAATTCATCACAATAAACTCAAATTCATCTCAAATTCGTATGAAACTCTGACACGTGACTGACACACGGATGCCACGCTGGCAATCCGTGTGTCATATCACATCATACTCTCACCTGATTGGTCAAAGATATGTGGCATATTCAATCCAAGGGTCGTGATGAAAGGATGATTGATGGGAAATGAATCTAAGGGCTGATATCTCTCAGAGAAAGCACAAATACATCTTCTGGATCCTTCTCAAGCTTGGAGCTCAAGTATAAATACCCCCATTCATTCACGTTGGAGATCACCTTTCTTTTCTTCTTCATTTCAGTAGCTTAATTGTATTTTCATTTCAAGTTTTTATGTTTTAAGTATTCTTCAGCTTATGTAATTTACTTTTTGTACTCAGATTTTAAAAGTTAATGAAATTCAGTTTTTATTGTTTAAGTTTACTTATTTCTCAATTCAGTTTAATAATTGTTTTTGATTCATAGTGTTTGATTCAGAATTAATTGCAGCTTGTTTTCATCATAATCAAAAACAGAAAAAAAAAATCAAAAAAAAAATAAAAAATATATATATATATATATAAAAACAACTCTAATATTCTTAAAAGCTTCTAATAAGCTTTGCTACTGTTTCATTGAGCCTTGTTAAGCTTCATTGTAGCTTATTTAAGGTTTACATTTGCTTCACTTTTTATTCACTCAAATTCATATTACCAGTCAACAAAAGTCAAACTGATACAAATGGAAGCTAGATTTGGTTAAGCAGCTGATCTGGTTTGGAATGGGATTAAGTTGAGCTGATTTGGAGCGGTATTGGTTTAGGATAGTTATATTTGGTTCTCAGTTAAGTTGCAGTTAAGCTGGACCTCATGTGAGTACCAATTTCTCTCTTTAAAATCTTTGTCAGCTTATTAATCTAGATAATTTAGTTTAATTAGCATTAATTCTATTAGCTGCTGCATAATTAGTTCAGATACAGTTCAGTTAGAATTAAGTTGTTGAGCTTGCTTCATCTAGGATTTATAGAGATATTTGAGTTAAGTAATTACGATTTGAGGTTAGACTTGGTTTGGAAGTGATATTGATTAGAGGATTTGCATTTCACCATTTAACTAGTGTTTGGATTTGCTCTTAAATCTGTGTTAGAGGTAAGGTTAGTGTTAATCAATTGATGCATCAGTTCATATTAGTTCTATAGAGGTCATTTAGCTCATATTTTTGCACCTTAGAATCATAAAAGTCAAAATCATATTAATCCTTGTTTCATTTGCATTTCAGTTAAAATCAGTAGATTAAACTTTGCATTTAGGTATAAAACTAGTTAATCTATCTTGCATAAGTTCCATTTTATCTTTAAACTTCATTTTCATTAAAATTCATAAATTCAAATCTCATTAAAGTCAAAATATCATTTCTGTGTTAATAGTCAAAATTGTCAAACTCAGTTTTCACCAAACTTTGTAGATTTTTCAATGATTCAATTCTGGTTCAAATTCATTGAGATTTTGGGATTTATAACGTCAGTTGGTCTACTTTTGGAGACTGAATTTTGAGGAATTTTTGGGAACAGTTTTAAGCACTAAATCAACTCTTCAAAAGAGCTTATTTGCCCTGTGTCAAGCACTCAGCATTAGCTGAGTGCAAACAGCTTTATTGTAGGCTTTGCACAAGCTTCATTAAAGCTTGTTTAGGTCTGAGATTTGGTACAAGTGGTCTTTGGTAGGTTGGTTAGAGATCACCATTTTTGGTTTTCAACTTAGCTTATTATATAAGCTTGTGCTTAAGCTTAAACATAAGAGGTAGAAATCATTTGGATTTTAGGATTTGATTTAGTCATATCATTGTAGTTTGCAAATCATAAGTCTAGACTAGTTGATATAAGTTTGTTTCTAGTATTTTTAGCATAAATTAGTTCTTGTCAGCTTCTGCTTTCATTTGGTGCCTTTTAGTGTTCATTTGCTTATTATTAAGTGCTTATTCATAAGCTGTTGCACTACAGCTTCATATTTTCACACATAAGCTAGAGGTTTTATATTTTTCATAAACTTAGAATATAATTTTAGACTTTTCCTGAATTTCTCATAATTTTTCATCAGTGTTTACTATTTTCCTTATTTAAATCAGTTTTTAGGACTTTTTAAATAGCCTTTTAATACAAATAAATCAGAAAAGCTTTAAAAAAAAGTTTTCAATTTTCATAGATTAAGATAAATATAAAAAGCAAAAAAATAATTTTTCCAGATTTTTCCTAGTTAAATTTGTAATTTTTAGCATTTAAATTAGTTTTAAATAGTTTTAAATTCTTAGAAAATAGAAAAATCATCAGAAAAATACAAAAATAGTTTTGAAAAGTCTTTTGAGTTATTTTAGATTTTTGAAAAATAGTTTCATAATTTTCCCCTTTATTTTCATAATTTTTAGTATTTTAATTTAGTTTTAAAAGTTTAAAATTAGTTTTTAATTCAAATAAATAAAAGAAAAATCATAAAAATTAATTTTAAATCTTAATTAAGTTTTAAATTGCATTTTTAGAGTAAAAGTAATTTTAGGTCATTTTTAGGAGTTAGATTAGACGTAGTTGCATTTTAATTCGCGTTTCTTTAATTACCTTTTAGAGTAATTCGCGTATTTAGGATTTCCCGTAGTATAATTTCCCTTAATTACTTTCCCATTTCTCGTAGTTTAAATAAAGACAAAATCAAAAATCCAAAACATCGAGCATTTTAATAACGAACCAATAACGACGTTGCCCATTCACACCTCGTTGGGACACGACTCGGATTTCCTAATCCGTATCACTATCACTCACGGGATTTGATTCACTATCCTTTTTCCTAAAGGGATTTTAAATCATTCCTTTGGTTATTTTTGATATCGATATTGTGGTTTTATCCATACACACATACCCCTAAGCCTACTACACTTCGACGAATCACGCACGAAAAGAAATAGATCGATTCTCATCATGGTTACTTGATATAGGGGATGGTAACACCGGTGAACATGACACTGAAGATCCACAAGACGCTAAATGGGTTGCAATTCCACCAGAGTACCAGATACACGACGACAAAAATAGCCTTCAGTCACTCATTGACTTTATTTACGACGAAGAAAGCTTACAAAATCCAAGTGCATAAGTCCTGCAGAAAAAGGCTATCGTGTGTCCTAAAAATGTGACTGCAGATACCATAAATGAAAAAAATACTATCACAGATACAAGGAGAGACAACAGTTTACATGAGTTCGGACGAAGCAATTCCTGCTTGGAAAAGATGGTGCTGCAACTGAGATGCTATATCCACCAGAATACTTAAACACCTTCAGATTTCCAGGTCTACCACCAAACATTCTCCAATTAAAACCTGGCGTCCCTATCATGTCGCTTCAAATGTAAATATGGAGGTGGCCTCGCAATGGTACAAGAATGATTGTAAAAAACCTCATGTCAAAACTCATTGAAGCAGAAATTATTACAGGAACGAGAATAGGCTAAAAAGTTTATATTCCAAGAATCCCATTGACCCACAGAGATCCAAATTACCCTTTCATTTTCAAACGAAAACAATTTCCAGTTAAAGTTTGCTACGCTATGACAATCAACAAGAGTCAAGGGCAGTCTTTAAGCAAAATCGGAATATACCTTCCCGAACCGGTGTTCAGTCATGGGCAACTATACGTTGCATTATCAAGAGCAACATCACCTTATGGGTTAAAAGTCCTTTTGCCTAATGAAAACGGAAAATCACCACATGTTACAAAAAACATAGTCTATAAAGAATTCTTAAATAACATCTTACAAATAAAGGTGTGCATTTTTACTTTATATACATATACTTTGTACCTATTTGTTCCGTTAATATGTAGGATTTTACCTGTTGCGTATTGTTCCCCTAAATTAGCTATCGCATTTACATTCACCTAATATTGCATTACCATTTATATGTCAACATGCAGCTTCCCAAATGATTATAAAATTACTATCTTGAAACAACTTAACATTAACAATACGTACTTTTTTTTTTCTTTTTTCCTTTTTTTTTTTTTTTCATTTTTTCGTTATATGCGGGAAGATGAATAGTGCGATAAAAGAACTCCGACCAAGGGACAGAGACAAGATCATAGAAGCAAAAGTCTATCGGGCTTGGATCGCTCGAGACCCTCCAGACACAACAGATAAAGGGTTCCGTGCTATTTTAATAGACAGAGAGGTACATTAGACTTTTCTATAAAAAAAAAGTGTTTAAACATCCATATTACTATGAATATAAAAACATTTGTTGTATAAGCAGGCTGATGCAATACAAGCAAACATGGAACCAAGTGACATAAAACACTTTACAAGTATTCTTATACCTGGAAAAGCATTATCGGATTTCAGTGTTCTCATGTATTCCTACCGACAATTGGCAACAGACACTGCAAAACAAAACATCACTTTCATTTACCCGGTTTACAAAGTTTGATACTATAACTGCAGATGGATTTCCAGAGCATTATTTTGATTTCGTTTCTTACAATCAACTTCCATATAGAGTCATAGACCCAAATGACAAAACCAAAAAGGAATATCCAGTTCTTACAGGTAAAAGCAAACAACGTAACACATTTTCCTATTGACTCATAAATAGATTAACTAATATATGTTTTAATTTTTCAAGATTACAAAGGTTGCTACATCAGATCAGGAGAAAAAGAAAAGCGCGGGAACCCAAATAAAAATCAGATGGTTAATCAAAAAGTGGAGATTCAGAACTTAAAGTAAGTACCATTTACAATATTTTTGACACTTGAAAATTAAAAATAATTTTACAGCAAATACGACCATAAGTTAACATATTTGGATAAAACAGTCGTAACTCTGTTGAATTAACACTCTGGGACGAGCTCGCCAAACATTTAAAAAAGAAGAAATAGATGCACTGGAAAAACCGGTCATTATAGCCGTTAGTTCATGTCGTGTTTCGAGATACAGAAAAAATACATAAGAACCGGTCATTAACGAGTTGCTTGATAAACCAGCAGAACCCAAATATCTTGAAGACCAACCATCGGTAATCATATATATATATATATATATATATATATATATATATATATATATATATATATATATATATATATATATATATATATATATATATATATATATATATATATATATATATATATACCGCTACTATTATTCTAAAATACATAAGAAAAAAAATTGATTACCGAATGTTAAAACTATGTTGTTCACAGGTTCGATGTCAACATACCAACAAGACACAACGATTGAAAGAATAAGACCATCTGAAGGTAAAAAAAAAAAGGGGTACAAAAAAGTAATGCCTACACTAATATTATACCAACCTGCACATACCATCAATCATTTATTTATATGTCTTCTTTCCTGACAGATACACCAACAAGAGTTTCTGATTCGTCAGCGCTCCCACTCTCTGGTCCATTGGAAGGCACTACAGTTTTTGCAGATACAATAACACCACAACAACGACCTTCAGAAGGTAACATACTTATAACATTTTACATTCAGTACCTAAAAAAATAATCTTAAACCAATTACGACTTTCTTAAACGTTAATATGTATTTACGGTTACTGTTACAGAAATAGCAACACCACCGCCAGCAACATCAGTTATGCAAACCAGATCAAAAACAGAAGCATTGGCTGAAGCTAATAGGAAAACAGCTAAGAGGCCTCTCTTCACAGACGAGGCGTCAGAAAGCAAAAAAAAAAAAGAAGACTTAAAATGCAACATGCATTTGAACCCGACGGTTTTCACACAAAGTGGATGTTCACAAACTGCATTTTGAAAATGCATGTTTATGTAAATACAAATAAAATCTACTACGCCTTAGACGTAACAACTTTTGTAAAAAAACTAGAAGCAGTACTACTATGTATGCTCTGTTTCTATTACTATGGATCGAATGTGTAGACCCATATTTTTTTAAAAGTACAGATTTATGGCCAGTCGCACTTCTACATAATAGTTAGTGCAAAAAATGAATCTGATATTCTAATTTTTACACTATACATTGACCATGTATATCCAATACTAGCATTAACAAACCTTAAACCAACTTGATGCAAAACATAACTTCAATGTTCTATTTTGACACTATACATTAACTGTGTACGCTCAATACCAACATTAACAAGTCCTAAACCAAATTAAACAACATGATGTCCAATGAAGTTTTATACCATACAATGAACACCCACAGCCTTAAATGACATGTATCAATTAAAAAAATTAAAAAAAAAAACATAACTACTTCCTGAACTATAAAGGTACCAATAACAAATACATCATCTAAAATTATAAATGTTTACAATAAAAAAAAGCAACAGATTAAATACCATAACAACTAACTTTTTTTATTCATAGCAACATATTTAGACAAACCCGTGTACCACAGGTAATATAGCACATACCAGGATACCAACTACAGTTACTATCACAACATTCTTAACGCAACTCCAAGTAGACCAGATCCATGTCACGAAAATGACTTACACAAAAGACAATTACACTAGAGGACACTTGACCATACAAAACCCATTAAACCCAAGAACATCACATTAGTTTTTTAAGTTTCTTCTTAAGGCTGGATTTCTCACCAGCACGTAATGCTACAGCATAACTCCTCTGCAACAACCACGACACTTCACCAAAATCTTCGTGCTCAGCGGCCTTCAAAGCAGCTAGACATTCATCCAAAACAGGGTCCCTTTCAAGCTTTTTCAATTCCAAAATGATACCACGTCTATGTTCAATTCTGCTTTGGACTTCTTCGATTCTTTCACTATAATCTTTGTGATCATACCTGTACACCTTTTTCTCACGTGCAAAGACAGCATGAAGAACACTTCCAACTCTATTATCACCAATCTGTTTTGCAATTTTAGATAATTTTGGAAATCGAGGACCTATTGCCTATATAAAAACAGATAAGTATTACCATCCATGCATACCAAACAAAGAGAATAATAAGAATATGAAACTGACAAGCGTTGTAATATGTGAAAACTAATCAGAGTACCATTAATCCATTTAAAATAATCATTAATTAATAATACATATTAATAATAAAGTAATTCATACAGCCACATCCAAAAAAATTCACCAAATCTTCACATAAGAAAACACAAGATAAATAAATTGTAAAACACAAACAACTGTAACTTTTATTGATATAAAACATAAGTTACAACGATACCATAACAGATTAACACCACACTGTTAATCTAAAACATAAGACCACAACACGAAACATAAAGAACAACAGAACAACAACCAAACAGGCACACAACAAACTACCCTAATCATGCAACTCCATGGTGAAAACATGACGCCCTTTCTCAATCCGTGCTTCCCTACCCAAATCAAGCACACCAATGAGTGCAACAAGCATTTCATGGTCCCTATCCTGCGCCTCCTCTAGGCACTCAACAGCATCATTTGCAACATCACTAAAACGACTCAACCTACGTGCCTCCTCCAATAATTCAATCCTCTTTTCAATCCTACGACGGACATCATCACATTTGTCTCCCAACAACATAAGAAACCCCTCATTCTCACCATTTTCTTGTACAAAAAGGAACTTGAAAGCATGGTGCAGTTCATCTGAACCGTATGCATCCTTAAGTTGATCAATGTTAGGGGTTGACACCATTTTTTTTTCCAGAATTTATTAAGTACTGATAAGGTAAAAAAGCAAGTATGTAAACCCAAAAAAGCCAAACTTATATAGGCCATAAACTTACTGTGCCACCAAATTACTCTAACCAAATTGGAATAGTAATTAGTTACTTAGTGTTCCAACGAAAGATTCCCAAACCAGGCTAAAACAAAAGACTATAGTGACCTAAAAGTTTCTTGAAAACAGGGAAAAAAAGTAACATCCAGAAATCCAAACAAACAATAGCCACATAATCACCACATGCTAATACCAACATTTTTTTTGACTAAAACAGTTCTCATCACACATAAATTCATACCATGTATTTATAAAATCAACCAGCCCTAAAATAGCGTAAACGAAAATAGAAAAAAATCTATAGACTATCATATACAAATAATTGAATACCTTAATTAACTTCAAAAACAGTTGATGAAACGAATATTGATATGCGCGACGTATGAACTTAACCCTAGATCTCTGAAACTAGTAATGCGAAAGAAAAAGAGATAAGAGGAAAAGAGATATATCTGTATTAACCGACCTAGAAAGAGGGAAAAAAAAAAGAAAAGAAAAAAAAAGTATGCAATGGACCATATATCAAATCTAAATTTTTTTTAAAGTAGGCCCAACAAATTAGAAGAGCCCAATACCTTTTACAAAACTAAATTTTTAAAAAAATACATTTAAACATTTGCTATATACCACATTTTTTTACTATGATTTAAAAAACAAAAAAAAAACAAAAAACACTATGAAACAAAACTATATTTAAAAAAAAAAAAAAAGGTAACAAAACAAACCCTCAGCAACGCGCGGGCATTCCCGTTCGTTTTTTTAAAATTGAGGGACATTTTCGGTATTTTACAATTCATTAAATTCCCTGAGGAGAAGTTATCATAACTTCTTCCCCCCCACTTGTAGCAATCATATCAGTTCCTGAAATAACTCACAAATCAAAACACACACACGATCCTTATCTTTATGTGACGCTAAAAGACCCAATTATTAGGGTTTTGGAATCAGAAAAAAATACTCAACTCAAAAGAACTAAAACGGCATTTTTTTCCTAGTGATTAATGGAAGGTATACGTTTAATTGTTTTTTGATTGTGTTATTAAACAATAATTTAGTGTGAATTGCTCTTTAATTAAAAAAATCGATTTAGGAAACTGCATGTGTGTTTTTTAGGTGGGTCGTATGTAACAAATACATGGTTTTGATTGGTGTATAGTGTTCTTTGTTACTGGAACATTACATTGTGTTTTTATGCTTTAATTTTGATTTTTTTTAGGATTTTTTTAGGTATCCTCTGTTGTACATGAGTAATTGTGTGTTTGATACAATTAACAATAGAATATGTGATTATTGAATTTACAAAAATTGTAGTATCTCTTATACATGTGTGTTGGTTTGGATAAACATGTGTTATGATTAATTTTATAATGATTGCTCTAAAAATACATTTGTGTTTCATACAGTTATGTTTCAGTTTCAATTAATTTTGTATAATATGTGTGTTGGTTTGGATAAACATGTGTTATGATTAACTGTGTTTTTTGTACAAGTTTATAGGTGTGTTAATTGTATTTTTAGGTTTTGTTGATTTATTTGGGCTTCATTAAAATGAAAAAATAAAAATATGTAATGTAATTGTAAATCTTTACAATTAACAGTTAGTATGTTTTAGATCATGTGATTATGATTGTGTTTGGATCATGTTGGTTTAGATCATGCTGGTTTAGAGCTTGGTTGGTTAGAACATGTGTGTTTATTTTTAAAAAGAAAGGCTATTAAAGATGGCTTTATATGGTTTCTTGAGATAAACATCTGTGTTAGTTTGGATATCTGAGATAAACATCTGTCTTTATATGTTTTCTTGAGATAAACATCTGTCTTTATATGGTTAGAACATCTTTATATGGTTTCTTGAGATAAAAATGGTAGCATCTCTTATACATGTGTAGCAGTTTTGTAGTTGTTATTGTAGTATCTCTTATATAATGGTGTTTGGATATGTGTATCTGGTTTGGTTAGTACATGTGTGTTTATTGTAATAATGAATGTCTAATACACTTGTGTTTTTTATGATAAACTAGATGTAGGATCATGATTATTAATTTCAACTGATTGTTGTTATATCTTTGAAATAGTAGTTATAGATTTGATAAAATACATGTCTCTGAAAACCATTTGTATTTTTTAGTTATTGGTTTGATGATAAGTGTCACACCCCAAATTACTGCTTTTGCGTGAATGGAATTCACGGGATTGATTGTCATAGCATCACAATCACAGTTATATTGAACGACCTAAAGTGTCGTTTGGAAAAATACATCGTTTGATTTAATAAAATAATCGAGTTTACAAAGTAGGTCCCAAATGTAAATCAACTTGTGCGGAAATAAGTTTGTTACAATTCAAACGATGTTTTAAAGTACATAAAACCCAAGTGAGACGCGTCGTCATCACGACTCCATGATGTGTCCAAATGCATGCCATGGAGTGAATGCCTTAGAAACCTGAGATAAAAACATGCTAAAAGTGTCAACACAAAGGTTGAGTGAGTTCATAGAGTTTGAATGGAAATGTAAAGCCTTTCAAAATCGTTTATGCAGCAAAGGCATCGTAAATCCACTCAGTTCCAAGTTCCGCCCATACAAAACTTGCAACCTGTGTATTCACAACCCATTGCCAAAGTGTATAAAGTTTATGTTCAAGCCCAAATCGTCAAATGAGTTCACAAGATAGTGCCTAACTTAATGTATCCATAGTTACTTAATATAACACCTAATTAAATGCGGTATCAAATTGTTCCATGACCATTAGTGCAATGATTATACCTCGACCATCGGTTCAATGAATGTACCAAGACCATCATCCAATGAATGTACCAAGACCATCGATCTAATGAATATACCAAGACCATCATCCAATGAATATACCAAGACCATCATCCAATGAATATACCATGGAAATACTACGTATGGTAATATCATTACTTTGCATGACTAAACATTCGATTCGCTTAAACATGTAGTTTCAAATAATCATGATAGTTATGAAAATAATTGAGCATGTATCTCCCCAAAACATTTATGAAAACAAGTAAGCGAGGGCTATGAAACTCACTTGGTGGAATGATGCGAAGACAAAAGTGAGTACACCGAGATGTAATGTGATACGTTAATCTTGACCTATTGTGAAGGATATGATACGTCATGAGTTGCAATGTAATGTTATGCATGCACTTCGTATGTTACTTATACCATTTACGGGTTTTGAAAATATTACTCGTCGTCGAAAAATACTCTTTTGACGTCTTGACCCTTCAAAAATCACTTTACAAGTTTTTACGTCAAAATGTCATCCTACAATGGTTTTATAATGACTTTTGGTGAAATTACCATTTTTCGTCGCAAAACAATGTCGTTGGAAAAATCATAAAATTAACAAAATGGCTCGGAAAAGTAGTTGTAAAACGGTGTACGTCGATCGTTAGAGAACGAACTCGACGGTTTTGGAAAGTTTGTATCGATATCTAGAAGTTTCAGTTCAAGAGTTTTCGTCCAAAAGATCTCGATCATAAAGATATTAAAGGCTAAAGATGGTGGTTTTTGTTAATTGTGTGCAGAAAATGAGTTTCGGCCAAGTTTGAACATCCGTAAATAATTTACCATAACTCCGCTTGACAAACGGCTTTTTGTTTTGAAAAATATGGCCGGTGAACTTGATTTTACTAGAAGACATTTCGTTCCAAAAGTTTTGCATCATAGTTAAAAGCGCATAAACATAGCCCTTACACTAATGAAATACTTGAATCGTAGAAATAATATAATTTTTCGTAAAATAATAGTTACGGCAACTTTATATGTCACACCCCAAATTACATTTTGCGGTGAATGGAATTCACGGGATTGACCGTCATAGCATCACAATCACAGTTATATTGAAAGACCTAAAGTGTCGTTTGGAAAAATACATCGTTTGATTTAATAAAATAATCGAGTTTACAAAGTAGGTCCCAAATGTAAATCAACTTGTGCGGAAATAAGTTTGTTACAATTCAAGCGATGTTTTAAAGTACATAAAACCCAAGTGAGGCAGCGTCATCACGACTCCATGATGTGTCCAAATGCATGCCATGGGTGAATGCCTTAGAAACACGAGATAAAAACATGCTAAAAGTGTCAACACAAAGGTTGAGTGAGTTCATAGAGTTTGAATGGAAATGTAAAGCCTTTCAAAATCGTTTATGCAGCAAAGGCATCGTAAATCCACTCAGTTCCAAGTTCCGCCCATACAAAACTTGCAACCTGTGTATTCACAACCCATTGCCAAAGTGTATAAAGTTTATGTTCAAGCCCAAATCGTCAAATGAGTTCACAAGATAGTGCCTAACTTAATGTATCCATAGTTACTTAATATAACACCTAATTAAATGCGGTATCAAATTGTTCCATGACCATTAGTGCAATGATTATACCTCGACCATCGGTTCAATGAATGTACCAAGACCATCGGTCCAATGAATGTACCAAGACCATCGATCTAATGAATATACCAAGACCATCGGTCCAATGAATATACCAAGACCATCGGTCCAATGAATATACCATGGAAATACTACGTATGGTATCTGTTACTTTGCATGACTAAACATTCGATTCGATTAAACATGTAGTTTCAAATAATCATGATAGTTATGAAAATAATTGAGCATGTATCTCCCCAAAACATTTATGAAAACAAGTAAAAATAGGGCTATGGAACTCACTTGGTGGAATGATGCGAAGACAAAAGTGAGTACACCGAGATGTAATGTGATACGTTAATCTTGACCTATTGTGAAGGATATGATCGTCATGAGTTGCAATGTAATGTTATGCATGCACTTAGTATGTTACTTATACCATTTACGGGTTTTGAAAATATTACTCGTCGTCGAAAAATACTCTTTTGACGTCTTGACCCTTCAAAATCACTTTACAAGTTTTACGTCAAAATGTCATCCTACAATGGTTTTATAATGACTTTTGGTGAAATTACCATTTTTCGTCGCAAAACAATGTCGTTGGAAAAATCATAAAATTAACAAAAATGGCTCCGGAAAAGTAGTTGTAAAACGGTGTACGTCGATCGTTAGAGAACGAACTCGACGGTTTTGGAAAGTTTGTATCGATATCTAGAAGTTTCAGTTCAAGAGTTTTCGTCCAAAAGATCTCGATCATAAAGATATTAAAGGCTAAAGATGGTGGTTTTTGTTAATTGTGTGCAGAAAATGAGTTTCGGCCAAGTTTGAACATCCGTAAATAATTTACCATAACTCCGCTTGACAAACGGCTTTTTGTTTTGAAAAATATGGCGGTGAACTTGATTTTACTAGAAGACATTTCGTTATAAAAGTTCTACAACCTTGTTAAAACAGCCGCAAACATAGCCTTTACAACTAATGAAATACTTGTAACGTAAAAATAATATAGTTTTTCGAAAATAATATTTACGGCAACTTTATAAAAGCGTGCATATATTTGTCGTTTAAATCCGTTTTCTCGTAAAATATGTCCTTAGCTTCGTATCAAGTAAACTAATATATTTTGAGAAGTCGAAATAATTTGTGAAGCTTAAGGCTCGTTTTGACCGAAATATGTAAAAACGCTTGCTGAAATTTTCTGAAAAATGTACGTTTAAATCGTCAAACTTTAAAAATTCACCACGGCCGTTATAACTCCGTTTTATCCGTTCAAAAGGCCACGGATTCGTTTTAAAGTATATTTTCTAAATATCAAGGCCAAAATGTCGTACCAACAGTAGGTTTTCCAGAATTTCGATTTAAGGACAGAACACAAAATATAGTTTACGAAAATAGTTTTCTCGGACAAAACCTATTCTAATCCCTTCAAATCAACTCCAAAACTAATCTAATCCTACCATACACCTTCTTAGGGTGTCATGGGTTCCTAATCACCATCAAGACCAAAGAATACCATGGGAATAATTATAGGATGACTATAAGTATATAAAACCTCTAAAATCATGAAATAAATGGTATAAATCACATAACATGCATATAAGCTCCAAAATGAAAAGAAACTTATGAAAATGAAGAGGAAACATAAAATGATAAGAATATGCTTACTAGTGATAGTGATGAGGTGAAAGTAACAAGGATTAAACTTAAATATCCTTGGTTTTATTTCAAAACCATAAAAGGATATATACTAGATTGATAAACACTTGAACTTGAAAAATCTTGATCCCTTTGGCACCTTGATATATGGCGGTTAGGAGAGGTAAGGAAGAAGAGAAAAAGTTTTCTTGCTAGCACTATGTGTATTATGTGAAATGAATGAGTTTGAGTATAAATATGTATTATCAAAGACAAGATTTTCCAACTTAATAAATGAAATCACCTCCCTCCCTATGGCGGATTTCATGGATCTTGGTCTACCAAAATATATATTTTTTTTATATTGAATTACTTGCATTATTTTGTGTATTAGTTGTAAAGAAAGTGTAAGAATTTGTGTAGAAAATGTACAAGTGATTGTAAATAGAATTTTGGTGCAAGTATGTTTTAATAAGTCAAAATAGATTGTATAGAGATGATAAAAATTGTAAAAATACTTTCCTTGTGAAAATTGAGTGATAAAATAATTATCGTAAAACTTTTAAGAAAACAACGTAATGATTAAACTTTAACGATTAAAATACCAAATAAATTTGAAACACTAGGAAAACTAAAAATATAGTTTTTATGAACTAAATGTAAGTTTAAAAATACCTCGGGATCATTTTTGAAAGTAACGGTTTAAATATACAAAATAATAACTCACGCGATAAATATTATAAAATATAAAATTTACGCGTAAAATATGAAATGAAATGTCGTGAATGAACTAATGAGATGCACATGATGTCCATGAAATGTAGACTACTCATAGTCCATATGATATGTACGTGATGTCATGATCATGAATTACCGCTAAACCTCCAAGGTTACGCGAATTTGAACCAAGTAAACCAAGTTTACTAAAAATGTTGAAATAATGAGACATGAACGTGTCGAGAAATGACACGAAAGTACGGGTTGTCACATTCGCCCATCAAAAAGGAATTCAGTCCACGAATTCAATCGTTATTATGTCTAACGGGTTTAGGGTTTGATGTAGCAAACTTTCCCATTCCCGAGCAAAACCCTCAAAAACTTTTGGTAACCGATTTTACTTAATCTCACAACTCATCAAACAAGAACTGTCATGAGATTAGGCTAAATCGGTTTAGGTAACAACTTGTTTCTAGCTCGATCTTTGCAACTCATCAAACAAGAACTGCCACGCGGATCAAACTGAAACAAGTGGTTTGAAGAAAATCTTTTGAAAATTTGGCTCGATTACGGAATTGCTTACTCATATAAGCCTACCACTCCCTTCATCGCATGATTCTTCCCGAATTAGACATAGGTGATCGGGCTATGTATAATTTAGGAGTAACTATGCAATGCTTGGACTAATCGACTCATATGTTTGTTTGGTGTTGAGTCAATGATGTTAAAATTGTGATGAACATCGAGGAGAAGACATGGAGAAGTGTCGTTAAAATGATCGATAAAGTAAAAAGAATTAAAATCCTCGTAAATGATAACAAATCGGAAAGAAAATAAAGTACGATAGATGAGAATATATTACAACAAGTGGTTAGCAAAAGTAGTACATCTTAGGTCATAAAGTTTCAATACGATGAAAGACATAAACTTAGTGCGACATAGTACATAAGGAGAAATAAGATCGTTAGTTTCGAACTTCTTGGTCTTCCGCGTCGTTGATACCTTGACGAGCTCCTTCTAACATATATACATTCCATGAGCACCTTCGACTTGTTGACCTTGGTTTTGAGGACATTGATTCCGATAGTGTCCTTGCTCCCGCATCTGTAACATGTAACCATGGCCTTGCCTCTACAATTCTGGCAAGGTGTCCCGATTGTTGACACTTGTAACACTTAGCGGGACAAAGACCCGTGTGATGATACTTACATCGATTACATAGTGGGTAGGTTCGGCATAACCTCGCCTTCTCTCGGTGCGGCAACATAGACCTGGCGACTTCTTGTCTTCTATTCATTGTTGATGATGGTTAGTGTTATGGTTTTGGTTGTCGTTATCATAACCTTCCGGTCATTTTCCATTTTCTTTTGTTGTGGTTGATTTGGTTATCGTCGTTGTTGTTGTTGTTTTGGTTATTGTTGTAGTTGGTATGATTGTTGGGGTTGTTGTTGTTTGGTTGGTGTTGGTGTACTTGCCCTCTTCACCACTTGTGCCATCAACTTCGAGTCACTCGAATAGCTTCCTCCATTGTTTGTGGATCAAATGAAGTCACATCTCCTTGTATAACCTCGGGAAGTCCCCCGATAAAAGCCTCTAGCAACTTCTCGTTATCAGAAACCATGGACGGGCATAACACAGCCAATTCTTGGAATCTCCGAATGTAAGTGTCAATATCGTACCCAATGGTTACTAATTCATAGAACTCCGTCTCCAACTTCTTGATTTCCGTACGTGGACAAAACTTCTTAGTCACCAAATTCTTGAATTCATTCCACGTGAGCTTGAAAGCATTCTCTATTCCAATCGGTTGAGCGTATGAATTCCACCAAGACAATGCTCCATCGAGTAATGTGCTCGTAGCAAATTTAACCTTACTATCATCCGGACAGTTACAAAGCAAAAACACGGATTCCAATTTTTCGAACCATCGAACCATAGTCATAGCTCCTCGGTACCTCGGAACTTAGTGGGTTCACCACTTTTGAAATCTTTGTACGAACATTTCTTAACTCCGGATCCTCCGGCATTTCCGATAGTAGTAGCAAGCCTTGCGGCTCTGAGCGATCATGACCTCGGCGTGACAGGCACACCGCTTCCCTTTCGGTTCTTAAAGCATTAGCAATGCTATCATTCACCAACTTTTGAATTCTTTGCTTGGGTCATTTCAAGCTGTAGCTTTCTTGATTGCCATATCGTCTTCAAAACAAGAGGAAATGTGAGGCGTGGCAAAATCCGATGTTAATAATAAACGCTCCAAAGAAATGTGATAAGAAATGATAAATTTGAGGTTATGTTTCAAAAATGATCGACGGGTTTCCGAAAAGATGGGTTATGAGGTGTTGTAAGTGCTTCAATGTATGATGGTTTAGAGACTTAATGTGTGAATAAAGTGTAACTCGACATGTTAGTGGTGAAACAAAGGAGTGAGAGCGACTTCGCCCTATATAAAGGTTTATCTCGGTATTCGACGTTATCGGTGATGAGTCAATTGATATAAAAATTGTGATAGGGAATGACAAGGAATTCTCCACGTTAGAGTATGGGGAAAAGATAATGGGATGGGCATTTAAGGGCATCCATGTGACAATCGATATGAAATGAAAGTAAATAACTCGAAAAATGTACGTATAATCCACATGTAAAGTGAACATTCACTTATGATGAAATGATGAGATGCTATGATAATGTAGTTATAGTCTAGGGTCAATGATGCAACCTAGTTCTCTATAACTGAAGCTCTGATGCCAATCTGTCACACCCCAAATTACTGTTTTGCGGGAATGGAATTCACGGGGATTGATTGTCATAGCATCACAATCACAGTTATATTGAGCGACCTAAAGTGTCGTTTGGAAAAATACATCGTTTGATTTAATAAAATAATCGAGTTTACAAAGTAGGTCCCAAATGTAAATCAACTTGCGGAAATAAGTTTGTTACAATTCAAACGATGTTTTAAAGTACATAAAACCCAAGTGAGACGCGTCGTCATCGCGACTCCATGATGTGTCCAAATGCATGCCATGGGTGAATGCCTTAGAAACACGAGATAAAAACATGCTAAAAGTGTCAACACAAAGGTTGAGTGAGTTCATAGAGTTTGAATGGAAATGTAAAGCCTTTCAAAATCGTTTATGCGACAAAGGCATCAATAAATCCACTCGGTTCCAAGTTCCGCCCATACAAAACTTGCAACCTTTGTGTATTCACAACCCATTGCCAAAGTGTATAAAGTTTATGTTCAAGCCCAAATCGTCAAATGAGTTCACAAGATAGTGCCTAACTTAATGTATCCATAGTTACTTAATATAACACCTAATTAAATGCGGTATCAAATTGTTCCATGACCATTAGTGCAATGATTATACCTCGACCATCGGTTCAATGAATGTACCAAGACCATCGGTCAATGAATGTACCAAGACCATCGATCTAATGAATATACCAAGACCATCATCCAATGAATATACCAAGACCATCGGTCCAATGAATATACCATGGAAATACTACGTATGGTAATATTACTTTGCATGACTAAACATTCGATTCGATTAAACATGTAGTTTCAAATAATCATGATAGTTATGAAAATAATTGAGCATGTATCTCCCCAAAACATTTATGAAAACAAGTAAAAATAGGGGCTATGGAACTCACTTGGTGGAATGATGCGAAGACAAAAGTGAGTACACCGAGATGTAATGTGATCGTTAATCTTGACCTATTGTGAAGGATATGATACGTCATGAGTTGCAATGTAATGTTATGCATGCACTTCGTATGTTACTTATACCATTTACGGGTTTTGAAAATATTACTCGTCGTCGAAAAATACTCTTTTGACGTCTTGACCCTTCAAAAATCACTTTACAAGTTTTTACGTCAAAATGTCATCCTACAATGGTTTTATAATGACTTTTGGTGAAATTACCATTTTTCGTCGCAAAACAATGTCGTTGGAAAAATCATAAAATTAACAAAAATGGCTCCGGAAAAGTAGTTGTAAAACGGTGTACGTCGATCGTTAGAGAACGAACTCGACGGTTTTGGAAAGTTTGTATCGATATCTAGAAGTTTCAGTTCAAGAGTTTTCGTCAAAAGATCTCGATCATAAAGATATTAAAGGCTAAAGATGGTGGTTTTGTTAATTGTGTGCGAAAATGAGTTTCGCCAAGTTTGAACATCCGTAAATAATTTACCATAACTCCGCTTGACAAACGGCTTTTTGTTTTGAAAAATATGGCGGTGAACTTGATTTTACTAGAAGACATTTCGTTATAAAAGTTCTACAACCTTGTTAAAACGACCGCAAACATAGCCTTTACAACTAACGAAATACTTGTAACGTAAAAATAATATAGTTTTTCGAAAATAATATTTACGGCAACTTTATAAAAACGTGCATATATTTGTCGTTTTAAATCCGTTTTCTCGTAAAATATGTCCTTAGCTTCGTATCAAGTAAACTAATATATTTTTGAGAAGTCGAAATAATTTGTGAAGCTTAAGGCTCGTTTTGACCGAAATATGTAAAACTGCTTGCTGAAATTTTCTGAAAATGTACGTTTAGTCGTCAAACTTTAAAAATTCACCACGGCCGTTATAACTCCGTTTTATCCGTTCAAAAGGCCACGGATTCGTTTTAAAGTATATTTTCTAAATATCAAGGCCAAAATGTCGTACCAACAGTAGGTTTTCCAGAATTTCGATTTAAGGACAGAACACAAAATATAGTTTACGAAAATAGTTTTTCTCGGACAAAACCTATTCTAATCCCTTCAAATCAACTCCAAAACTAATCTAATCCTACCATACACCTTCTTAGGGTGTCATGGGTTCCTAATCACCATCAAGACCAAAGAATACCATGGGAATAATTATAGGATGACTATAAGTATATAAAACCTCTAAAATCATGAAATAAATGGTATAAATCACATAACATGCATATAAGCTCCAAAAATGAAAAGAAACTTATGAAAATGAAGAGGAAACATAAAAATGATAAGAATATGCTTACTAGTGATAGTGATGAGGTGAAAGTAACAAGGATTAAACTTAAATATCCTTGGTTTTTATTTCAAAACCATAAAAAGGATATATACTAGATTGATAAACACTTGAACTTGAAAAATCTTGATCCCTTTGGCACCTTGATATATGGCCGGTTAGGAGAGGTAAGGAAGAAGAGAGAAAAGTTTTTCTTGCTAGCACTATGTGTATTATGTGAAATGAATGAGTTTGAGTATAAATATGTATTATCAAAGACAAGATTTTCCAACTTAATAAATGAAATCACCTCCCCCCTCCCTATGGCCGGATTTCATGGATCTTGGTCTACCAAAAATATATTTTTTTTTTATATTGAATTACTTGCATTATTTTGTGTATTAGTTGTAAAGAAAGTGTAAGAATTTGTGTAGAAAATGTACAAGTGATTGTAAATAGAATTTTTGGTGCAAGTATGTTTTTAATAAGTCAAAATAGATTGTATAGAGATGATAAAATTGTAAAATACTTTCCTTGTGAAAATTGAGTGATAAAATAATTATCGTAAAACTTTTAAGAAAACAACGTAATGATTAAACTTTAACGATTAAAATACCAAATAAATTTGAAACACTAGGAAAACTAAAATATAGTTTTATGAACTAAATGTAAGTTTAAAATACCTCGGATCATTTTTGAAAGTAACGGTTTAAATATACAAAATAATAACTCACGCGATAAATATTATAAAATATAAAAATTTACGTAAAATATGAAATGAAATGTCGTGAATGAACTAATGAGATGCACATGATGTCCATGAAATGTAGACTACTCATAGTCCATATGATATGTACGTGATGTCATGATCATGAATTCGCCGCTAAACCTCAAGGTTACGCGATTTGAACCAAGTAAACCAAGTTTACTAAAAATGTTGAAATAATGAGACATGAACGTGTCGAGAAATGACCAAAAGTACGGGTTGTCACAGTGTATTGATTTATGGAATTTCAGAGTGGTATTGATGTAGGTATTTTGGGCTAATGCATATGTGTTTAGACGTAAGGATTTAGCTAGTGTATTGATTTAGGGGATTTGGCTAATTCGATAAATGTAATTGCATATGTGTATAATGGATGTTGTATATGTTTCAGAATTAAGGAGAAGCGGTAGGTTCAAAGGGAAGGGGCCACTTCTGAAGGAAAATACCATTGATGAAGCAATAAATGTACACGCAGAAGAAAGGGACGATGACTTCCAAAATGTTACTTAACCAAACAATCAAGCATCTAGTTTCAATGAACGTCACATATGTGCACTTGTATTGTACCAAATGTATATTCTAGTTAAATCTACCTGGATAATGTGTGCATATGTATTGTAAGAAATACAATTGTGTTTGGAATTGTAAATGTTTTATTTATATACAAGTGTTTTGAGTTTTTAGACGAGTGTTTGGATTTAGGGAATTTGGCTAATACATATGTGCACATGTATTGTACAGAAGGTGATCACTTCAAACTTGTTATATGTATTGTATAATATAAGATATAGGAGTAAGTAGTTGTGTGCATATGTATTGTACACAATGTGGAATATTGGTTAGTGTACTAGTGTAAAGTGTGCATATGTATTTGTACCAAATGCAAACACTAATGAACGCACTCGTGATTAATGCAAATACCAATTAACCTTGGTTTGCCATGCTCTATACACGTATAGAAATATATAAATTCTACATATGTAACTTAGTAATCAAAGTTGAATATGTACACAAACAATGATAATCTGGAAACTTAGGTTAAAGCTATGCACATGTATATTCATTGTCTTTCTTTTCTTCATTGCGTTCAATGTTTTTTTCATTCACATGTGATCATGAACATTGCACATGTGCATTTGTAAATTTTACATATGTAACTTAGTAATCAAAGTTGCATATGTATACAACAATGATATTCTTGCAACTTAGGTTAAAGCTATGCACATCTATATTCATTGTCTTTCTCTTCTTCATTGCGTTCAACGCTTTTTTTCTTCACATGTGATCATGAACATTGCACACGTGCATTAATAAAATATACTTATGTAACTTAGTAATCAAAGTTGCATATGTACATAGCAATTATAATCTAGAAACTAAGGCTAAAACTATGCACATGTATATTCATTGTCTTTCTCTTCTTCATTGCGTTCAACGTATTTTTAGTGCGCATGTGATCATGAGCATTGAACATGTGCATCTTTCTACAAAACTTTCTCCTTAGAAAATAATACACAAAACTAGAGTAAGGGTCCACAACTAGCTCTCTAACATGGCATTCCTTAGACCTCATGAAATAGGATCCAAATGCAATAACAAACTTTCCTGCATGCATCAAATAAAAGTCTGGATCAAAAAGATTTCAGAAACCAAACCTGATATTCATTACTAATTCAGGATCTAAAGACAATCAAGGTTGCATATGTACACAACAATTATTATCTGGCAACTGAGGTTAAAGCTATGAACATGTATATTCATTGTCTTTCTCTTCTACATTGTGTTCAACGTATTTTTCGTGCACATGGGATCATGAGCATTGCACATGTGCATCTTTCTACAAAACTATCTCCTTAGAAAATAATACACAAAACTAGAGTATGGGACCACAACTAGCTCTCTAACAGACATTCCTTAGACCTCATGAAATAGGATCCAAATGCAACAACAAACTTTCCTGCATGCATCAAATAAAAGTCTGAATCAAAACGATTTTAGAAACGAAACCTGATATTCATTACTAATTCAGGAACCAAAGACAAGTCAAGTATATAGAACAATTTCAAAAAAAACAAAAGGCTAAACCATATGCACTATATCAATAAATATATTTAATCGAACCTTATAAGCCACACTCATCACCAATCATCATAAAAAATTATTCATTGCTAATTCAGGAACCAAAGACAATCAAAGTTGCATATGTAGATAGCAATTATAATCTGGAAACTGAGGTTAAAGCTATGCACATGTGTATTCATTGTCTTTCTCTTCTTCATCGTGTTCAACGTATTTTTCGTGCACATGTGATCATGAGTATTGTACATGTGCATCTTTCTACAAAACTAGCTCCTTAGAAAATAATACACAATACTAGAGTAAGGGACCACAACTAGCTCTCTAACAGCCATTCTTTAGACCTCATGAAATAGGATCTAAACGCAACAACAAACTTTCCTGTATGCATCAGATAAAAGTCTGAATCAAAACGATTTTAGAAACGAAACCTGATATTTATTACTAATTCAGGAACAAAAGACAATTCAAGTATATAGAACAATTTCAAAAACAAAAGGCTAAACCATATGCACTATATCAGTAAATATATTAAATTGAACCTTATAAGCCACACTCATCACCAATCATCATCAAAAATTATTAATTGGAATCTAAAATTGATAGCCACAAAAACAAGTTAACGATGATTAAATTAAATGAATTAGAATGATTTTACTTACCTGAAGGATCATATTCATCAGAATTAACAAAGTCGTCATTGATTGTTGGTTGAATAACAACATTTGATTGTGTTTGCACAGGGGTTTCGATTTGAACATGGAATTCTCTTCAACAATGTTTTCATGAGTAGAATCCATTTCTTTTTTGCCTTTTTTTTATTGAAGATCTGGGTAAAAAAATGGTATTGATCGATGGTGATGATAAAAACTGTTTTAGGGTTTTTGAACAAATGAATATGTTATACGTAACTGAATTGATCATGTTTCCAATAATACACGAGTAAATAGATACATATAATTAATGTAGAATAATACAAAATACCAAAAATACCCCTCTGAAAATAGGCAAAAAAAAGAAAAGGGAAAATTAATTATCTAAAATTTGATTGGTCCTTGGTGGTTCTCGCAGCTCGTAAATTTTCTTGGTTCTCACGTAATAACCTTACACTATATATATATATATATAGAGAGCTTGGATCATTTAAAAGTTGATCTCAAGAGAAAAGTGAAAAGTAATCTCAACCATTGTTAGTGCAAATATTACGATATTTAATCTATACGATCTCGTTTGTTTTGATTGATGACAAACATGTAACTTGTAATACATAACGTAAAATATACAAGTTACTTGTAATCACACTTTGTCTCAACATACATTCAACACCTCTCGATGTCTCAAGTCCTCGTATGTTACAACACAGGTTCGTACATGTTTGTTATGTGGCATTATGATCAAACCCATTAACAAATCATTTAGAATGTTTAAAATACATTTAGAGTCACTAAGTATTTTAATAGGTTAACCATTCTATTTCGAACCTCATTTTACATGTTGCATTCACAAGTATTTCAAAAGGTAACTAGACATTTTATTAACTAGTTACATAATACATTTTACAAGTTTATCTTGATAAACCTTTAATCTAAAAATGGAAATACATGTTACATCATGTCATGCATCATCTTTGAAATCCTTGGAAGATCACTTGAATATTTTGGTTAGATTGATACTCAATATATCAAATGTGATCTTAGTAAGATTTGGTAATATCTTGGAAAGATTTGAAGAAAGATTTTTAGATTTTGTGTCGCACCCACGGCACCAAATTGCATAAAGGCGGAACCCTTTTAAGGGTCCGTGGTCCGTGGACGCCCCATCCACTTTTGGCTATAAATAAGCCCATTGTTTTCCCATTTCTTCACCACTTGAAAGCACATCTTCTCCACCTTCTTGCATACATTTAGATCAATCATTAACAATGTAGTAACACACATTAAACACCCTAATGATCATGATCATAATGCTTCTAACATTCATCTTTGTTGTAAGCATACTCTTTGATCAACCAAGGAAATCTTGGAGATCTAGCCATCCCCACTCACCACAAGTTGAAGATCTATCACAAGAAGTTTAGGGAACTTGTGATCTTCATCATGAAGGCTTCCTATCAATGGAAGTTCATTTAGAAGTAGTTATTCATATCCATTAGACATTTGTGTCATGGATCATTAGTGTAAACATCATTGCATCATAACAACACTTTCACCAAACTAGATTAGATGGTTTATGTGTTTGTGCCATAAAACACAAGGTTTATTATGTTGGGCCATAAAACATATTGGGAGTGGTTGTACCCTTGTAAAAGAACTCGACATCTAGCTTAGTGTCGGAAATATTGTATAAGCGACGTTAGGTTGGTTCTACCTCGAACTAGAACCCGGTATTTAGCTTTGTACCGGAAAAAGTGTAGCGACGATTGTAAGGTTTTCTCCGCCAAGAAGGGAGCTTGTTGATTTAGTGAAGTAACTCTCGAGTTGGGTACTCGGGAGTGGAGTAGGCGGAAAGGAGATCCGTGACCGAACCACTATAAATCCTCGTGTTCGGTTTGCACTTTCCTTTCTTTATCTCTTTACTTTTATACTTGCACTATACTATTGTTTGTGATGTGGTTTGATGTTCATGATTGTGTGACAACTTGGTTTACCATGCTTTATATTAGTCACAAACAATAATTGGTACTTTCATATTATAACAAGCTTCATGCGATTTGATACTAAAGATCTAAAGATTTTAAACGGTAACGTATTCACCCCCCCACGTTTCCACAATTGGTATCAGAGCCACGTAGCTCGTATTTTCAAAACAAATGGTTTTTAAAATAGAGTACGATCCATGTATCAAATTACCATTGAAGCGAAAAATAATATGAAAAATGCTTTGCTTGTTATACTTAGAAATTTTGTTGTTAAATGTAACTTTGTATACAAGCTTGAAGGTTTTCTTGAAAAATAAAATAAAAGTTTGTTGAAAGAACTAGTAAGTATTGTATTGTGTGCTTATAGAAAATTTACGAAAATATGATTTTAAAGGAGTGTTTGGGATAACTATAAATTTAGTTGAAAATCACCTCCGTAAATGTTTAAGATAAGTTACATAAGTAGATATGTTGTTAAATATGTGTATTATATGTTTACTATGAAATCTAGTAAGTCACACACGTTTTCTCTATGTCAAATACTAGTTTTGGTGAATCGTCTCAGAGGACCACGGCACCAAATCTTATAAAGGGCGGATCCCTTTATTTGGTTCCGTGGAATCCGTGTGTACAAGATGCAGCTTTTGGGCAACTTCAAAAATCATAACTAATTAACCGTAAGTCCGTATGAGTCGAGCCACCTATCATTTTAAAGGGAATTGAGTCTACTTTCACTTAAAAATACTTTCATGGCCTGAGTCTAATTTTAAATAAGTGAAATAGACCAAATACTACAGTATGTCTAAAAAAATTGAGTTTCGCTTTAACATAAAAACTCAAAATTTTGAATCAAGCAATTTAAGTTGGTATTCTTAGAACTTTGATACAACTTCCTTTGAAACTAAATAATTTGGTAATATGTTTAAAGGAAACTAATCAAGCTTGGTATACATCGTCATATTTAAACGCAAAATGACGAAAAATGTCTTTCTTGTTATGCTATGCTAAATGACCACTTGTTTATGTTGTTTGCATATATGTTGCTTGCTTATTTTCAAATTGTTGTTTACACTTGTTTGTTTGCATAATATAAGTGTCAATCTTGCCATGTTATTTATTCGCTTGCTTGACGATTTCTTGTTTATGCACAATAGGACATTTGCTAGATTTTGTGCACTTAGTTGGAAAATTGTTTTACCATCACTTATAGACTTAGACCACTTCCTTTGCATAGGTTATACTAACATCTCACATAACTTATGAAATGTCATGACTCACTTAGCAATGAGTACTAAGTAAATTAGTCAAGTACTTTGAAAAATGGAGGTTTTAAGAGAGTGTTTGGTACAAGGACAAAAACAATGTTGTATGATGTAATTTATTTGTTTTTTTTTTGTAGGATGATAATATGACTTAAAACAATGTTGTATGCTAACCGGTTTATGCGGTGGATAGCACAAGTGTGTTATCAATTTTACCCATTTTCACTTTTATGTGAAAATCGTTAGCCCTTGGTCAAAGTCTATGCTCCACTATGTTTGTATATGTGTTATCGACTTTTCCTAACTAGAAGTAATTAATGTCACATGTTTTAAGCAAAATTTCGTGTTTCGAAAACTCCCGACACCTAAAAATGGGTCTGTGAACTTTTCGGTATCCACGGATCGACGGCACCATTAATGTTGGTACCGTCTGTTATGCATTTTGGTACCGCCATACCAGATAGGCGGACCAAAGCGGCACCAATTTAAGGGTTCCTACTGTAAAGAAATGGTGTCGTGAATCCTACAAGTAAGTTATTGAATTTTACTAAATCCCGCAATCTAATTTACCAAACTTCGTTTCTAGGATAGTTGTTAATGCATATCTTTCATACCTCACTCAACAAATCCTCAATGGATTAACTTAGGATGTTTGACATGATTTTAGACACTTCCATCTCATTAGAAACTACCATCTTTGTATGGATTAACATCAAATCCATGAATCCTTAGTTCCATAAATCGACACATTCAAGATGATCATTTTCACACCTTCACTCATTACTTTTCCTCAAGCTTAGCATTTCTTAAAGCAAAGTCAAAATGACTAAATCCTTAACCTCAATTAAGCCACTTAAGAAAACCACTAGGATTAGCATTCGATCTTGTTGCTTCATTAACTTGAGCTCTTCATCCTCGCTCATTACCTCTCAACATCTCATCACCCATTCAAGATGTGAACTTTCTAAACTTGAGTACTCCAACTCCACCACCAAAATCACCCACCATCATCTAAAACAACTTCACTACAAAGTCTCCAAAGCTTGTACCTATCAAACTTTGTGCAACACCACCAACATCTCCTCACCCGCTTGCGATGACTTAGATGACTTACCGAGACTAATAAACTGGACTCATTATTTGCAAAGATATCATACACAAGTCTAACATATGACTATAGATATTGTTTTGTATCTACATGTATTGCCTCACCTGGATAACATGAAAATAATGTGTCATCCTTCAAGACGATAAGTATTTACATCGAGTCATAACTCACACATATGTTAAATACATATTATCAAGTCTTGTTATCCTTGAGTTCAATCTAAGCTTTATAATCTCAACAAATTAGGATTGACAACTTAAGTATTTCATCCGAAATATTCAAGTATATGCGACTTACGATTGTAGTCATTAAAAGTCATATCCGAAAAATCAACACCCAAGTATTTTAACAACACATGTTGAAACACTTATCCAAAACAAACAACCCACGGTGCCACTTATCCTCTTTGACACCTACTATCCCTCTTCCATCTTTTGGCACCATTAACCGTATTGCTCATGAACTTCCAAGAGTATACTTTAAATCAAACGTGCCCTTTCAAGGTGAACCTATACCTCACCCCTAAGCTTCATAAACATAACCAAAACTTCAAGCACTTCACCCACTAGTTGTAGCAACCAATGAACCATAAGAATTAGTATCCGTATTTTTGTGTTCAACATCTATGGACAAATATTCAACCTAAGTACTCCCATAGCACAACAAACCCTACATCACCACATCCTTATTTAGACACTAGAAGACCTACCACCTAGATCAACCAATCCACCATCCTTACCATCATTTGAATTCGTTGAGTGTATTGCTCAAAAGCCCTTGTGTCCAACACTTGTATTGAATCAAATGCACGTTTGAACAAACTCAAACATCCTTTCCAACATATAAGGACTTAGATAATTCATTATGGCTAGAACCTCAACTATCAAATAAGCATGGTGCTCTTGGTAATTGTTGTCAATTTCCACTAGGTATAAGTAGTACTACCTTCACAAATTATCAAAGTATTAGTAATACTTAGTCGTTAAACTTCGCATAAATTTCGTTAAACCTCAAATCAACATTTTAACAACATATGTTAAAATGCAATCTCAAAGCCAACATCATACACCCCAAGCAACAATGACTTTTGAGGAGTATACATAAGAAACTCGAGTGAATTCCTCTTGTCATCATCTAGTGAATATAATCTTGAGACCAAGTTTATTTAGATGGGACTATCCGATTCAAACACTTTGGCTTCATATCTTCATTTAGGAAAACATGATGTTTTGAAGAACATTATGACTAAGATTCATGCGTTAAGATTTCATCTTGTTAAAAGGATATTGTATATCCTATGCATCATTCTTGCGACATAAATAGTTGTGTTACAAGAGATTTCATTACACCTCATTAGCTAAATGATCTTGAAACAAACATCTACAAGTTCTATGAACTAGCATATCCAATTCATCTTGTCATACTTGTTTTCATAAGCATGATAACTTTATCCCATGGGATAATCTCATTTGTTGAAAGATACTATTTGTATCTATTTCCTTTCAAGCGTACATCATAACCTAACCTTGCTCAAACCGAGTACACATCCAAGGTTAAAACTACACATCTTTAGAGCATACACAAGATCTATTAAAGTTGGTAACCTCACTTAGATTATTGTTAAATAAAATACCAACGAGCTTTCTTGAGAACTTTTTTAGTTTAACATATTCTCTAGTCTTAGATGATCAATTCACATTTAAATTACACACTTCAACTCAACATAAAAGATGTCATCCATTAGATCATACAATTAGCTGTGTAATTTGAACAACTTTAGATTCTAAACACAAGATTAAAACACATTGTTTATCAAACACACCATTGTTAAAATTCATGTGTATAAACATGACGCCTTCATCACCTTAGTTATATTGCATATTAGTTAAGTCACATTAAGCCAAGTATTGGTAAACTATCATCTTTTATGCACTTTAATATGCAAAAGTAGGAGTTCCCATCTTTCTAACATGAGAATGACTACTAGAGAACCTATTGCACTAGAAACTCAATTTGACCTAACGGTTGAATTGCTTCATGGAGAGAAGTTGGGTATGTGGAATCACCCGTAAAAATGGTCGTGTTTAGCCTTAATTGAGCACCGCTAGTAATAGTCTCATATTCATTCTCCAACTTGAAAAATCTGTATTCCTATACTTGCCTAAAGTAAGTGTTAAAACATTGATAGTTTGCCTCGCCTTAGGAATACTAATCAAACAAGTAGTATATATGACTTTTCTTTTAAAACTACTTGCATTGCACTTACATGTGTTGATTACATGTTCTTGTTTGATACGATAAGTTGATTTGACATTATCTTAGTGTTTGATAACTAGTCAAATGTGTAAACCTTAGTACGATTTTATCTTTATAATGCTTGTATTCTTGTTTCATGCTACTAAACGTTTAAACCTAAAACTTTATTTGCATGATACTTACTTTTGAATTAGTTTTAGCATGATTAACATGTTACTTATGAAATCATAATATGTCATTTTGATACGTGATAATTCTGATATGATAAGTTTGTGTTTGAAAGCTATTAGTTGGCATTCATTATATCTATGTGTAGTACAATCCAAATGATACATGCTCCAAATTGTTATGTCTTAAACACGGCTTGTATGAATCTTTCATCTTGTTTCTTTTGCTTCTTGTCACACTACTTGTTTGCTACGTGTGCACATATAATCTGTCAAAGTGCTTTTGGTATGACAAACTTTTAGAAGCCTTTTTTATCTTACAAATTAATCACATAGATTATTGTATATCCAAGTATGCTTAAGTGGCTAAGTCTAACGACAAAACAATCTCATAATGAAATGTCTTGAATAAAGTCGTATTCTTGCATAATATGATTGTTTTGATGCTATCTTGTGTGTGACTTCTTGTCTACTAAGTGCAATGTGTTGTTTTTGCTCATATAATATGTTATCATTTGATTTCTATCATGTTAACATCTTTTATCACTAACAAATTTGTTTTGTAGGTTGATAACAAATTATTTGTTATCTCACTTGGTTCTAACTTTTATGCTCATTTTGCATAATCCCTTTATTGCTACGTAGATTAGCACTTTGCTTTATGGGACCCTACACTTGCATATAGTTTAGAATTAAGTTCTAGAGGGTTGGCTTTGCGCTTTGTTTTCAACCGACCTCTTTGCAAATCTCATTTTGCTTCCGCTTCCAAAAATCACCTCCATCATTATTTAGTTTTAACAATACTCTAATCCTCTTCACTTCCTATTAGGAAACCACTTGCCTCATCATATGATCATCTCGTATTAATCGAGAAGAGGTACGTAACTTTAAGGATGAAGTTCATTGTATGCTAACCATCATCCAGAAAAACATCACTAAGCTCATCTCTTTCGTTAACCCAAATAACCTCCTAAACACTTTGTTGTCATTCCTTATTTGATACACATTATGTTGGATGTCCACCAATTAAGGGGGAGAGAAATCCATTCACATAATTGTCTTTTGTCAAATTTTATGTCTCTTAGACTCTAAAATACCAACACATAGGCAAACACCACTTAGCTAAAACCGGTTCACGAAACCACAACTAGTTCAACCTTTTTAACCTTATATCACAAGTTTGCACCAATACCTCATCAAGTGAAAAACACATCATGTGTTTTACAAACTTCTTCATCTCTACAATCAACGAATCTAGGATTTTCCTTAACCTAGCACCTTACAACTTCACTATCTAGAACACCATCATAGGATCTTATCCTTTTCTCGCTTGACATATATCATGCATGTCATTGTCAGTGCAAACGATATATTAATCAAAACAGCCATTTCCAACACGTTGGTCCATCCAACTCTCACTTATATGATGTCATTCTCATCCTCATATAGGTACCCATTATTATTATTAGTATTTTCCATATTGTCTTCACTTCTTTTCAAAGTGATAATCATCCATGTCGGTCAAAACCATGCTAATACTACATTTCCCTTTGTCACCTAGAATAGGTCATTTTTATAATTCGTGTCAATTAATGAACGAATTTATCTTCATGTTATCACTTTTATATATTCTTAGATAGAACGCATTATTGATTACTCTTGGGTTGAAGCATATGAGAACTTGCTCAAAACAATAAGTTGTTAGCATCAATAAATCATTCACATCATAACCCTTATGCATCATTGAAATGCAATGTCCATTCATATTTTTTTTTTCTCTTAGCTTTGGTCACTTGACATGACGAAAGGATTGCATGAGTCCATATTTTTTTTATTTGCTATACGTATGAGTTTTTAACTCCTTAATAGCTTCCTACCTAATCACCACCACCTTCCATCACCACTTTCACTAATCATCACCACCATGGATTAGCGAAAACTTACTTTTGTAAATCTCGAGTCATCTACCATCACCACATGAATCCTACTAGTAAACCGACACCAACACTAGCACCACTAGTGGCACACCCGGTGGGAGACTTCATATCTTCTTTATAGGAACTATTTTGTAGGTTTTTATCATATTATATTCTCACTTTTCTTATGATTGTAATTAGGAGACTACACTTCATGAGATCTTTGATTATATCATTTATCACATATATACATCTTATTTTTCTTTGTGAAAAAGATGAAATATATTGCACTAATGTTTTTCATTGTAGGTTCATCATCATATACACTCGATTGTATATAATTTACTCATCTAAGGATGAAGTTTGCATCAATTATTTTTCTTATTTTAGGTGCTTCTTGACACCCTAGAACAAGGAGGAATATCCTTTAAGCACTCATATTGCATCGTCTATACACTTGGTTGTATATGACATATTTGTCTAAAGACAAAGCTTCTATTATACTAATATTTATTTTGAAGGTTCATCTTGACGCCCTAGAGCAAGGGAGCTTCACAAGAATTTATTGAATGCATCTTATACACACTTTGTTGTATAACACTTACTCGTCCAATGACGAATATAGTTTTGCACTAATATTTGTTTTGTAGGTTTTAGTCATACCCGGCGCCTCAAACAAGGGGAGCAACCGTCAGGGGAGCATGCACGCATTTAGCATCATTCTCACTTTTCAACAAGCATTTGTGCTTGATAAAAGTGGAGAAAATAGGCTAACATTGCTATGCATTTTCTTTTTCATATATTTCTCATAATTTTTGTTGCATAAAACTAACCTTGATGTAGGTTAAGCCTCTTTATTTGATCCATGGATCCGCTACCAAACAAGGGACGGATTGAAGTGGAGGTTTAACTTCACTAGGGATGATGCAAGCTCGCCTTTTGGGAGATATAAAGTTAAACTCAGGACACGCCCTTTTGTTTCGACAAAAGGGGAGAAGAGTGTAAAGGAGAAGGTAACCTAAAGGTAGTAAGGATACAAGTAACCTTTACATTTTACTTTCTATTACGTTTACATATATTTGTCATCATCAAAAGGGAGATTGTTAGTGCAAATATTACGATATTTAATCTATACAGTCTCGTTTGTTTTGATTGATGACAAACATGTAACTTGTAATACATAACGTAAAATATACAAGTTACTTGTAATCACACTTTGTCTCAACATACATTCAACACCTCTCGATGTCTCAAGTCCTCGTATGTTACAACACAGGTTCGTACATGTTTGTTATGTGGCATTATGATCAAACCCATTAACAAATCATTTAGAATGTTTAAAATACATTTAGAGTCACTAAGTATTTTAATATGTTAACCATTCTATTTCGAACCTCATTTTACATGTTGCATTCACAAGTATTTCAAAAGGTAACTAGACATTTTATTAACTAGTTACATAATACATTTTACAAGTTTATCTTGATAAACCTTTAATCTAAAATGGAAATACATGTTACATCATGTCATGCATCATCTTTGAAATCCTTGGAAGATCACTTGAATATTTTGGTTAGATTGATACTCAATATATCAAATGTGATCTTAGTAAGATTTGGTAATATCTTGGAAAGATTTGAAGAAAGATTTTTAGATTTTGTGTCGCACCCACGGCACCAAATTGCATAAAGGGCGGAACCCTTTAAAGGGTCCGTGGTCCGTGGACGCCCCGTCCACTTTTGGCTATAAATAGAAGCCCATTGTTTTCCCATTTCTTCACCACTTAAAAGCACATCTTCTCCACCTTCTTGCATACATTTAGATCAATCATTAACAATGTAGTAACACACATTAAACACCCTAATGATCATGATCATAATGCTTCTAACATTCATCTTTGTTGTAAGCATACTCTTTGATCAACCAAGGAAATCTTGGAGATCTAGCCATCCCCACTCACCACAAGTTGAAGATCTATCACAAGAAGTTTAGGAACTTGTGATCTTCATCATGAAGGCTTCCTATCAATGGAAGTTCATTTAGAAGTAGTTATTCATATCCATTAGACATTTGTGTCATGGATCATTAGTGTAAACATCATTGCATTATAACAACACTTTCACCAAACTAGATTAGATGGTTTATGTGTTTGTGCCATAAAACACAAGGTTTATTATGTTGGGCCATAAAACATATTGGGAGTGGTTGTACCCTTGTAAAGGACTCGACATCTAGCTTAGTGTCGGAAATATTGTATAAGCGACGTTAGGTTGGTTCTACCTCGAACTAGAACCCGTATTTAGCTTTGTACCGGAAAAAGTGTGTTTACGATTGTAAGGTTTTCTCCGCCAAGAAGGGAGCTTGTTGATTTAGTGAAGTAACTCTCGAGTTGGGTACTCGGGAGTGGAGTAGGCGGAAAGGAGATCCGTGACCGAACCACTATAAATCCTCGTGTTCGGTTTGCACTTTCCTTTCTTTATCTCTTTACTTTTATACTTGCACTATACTATTGTTTGTGATGTGGTTTGATGTTCATGATTGTGTGACAACTTGGTTTACCATGCTTTATATTAGTCACAAACAATAATTGGTACTTTCATATTATAACAAGCTTCATAGCGATTTGATACTAAAGATCTAAAGATTTTAAATTGCAGAACTTCTAAAATGGTTAGCAATCAAACGTTGCCGGCTCTAAACAATGACCTTTATTTCTGAAACAACAGTTCCACGAAATAACTTCTTTTCACATATGGTATTGTAACTGTAAATTTTATATTAACAACCATATTATGTTAAAAAATTAAATTTCTAGATGCTATTTGAAATTACATTATACCAAAATTAATGAAGGATTTAAATTTAAACTTAATCATTTACGATAAAATTCTGGGTTAACTTATAAACTCATTTAATAATAATTGATTGCTAACCGCCTCAAAATTTTCCTTCAACCTAAAAAGTTTATCTTCTGGACTTAATGACAACAATCTTGTTGCAGATAATTTTATTTCTTGCCTTCTAAATTGGTTTAAACGAAATTAATTTCGGTTACTGAATTGTAGGTTAACAATTATTTCTAAAATATAAATTCAAAAATATTAAAACTTGTAGGTTATGATTAGTTAAATTTTTCCTTCAAATCCTTTGCCAGAATTGATAACCCTTTAAAAAGGGTTTAAAATGGAATTTCAGACTAACCTTAAGGTTTGATCTGATTTCAAAAAATCCTAACTTCAAAAATCATTTCAGACTAATTTGTAATTGAATAAAGCAAGAAGTTTAGTGAACTCATTAAATTAAAATGGTAAAAATAACCGATAGTACAAAATTAATTTTTGCCCTTGGTTATCTTTGAAGCCGTTTTGATTTAAATAGAAAGGCTTTGAAATTTAGATTCGACTTGAAACGTCATTATGAAAATCATTTATGGATGATTAATTTTAAAAACAAAAGCAGCAATTTGGAAAAATAGGTTCAAAGAAAAAACCTCAAGGATAGAAAAAGAAAAGGCACTTCTTACTAAATTTAATGGTTGAAAGCATTCCAAACTTTGATTCAAAGTGAAACGTCAAGTCACAACTTAAAAAAACAGCATTTTTTAACCCAAAATTTAAACGTGAATAGCGAACCATTTCTGAAAAATATTATATAGAAAATATAACAATAATTTAAATACAACTTTTAAACTAAATCTTTGTTTCCAAATATGTTATCCTAATGAAATTCCATTTAAAGGAAGAATTTTTCTAAGAATAAATTCGACTTCTAAAAGCTACTTCAAATGTTAAGTGTCGACCGTTTGAAAACCCGGAATCCCTTAAATTCAGACGAATACAATTATGGCATGCTTCTGTTTATTACAGTAGCCCCACTCCATTGCCACCTTTTTGATTTGAAACTAAGTTCATTAGTAACTTAATTTAGACCTTACCGTATTAATTTTAGTAAATTTTTCTTTCATTTTAAAGTTTGAACGATTAATTTGAATTTCTTACCAGAAATAGTTTAAATTGTTCAAACCTTCTAAATTGATTAAACACTTTCTAAGGGTTAAAATTCCATTTGGCAACCAGGTTTAAATGATTGGGACAAATAATTCATAAAGCATGAAGTTTCTAAAGAGACTGTGCTAACCCTAAAGTTAAGGAGCTAGTTTCTGATAATCAAGTTAAATTATTTAAAACTACCGATACCCTTAGGAATAAATTATAATGAATATTCAGAAAGAAATTGATTGTAGGATTAATAGGTAATATTTTGGTAGATAATTAAATTTTAACTGTAGGCTAAACTATTAAATTTTAAAGAAATTCCTTGTCACGAAATTTATTTTAGTTGAATATTTGGTTAAACTTATTACATAAAATAAAATTTTGATTACCAATAGACATAACCTAATCTAAAGTTGGTTAACTTGACCCTATAAATTTGGTAAATATTCCATAAATTAAATGTTTTTTAAGTCACTTGGAACTATTTCAGTCAGATTACTTTAATGCACATTCTTGTAAAGATAAAAACACATATTTCAAATAGCATAGAGCAAGAACAGTTTATAAGAAAACCTTAAAATTTTACTGAATATGGAAGTTGCATTAAAGAAATGTTTAAAGGACTTGGTTTTCCAAGAAGTTTTCTTAAAATTTTACAAAAAGTCAAGGAGCTGAAAATGTTGGTCTAAGAAACCAGCATAATTATATGCCAAAGGAAACTTATGGTTATTTTGATAGTGGCGTGACTACTTCAAATTCAAATACAAATTGTCCTTTATATAGAGAACAGATGGATAAAAAGCACATGGATTAAAATAAGGCAATGGGTTCAGATATAATGGAATGGTTAAATCCAATTGATAGAACGACCGCTCATGGTAGAAATGACTATGAGTATCAAGAGGCTGAATTCGAAAGGGAAAAGAAAACTCAATCTCTGATACAATTAGTTAAAGTGAAAGTGAAAGTCAAAGTGAAAGTCAGCAAGGTTCTACTAGTAGTAGCGACAGTGAGAGTTCTTTAGGTGAGGTGTACTCGGGGTCAAGTGGAAGTGGGGATGATGAAGAGAGCGAGAGTGTGATGTACTCACTTTCAAGTCAGGATCATAGTCCTGACATGAGCAGCTCACTTTACAAAGGGCCAGACAGGAAGAAAAGGTAACTCTAAAAAATGCCGCATTTATCTATATGCCATTCAAAAACTCTCAAAAACGTCACATATCTAGTATATCCTCACATCAGACTCATTATCATATCATCACTTGAAAACCAAACATGTTAAATGTCCTCATTCTCCAATTGGTGAGAGGTGAAACACATTGAAATTAATCTAAGCAAATTCGTATTTACTAATTCAAGACAAACAAAGGGCTTTGACTTATTCAATTTCAAGCTCTATATCCAATGACTGGTTAATAACAATAACTTTTAGATAATACAAGTAGGTTGCCTATTAACAACAGCTTCGAATTATGCTTAATAACAACAGCTTAATTTTTCCTTTAATATTTTGAAGGATTATGATCAACTCACTGTATCCCTGTAGGTCGCCTATTAACACAAGTACACTCTGTTTGAATCTCATACCCAGAACCTAGATAGTAAAAACCTATTCTTTATACATATTTCTGTTAGCATAATTCAATAAGACTTTGTATTGTGCTTTTAGATTCTACATGGCATCATAACCTCAGCTTATTTTAAGGCTAGATACACACTTTTTAGCAACAACTTAGCTATCTGCTAATATGCAATCCCAAACACCCTCTAAGAACTAAGCAAGTATACTGATTACTGAACAATAATAATAAATTACTTGCATCTACAAACTACCATCAGTCCATCACTCTGTAGTTCTTTTGTTATGTGTGTGAAAGGTATGTCTTTATCTCTTTATTACCAGACAACAAATAGCAATACAACATGAAAATCAAAGTTCTTTTTAAAAGCAAAAGGGTTAACCTTTTTCTTAAATGGTCATATATTGTATTAAAATCCACTAAGTACTAATCACAATGCCCAAAACACAATCAAAAAGTCATACTTAAATTGAGAATGACGAGTAGTGTTTACTTTGATAACCCATCACCATGGTGGAATGATGTGCAGAAAGCCACGAATGATGTAGCCACTGATGTAGAAATTGAGAATTTGAGATGGCTAGGGTTATGATTTATAGGCTTGAATTTAGTGTTCATTGTTTAAGAGTGAAGATCTTTTTTAGTTTTAGGAGATTAAGAATTGAATCGGTTACAACAGTGTTTCCAAATTTCTGGAAGGGTAATTTCAAAGAAATATTTAACTATTGATTGAAAAGATTTCAAATATTGTACATGTATATAATTGTATTTATATAGAAAATATATTCGGGGACGGGTTCGGGGACCCGAGGGGTATTACCATCACCGCCTCCATACACGCTTTTAAGTATAGGGGATTCCTCACACCCATCCTCATACCCGGTCAAATCGGGTTTGGGTATCGGATTCTCCGTCGAGTTCGGGTTTTTTGCCATCTCTAGTTTTGAATTGGTGCTGTTACAATATTGTATTTTTAATTTCCAGGAAGATAGCTTAATTTTAAATCTATGTATTGAACTAACAGCAAAATTAATACAATTAATAGCAAAATTAATACAATTAATAGCAAAATTAATACAGTTTTTGTATTCTGACTTATTTTAAAATGTGAGACTTCCTTTTATAGTAAGTGTATAGGCTTATCTTTTTAAGACTTCCTTTTATAGAAAGTCCTAAATATATTATAAGGTAGTATAGATATGTGATTATCATGCAAGACGATAAAAAAGAGTTACGGAAAGAAAAACACGCAACAATTTATACTAGTACGGGGCGATGGTTTGGTTCACCCCTGCACGTCCAATTTTTCAAATCCAGGACATCGATTACCATTCACTAGTAATAAATCTTTGTGGGGGATAAATCGTACAATAGTTTTCCCGGTTCTACACCTAACAGAGTCCTCACCAATAACACTCACAATGACCTCGCGAACTCTTTACATAGTTACAAAGACTTCTACCAAAGAAGCACCAAACCCCAAGCTTGACCGTACTTGGTACAAGACTTTACACTCTTACTTCTCTGCACCCGGAGTAAGACTTTACAACCTTTGCTTATCCGCAACCAGAGTAAGACTTTACACCCTTTGCTTCTCCACACCTGGAGTAAGATTTTGCACCCTTTGCTTCTCCGCAACTGGAGTAAGACTTTGATACACTTGCTTCTCCGCACCCAGAGTAAGACTTGACACTTAGTTACAAATGATATGAGAGCTTGAATATTATGTTACAAGACAACAAGAATACTATTCTAAAGGATAAAAAGAAAGAAAGACTCTAGACAACACACAACAGTGAATTAAGTTCTTGTGGTAAAGATGAATAAAAGAAGACGACTCTTGATGGATGACACAAAGCAGGTCGCCAAGCTCTTGTGGTGGATGGAAGAAGATAGAAGAAGTTGACTCTTGGTAGATAACACCAAGGAGTTTTAAGAGCTCTGGATGTGTTCATCTTTGAAGAGGTAATGATGGAAAAGTTGTTATTGACATGTCGATTCAAATGAAGTGACCAAGCTCTTTGATATGTTCATCTTTTGCCACAAGATTTTGTTTTAAATAATGAATGATTTAGTGTATATGCTCATATGTGTATTGGGTTTAAAAGAATAGAGAGTGTTTTGGTAAAAAGAGTTTTGTAAGTGATGAATATTGATTACACACAAGTGTGGTATTTATGGAAATAGATGAAAAACAAATGCCCTCCTTGTTGTCCCATGGGAACTTCGAACCAAAGCACGCACACACTAAATTCAAAATTTTAAATTCGACTTTACTTGGTGCCAACACCAAGGTTCACACATACCCAGTTCAAATTTGAATTATTGGTTAGAGAAAAAAAGGGAACACCACATTGTCTACTTGAGAAGAGGAAAGGATTGACGAAACATTACAAAGGAGGGAAAGATGGATAAATCAATGTAAAGGATTCTTAGTTTGAAATTCGGATTTTAAAATTCAGATTCAAATAAGTCAAAAGTTATTATCTTTATTAATTCTACAATTAACTTATAACTAATTACATTGATGCAACTTAATACTTTGTGTATTTAATAAATCATTAACCCACAAAAAGAAAGTCTATTACACTAAATACTTAAAGTGAGCTTAACTTATTTGTTCAAAAGATAGTAGACTCATTTAGTAATTTATCAAGTCATAAGTAAGATTATACTCATTTGTTTATTTTTCATTTGATCATTTTATAAAAACATAAACCTCTAAGTGTTGAACTTGTTTTATAAAAGGTTTTGAGTTGGAGTTTATAAAATCAACTCAAGATATTCTAAAGGCTTTTAGGTCTTTTTATCGTACGTAACAATTAACCAAACATGTACGAACTTGTGTTGAAAGATCAAACATTGTCGGATAGGGAGAAGGTTGACTTTGAAAAAACGAGCGCGTGAAGACAGCAACCGACACTCTAGGCTCACACGCTAGCGCATGGGTCCAACGTGTTGGATGTGTTGTATTCGCTGCTTTCGTTTTGAGCTATCGCTAACGATTTTAAATGTCTCATAACATATATGTATCATCATTAAAACCGAAAGGAGATATATTTGCACCAACAAGGACCAAAAGAGATGATAGGGTGTACACGTTTTATTTTAACCATAGTATAAGGGTAAAAATTAACAAAAGGTACAATTCAATTAAAACGATTGACACTAACAACATAATAAATTTACCTTTCACATATTAATGGACTAGCTAAGCACGCACTAGAACACAATTTCTTTTAGACTTGATGCATTAAGAGAATTTAGGATGTCTCACAAAATTTCCCACTACGAACTAAAAATTCATCGGGGTCCCGTGACACCACGAGACCCCTAGTTCCGTTCATGCCAGTTCAGGCTACCCGGGACGACTAACTATTATGGCCATATTATGTCTACTTTTTTCTGTATGGAGAGAAAGAATTAACAAGTGGAATATATGATAGCATAAGTTATTGTTTTGTTTTATGTTTTTATGAATGGAAGATATGAAAGAAGAAGAGGAAGAGCGCATTAGTTGGAAGTGGTAAAGATGTATTGACATTGAAATTGACACAAAATGCAATAAAGGAAATGGATTCGGTTAACGAATGAGAACAAAATTTGTAAATGAAACCAAATTCATTAACAAAATCTTTCTTGTGCCACTAAAAATGTTTCAATGTCTTTGGTATCACTAGATTTCACCTTCCTATTTTCCCGGATATAAGATCTCATTTTCACAAATCCCAAGCCCGTTAAGTACAAGTGGATACTTGTTTTATTTGACTTAAAGACAATGTACGATAAGGCCGGATGTAAGAAGGAGAATTTAAAACCGCATTTATTATTGTCACCTTAACATCACATCATGTTTTTCTTTCTACAACTAACTTCACCACAAACTTAGTGTAATAAGACAATCAACTTCATCACCAACTTAGGGGTGTTTTTTTTTCTCCCTTAGCTAAGGGATCCGATTTAATATTATTACTCTTTAGGCCGGGCCTACAAAATTCCCTTATTCCCTCTATATACATAAGGCTTAAATTATCATCCTTTCCCAATTAAGAATCTTATATAATAGTAGGACTCACATGGACCCTTAGTTAAGAAAAAAAAGAAACACCCCCTTAGTGTAATAAGACAATCAATTTCATCATCATAGCTTACCCCACTTAAACACAAATATAACCTACCAAAACACACACACACAAAACACACTACATGACTGGGTCTTGGTATCGACCAAGTCTTCCTTTTTCTTAGTTGAAGACGCGTGCTCATCTTGAGCCGTAATAAAAGAGACGCGTCTTGGGTGGTCCGAGACTCAATCGTCATGCCCTTAATTATCACGCCTGGTCTAATAGCATAACTGATAGGATAAATTATAAGGAAATATAACGTATTATTCAGTTTTTCGGGTATATGTTACATAAACCACCACAAACATAGCCTAAAGGTCAGACACACTAATGTTCTTATAAATCTTGTACACATTCTTAAAGTGGTCTGGAAAAAGTTAGAGATGGCTACAAGAATACTTCGGTTAAGCCATGTAAATCTGATGAATGACTTACCTTTTTGCGAATAACCTAATATGAAAAAACTCATCCGTTTTACATGTATACGCTACATACATTTATTTTTTCAATAAATTTGACATAGTTTAAATCCACACTTGATGTATGTCTTACATTGGAGTAAGTTAGTATAACTTCTTTAGTAGCTCGAAAAGCATACATTGAACTGCAATATTTTGTTTTTAATATTTTAGTTTTCAAAACGAATAGGGGTGAATTCAGTGTATAAAGCCTCCACTTGTTTTCATATATTATATTGCAAATAAACTAACTTAACTGCAACAACGGAAACTGAATAATTAATAAAAATGATGTTATAATAGAAGCAAGAGAATTAATATTTAAAAAATAAATGATGATGTATCGAAATTGAAATTGTAAAACCTTGAAATCTTAATATAACCTTTGTAACCTTAGTTATTCAAGTAAAACACATTTTCTTAAAAAATATAGAGCAAATTCTCTGAATAACACAAAAAATAAAAGTTAGTCTCATATAAAAAATAATTAGAAAAAAAAAAAAAGAAAAAAGAAAAACCCCTTTTTAAAATAGACTTGGACGACTTGATGACTCCGCATAAATTTTGATGTGACACATTTTTTCTTAATAAAATACATTGACGATTGAGCGATTCCGTTAAAATTCTAACACATAACACATATTTAATTAATAAAGTACAAGTCATCCAGTCTCCCAAGTTGAGTCTTTCAAGTCACACAGCCGCTCATGTCTATTTTAACAAGTGTTTTTTTTTTTTTTTCTTTAATGGGACCATGTTTTAGTTTTTGAAGCACTTACGCTCTGTTCTCGAGTTTATATTTGGAAGGAAAGGAAAGAAAATGAAAAGAAATAGAAAAATTGGTGTGTTCTCGAGTTTTTGTAAAACAGAAAGGAAAGGAAAGTGGAAGGATTTGATAGGAAAATTAAGAGGTTTTTCCTACAAATTTTCCGCCAAATATGACGGATTTGGAAGGAAACAAATTTACACATAAACTATTTGTTATAAACTAAGTTATATAACCTTCATTATTTTATATATCTTTTGTTATAGATGTATTTCATGTTTAAAAGTCATAACTATAATTTTTCTTTTTTTCTTTCTTTTCCTTCCAACTCGAAACACGACTTTGTTTATTTTCCTTCCATTTCGTTCATTTCCTTCAACTCGAAAGCATGAAATATAAATCTACTTTCTTTCTTTCCACTTCTTTTCTTAACTTTTCTTTACCTATCATTTCTATTCCCACAAAAGAAAACTCGAGAACAGAGCGTTAGGAAATTGGCTTAAAAAAACGGCTTAATATAAGTAGCAAATACAGCAACTATCTTTTTATATAATGGCTATCCATTATTTTATTTTAATTAATAGTTATGTCTTTTGACATTATCACAAAAATGTTTCATGATCTGTAAACAAGTATAATAGTACAAGTTTTCGTATGTGTAACAAGGAGTTGCATGTGATCACATGATTTTGGATTAGCTTAAGCATTGCTAAAGAATGGTCAACTTCAATTTTGTTTTGGAAATATAATGACAAGCATGTGTTAAAGCAAAAACTATTGTAATTTTAATACTTTAGTATATTTTTCTATATATAGCGCAGTACTAATTAAATAATTGCTATCACTAATCATTAGCTACCCATACACCACTTCATGCTTTGCTTTTTCAAGTGATTTTAACATCACAGATTGTATAATGCATATAATATTTTACTCACAATATAATAACAAGTCTTATATTAGTTCATTATATAAGGAATATTTTGATAATACGAAAATCAAGAAAAGCAAAAATATATGCTGCCATTTGTTTTTAGAGCAAGAAATTAAGCGGCGGATGCAGAATTTTGTCACATGGTGTGCACTCTTAAATAAACTTTGAAAACGATATGTATTTAGTATTAAACTCTGAAATATGTAAAGAAAAGTTTCGTTTTTATACTAGTGATGACGATTTTAGGGTATGCACGTACATACCTTCTGCCTTAAGTATGACCGCCCCTGGCATGAATCATAATCATCTTCATCATGCGGTAAAGTATCTCTAAAATGTTAGAAGAGACTATAGTTTAAATCTTATCAGGTGAACATTTTTAATGAACACAAAAATGTCTTAATGTTGTCCCAGGAATACCTGTTAGGTTGCATATATTAGAGACAAAAAAACCCGACGACAATGATCCTTCTCCATTACTTGTTCTTACTTTCGAAGGAGCCGGCAATTTGTATTCTTAGTTATATCAAATCGACAAATCATGCTAAATTTTGGACAATTATGTTTTGAATGATGTTAATAATCTCTTGACATATGATGTAATTCTAACTCAGGATTTTCAGATTATTAAAAAAAGAATAAATCTACTAATCTAGCATTCAACTAATTCAAGCATACAAGAATCTTAAGGCCCAAGTCCATTAAAGCATGATTTGGTCCAAATAAAAAGCCCAAAGCTATCACGTGTTCTATGTTTAGGTTTGCTTATTTGTAAAACTTACTGTATAAGTATTAAGAAGTTGAAAAAAATAACCATTTTAGGTGTTTGTATAAGGTTTATAAAAAAGGTTAATCGGCTTAGTTAAGAGGTGAAACCATGAAAGTGTTAATAAGTCGCAGCTGGTCTTGCAGGCGTAAGCTATAGATGTTTCAAATAAGTTTACCAAAACAGGAAGCGCTCTTGACACATATATTATAAAACTTGACTTTTTTCGACTCTTTTTCGTGTCCGTTATAAAATCCAGTCTCTTGTACATTGTTAGACAATGAAGCAATTTTAACAAGATTTAACATTGTCATTTTGTCTAGATTGCTGAAACTAGCAAGCCTTTGCTAGTAATATGTAAATGTCTCTTTGATAGTGCCGTCTCTAGGTTTGCCAAAACCCTATGCAAAATTGTTTATAACTATAAAAACGCGGTATAACAAGAAAAAATAAACATTTATTTAAAGAGATAAAATCAGAAATAATTAGGATGCAACTTCTTGAATCAAGTATTTGTAGTCACTTTTATAGAATAGATATACATATATGTACGTATTATATACAATTTTTGAGGCCTCAGTAACTTGGAGCTCTGTGCGATTGCACACCTCGCACGCCCTCGTATACGGCTATGCTCTTTGACTACAAAAACATTATACATCTCCCACTACATTATACATTGTAGGTAAATGCATCCCTATAGTACACTCCCATATTTTACCTATCTTCACCTATGAATTTTACACTTCTAACCTAACATACACTAAGGCATGGGATGCTTAAACAATGAGTAACCTAACTAGATGTACAAATAAAATATCAGGGCTGGGTGGATGTACAATGTGGTTAAAATTGGAAATCTTGATTTTCAAGAAGTTTTCGCTCGTAAAAAATCGAATTCTGGATTCTCGAGTTCTGGAATATCAATGAGTTCGCCCTCTGGTTGAAAATCGGCAAAATCCTTCTCATTGAAACAGTGGTTAATTTCATCAAACGAAAAATGAACACTGCGAATAAATGTAAATTAGTCGTATCAATCTCATTGCTGCTTTTAACGATGAAAACTTTAATCAAGAAATAAGTTAATTAGTTTATGTTATCATCGACATACCCACAATCGTCATCCAGATAATAAGAGTTTTTCTCATTGTCAGCAAAAACTTTCAACTTGGAAATAACCTGTCCGAAACTGGGAGGGTGAGGAAGATTATTGGTGGAAAGAATAAAAATTGAACTCGTGTAATAGTAGAGGAAAAGATGAATGACCAACAAAGGGTTAGCTAGTTTCTTACTTCTCCAGTTACGCTTCCGGTGTCATGATCATCCGTGTAGGTCGTGCATAGTTTGTAATGTTGGTGAACACCTAGAACCTAAAACAACGAGTATTATTAATATTATTATTATTATTGTTATTACAGTTTATCTAGATGCTAATAATGCGACGATGCTTTACACATGTACATGTCAGCTAACAAAGGCAGAGACTTACGGGGCATATCTTAGTTGTGAGTTCATCGTAGCCAATTTTAGACTTCTGTGGTTTAATCTGCACAAAAGTTAGAATACCAGTATTAGTTGATGTTCTTAAGATTGCATTTACATTGCTCTACTAGGATCAAACGCATACCAGAAATTTAACTGCTTGCCTTGTATGTTGAAGTTCATCTATTGCTGACCCTACATACTGCGTTTATCAAATTGTTAGACTTACTATACTAGCTTGGTTTTGAAAATTGAGCAAATATAGAGGTGTTGGTGTGTATGAAGTATTGATTACCTCTTTTGTGGCGCGACTACACCACTGGTCTAACTCGGCTAATCCTGCTTTCACATATTCCCCATTTTTATATGTGCAACACTCTTTGTGTAAAAGAAAGCTGCATGTCACATAATAGGAGATGATATAGTAATTTGACATGAAAAATGTTCCGTTCATTAAATATAAGCGATGATCTACCTGTTGAAAAGTTCTACATTGATGTAAGAGTAAGCTTCAATGAAGATCTTTTGAATAAGAACTGGGGGCACCTGAAACAATTATGACTAAATCGTTAAATTCGATAGGATGAGCATGCAAATGGGACATTTTGGTTACTAGTGTTAACATACATGGTAATCCTTCAAGATAGCAAGCATGCCAGTTAGGCACTCGATGATAAATCCCCAGTGAGAAGATGGTGCCGGAGTATCTTTTCTAGCTGCCTGAACCGTTGGGAGAATATATATTAGTGCCGTGTTTTGCCTGTTATTAGGACTACACTTCATAAGAAAAGCTAATGAGTTACAATATCTCATTTAAGTTTTAAAAGTTATCCTTCCAAACAGCTTTACTGTGCAGAAATTGTGCAGCAATCTGAACTATAAGTTGTATGTGAACATACATTGAATAAATACTCTAATAAACACATCATACCTTAATGCAATAAGCGAGAAGTGATGACAAATCCTTCTTCAGATTGTTGCGAATAATTTGATAGATTTTCTCAACATACACAGTTAGTTGTTGCCGAAAAAGTAAAGCCGGGTACTTGGCCTCCACCTGACGCACTAAATCACACAACGATGATTTACGTAACCCCTACAGCAATAGAAATTGTTTACTTTCGATCTCATTTTACTGTGCAAGTCCAGGTATAAAGTATGTAAGAAGAAAAACGTCCTATATGTTGAATATATGGGATGAATAACAGTGAGTAAGGAGAAGTATTTACCATTCTCGTTAATAATGATTGTTGTGGTGGTTTATGTCCAACTGGAGTTAAACTCTTATGAAGCAAATATAGCAATGTAGATGTGGTAGATAGCCAGTACGCCATATGTTTATTGTCGTGCTCTTTCTATACAACAAAGTGCATTTTAATAATCATATTCTCCAAATAAAATTGCAAATAAACCTCCCGGAAAAAATAGAATACTAGTTACAAAAGCTGACCTCTATTGCAGAACTCATCATGTTAATAAGACGATCAAATACGCTTGTTTTCTCAGCTTCAAAAGCCTTCCACTGTAAAAGGCTTTTATATATAATATATGTAGCAACTGGCTTTCCTTTACTGAAACCAAGCTCTTGTCTAACAGCAGCAAGAAGATCTTCAACATTCTCCTGTATTATTACAACATATGTGTATAGTAATCAAGCTGTCAATCATTTTTAGAAAATTAAAAACCGAACAAGAAACAAACTATTTAATGTTTCAGAAACATACATTCTGCTTTTCTTTCAAGCTGCTACTGCGTCTATTTAAACTTCCATTCCGTTGACCCTGGAATTCGTATGCAAGAAAATAACATAAAAACGTAAATTCCAAATAAACTCCGAATGATTATAACAATATACAGTGTCTCGTGTTAACCTTAGCTGGCGAGGAAGCTGCACTTTGTAATGGCAATTGATTTCGATACATTAGACATTCAGCCTGGATCTCATCAAATTGTTCTTCAAGGCTGCACAAACAGAACTACTTTAGCCTTGGATAATGAAATTTCGAAAACCTAAGACTTGAAAGAAAGAGTCAATCTAACATTGGTGTGACCTTTGCTTGGAGGTCTTCAATTCGATTACCATTGACTCTGCAGCCTTTGTCTGCTCCGACCTCTCGTCACATTTCCGTTGCAGTGAACCAATCATGTACTGCATGCAAGTATTCCAAAATTCCACAAAAATATCATCACCAGGCACACTTATGAGTTATGACCTTGAAGCTCTCACAAGTTCTTACTCCTTACCTTAAGTCTCACGTTTTCCGCAGTAAGCTTATCAACGGTCTCATTGCCAGTAGTAGGAATATCTTCAGGTTGTGGAAGTTTCTCAGTTTCTATATCTGCAGCGCCCTCTTCCTTTACGGGATACTCTGTAATCTCTTTCAAAAACAACCGTAACTTTGCATTTTCCTCCTCCATTTCAGCCTACATAATTTGAATAATGAAAAGATCAAAAGCAAAAGAAGGAAAAAAGCCAGCTGCCTATTTTACCTTGTAACAATCTCAAAACGAGAATGAACGAGTCAATAAACAGAAAGATAGTAAGTTGCAAGGAAGCATACCCTCGCTTGTTTCTCCTGCTCTAATTGGGAGGTCAGTTCTTTGATTTGCTCATCCAGTTCAGGTGCTGAATTTCCAGATGCTGAATCTTCAGCCTGCATTATAGAAAGGACGTGTAAGATTGGTATATGCGAAAGAACTAGCAATGTCCCTAAAAGATTGTTAAACACAAAATACACGTTAATTTTGAAAATAAGAATTATCGGCATCATTGATGACTTAATAAACATGAAGGTATACCTGGGACATAAGAGGAGCACCTGCTAGTTTTTTGTTGATTTGTAAATTGGTTGCAGCAATTCCACGGATACTAGCCTGCATTCTAATAATCGAACAGTACAACGCACCATAAGTTTTCATAGCCAGAAACATGCGTATGCCACTCTGGATATTCACACACGCCGCTACTTTCCTTCGGTGCTCATACTGTTTACGTGCCACTTGTCCTGCAATTATATATAATTACTACTTTCAAGCAACCAACAAGATCAACATATAAATTTCTAAGTATGTACATTATAGACAAGAGATACTTAGTCTATACCTCTAACAATAGTTTGTATTGGCATCGTCGATTTTCTTAACAAGATAAACTTCTTGTTATTAGAATGCGAGAGATATTTTGCTCGGATTTTGGTTGCAGATCTTCCTAAAACCTCAGTTCTATATGCATCTAGCTCAGCCATCTGACCGGCTCTCAGAAACACTTTGGTTTTACCTATCTGCAACCATTCCAATCAGAGATATATCAATGGTAATGAGGATGCTTCAATGGTATTCGCAACAATAACTAGCCTATCGTCCAATCGTACCTGATAACCTTTTTGGCCAGCCTTCTCTAATAGCATCTTCGAACACTTGATGTCATCAGTGCTAAAGTTAAACATTAAAAGATATAATCAAGGTATGTCATCTTTGAATCTGTAATTGAAGTAATAAAAGTAATAAGTATTTACCTCTTTTTTACAATATCAGGTGCAAGAATTTTGAATCGCTCTACAAATTCATGGTAAGGTTTACGAGTAGGAAATCCAGCAGTACTAATTCTGATTGCCTCCATAACTCCCTGTAAATTATATGAATATCCACTTTCAATACCAAAAAACGGTCTTTTATAACAATGCCCGAATTCTCAAACTTACCCCACACCGAAGTTGTTGCAGTATATTTTGATTCTCGAAGATATCAGGCTTCAGTAGAGAATTGGGTTTGACACAACGAACATAATGCGGTTCTGTATGACTGAGTGTCTCAAGCAAAGATTGTAGTTGTTGCTGAATAATGAAACATAAGAAAATTAGATTTTGGTTAAAAAAAACTAGAGCCTGATAGAAAACGAAGATATATTTATACCTTAAACTTGGCACCTATTGACGAGAACTTGGATGATTTAGACTCCTCTGACACGGGTGGGAATAAATTTGCTACGAAAGAGCACTTTGAAGCATTTAAGAGTGCCTGATGCTCTGCAACAACATAGTCTTTATTCTTATCCAAGAAAAAATCACTTTGATACGTCACCTGAAATTGTAATTTTATTATAAAGAATGTAGCAGCGTTTGCAGGTGTATGTACATAATCATGTACAATTAAAGGAAATAGAAGTGCATACATCACCAGCATAGTGACAAACAGTGAAATCTGTTTTCGCCAGCTTGGGCTTACTGAAACGTTTATGATCTTTGAATGTCTGGTAAAGCTTTTCCGCAAATGTTTCATGATTGGATCTTGGAAACATGCTGCAGAATATTGGTAACGTCAGTTTATAGTTCAAATTGCATCATTTTCTTTAAAAAATCGGAAAAAAGCACATATTTACCAAGCCTCGTCCAGAAGAGCAAGGATTCCACCAGGTTTCTGCAGACGAAAACCTCATTTAGCTGATAGAAAATACTGCTAAATTATAAGCAAAATAACTTAACATAAATGAATGTGTTCTAACAGCCACAGACCTTTTCAATTAGATCTAAAATGTCTTGATTGTCCTCAAACTGTATGTAACTCCAGTCTATTTCCTCCTTTGTATATTCTTCTTGCTCCATTTTAAAAACGTGCTGAAAACGAATTTATCATATACAGCAAACAGATTAGGCGTATAGGATTACTTGAACATACTGAGACAAGGCCTAATTAACTTCACAAACCTGATTAAAATGTTGCTGCAGTTTCTCATTAGTTAAATTAATGCAAAACTGCTCGAAACTGCATAACGCCAATTGGAAATTATGTTAAACAAGAATAGAAATCAGCACTTATGTCTTAAGGTCGTTGATGCAGTGATCTACAAGAAATGACCTAACCAAAAGCGTACCAGTTAAGCACCTGTTTGTCTTGAAACTCTCGAATCCATAAATATCCAGAACTCCGATGAAGAATTTTGAGCCAGCGTCTTGACCGATAGTATTATTAATCTTGTTGACGAGCCTGGATCAATCAATAAAGCCATTACACAGTAAATAAAAAACGTAAAACTGAAGGTTCAGTTCAGTAACAATCTACATTTCAGATACACCCTTACCAGTCAAATAGTTTTGAGTAAACTATTTTGGCAAATGCATCTCTACTAATAGTTGCAGCATCTGAATCGAGGCACTTTTTGATGCTTTCACCACGAGTTACAATCACACGCGTGCAGAAAGAATCTTCAAGAGCCGTCTTATCACACCTAAACAATACGTGGACATCAAAAGTTGCATTAACCAGCTGAAACGTCAGAGTTACAAAAAAAAAAAAAACAGAATTTTGCTACCACAAATTAATAATTACATGAATAGGTCAGCTGCAGTTTCTAGATGAGATCGAGATTTATCATCCTTAAGTTGAGAGGAATCTGGTTCACTTCCCTTTGTGAAATCAATGTTACCTAAGTGGAGAATTGCAGCAACAACACGGAATATTGCGTCCTGTAGGAAAAAAATGATTTAGGTATGACTTTTTAAGTGTCATGATAGATATAACCAGTATGTAATGACCTGCTCATCGGAGCTGATCCCAACAATATCCATAGCCTTCTTTGTCGCGAGATACTCTTTAGACTCATCCACTCCTTTTAGGTCATAAAAGCTTGATTGATTAAGGTAATGAAACTTCCTTGGATTATCAACTTTGTACTTTTTAGACTCCTGAAACGTGACGAAGATGTTGAACTTATTACTTGACCCATAATTATAGGATAATATGGATTACCATAAGCATAACGCTGCTAATTGTACTAAGTTTAAGGACATATGAAACCATATATTTGTGCATACAGATTACCTCGGGTGGTGCAGCACATAACATGTAAAAGCAATGATAATTTCTCTCAGGATCCGAAACTTGAGTGACACGTGACCTTTCCAGTAGATAAGTCCTTATAGCAGCTCCAGAGATCATCCCTTTATCGTTAAATTGGATCTCAACAAACTTACCAAAACGACTGTAGTAATACCGCACATTATAGGAAGTTAATCATCTGAAAAGAAGATGTGTTGATAGTTCGTAGGTTGAAAATTTTGGTACCTTGAATTATTGTTTCTGAGGGTCTTTGCATTACCAAATGCTTCTAGAACCGGATTTGACTGCCAAACGAAAGATTTTGTGAAATTAAAATAACAAAAAAAATTCGTGTATGAATTTCAAATATATATAATATTGCATACTTCTAAAACTTGTTGTTCCACACTTCGATGCCCCTCTGATGAAGGGCGACCTCCCATAAATGCCAGATACTGCATAAGATTCTTTGTGCTTTCGGTTTTACCAGCTCCACTTTCTCCACTAACAAGGATCGACTGACTTATTTTATCGCTAACCATCTGCCTGTAACAGATAAATCCGTGTCATCATACAAATAGTCATACATTGGATCTTTATACTTTAAAAAAGAAGCAGAGTAACGTAGAGTGCCTGTATGCAGCATGTGCAATAGCGTAAGGATGCGGGCTTAGTTCTCCAAGAGTTGCCCCTTTGTATTTCGCCATTACGTCATTCTCATATAACTTAGGTAACCTTTTGAAAGGGTTCACAGCTATTAAAATATTTCCGGTGTAAGTCTGAAAACCAGCAGCCATATTAACCTCAACATCCGATAAAAAGAAAAGAAAAAAAACACCAGTTTCGTGTACTAACATAAATGTCATCTTTATCGTATCGACATTTTAGATTCTGCAGAACCCCAGGCTCGTGAAGATATGCCAGCTTTGTCATATCGTCCACTCCACATTGAGGGAACTCGGGATCTTTAGGATGTGCATTGGATATCTTGATTACTATCTGTAGGATATCAATGTCATGAAATGATGAGAACAATTCTGAAGTAAACTCTGGTCAAATTTAAGGCATTAGAACACAACGGATACTGTGACGTACTTCTTTTTCGTTTGATAATTTAAGTTTGATATCTTGATCGTTGATTTCCAAAACATCGCCATCTATCCAAGCTACCTCGGGATCTTCCACCCAGACTTGAGATCCAACTACTACTTTATATGGACCAGCCTATATATCAACAAGATCAATCATCGCTCACTAACTCAAATTTAGTATCGCTCAAGTGAATTGAGCATCCAAATGTTCTATAAACATACAATATTACGAAGCATAACACATAAGGGCATAATCTGTATCAATAACATAACACACAAGCAATAAATAAAGTATTACAGTATATATTTTCAGGTTAGTCATTCCAATATTATATAAAACAGCACAATTAATCAACGAGTTAGAGGCTGTTTGGGACTGCTTATATTTTCTGCTTATACTTTTAAACAAGCACTGCAGGAAATAGTGTCTAGATTTGCTTATTTTGTAAAATATGCAAATATGAAACTAAAAAATATAATTTTAGATTCATTTCAAACTTTACCTCAAAATAAGCAGATTCTGCTAATAAGCAGATAAAAGAAGCAATCCCAAACCGGCCTCAATACCACATTTCATGCATATAACCGTTACGCATTATCATTCCATTGGTCAGACGGTAACATAACACAAATATGTATAACTAAAAGAAAAGTGCTATTTAGTTGCCAATGTGGATATACAATGTGGCCTAGTGGTCTTAATGTCCTCACTAGAGGTCTCAGGTTCAAACCTCACGACGTACACATCTTGAGGGTGGCCAGGGAAAGGACTATATGGTCATAAGGATACCCCGGGATAAACCTCAAGAGAGAAATCCTCATCCGTTTACCCTAGATGCTCGGATAGTACATACTATTACAACAACACAACTAGTCAACATATGGAATGGTCATTGGACCCTAACGATAACGTAACTAAAACATGTATAAATATGATTTATCACATTATATGATAATGAGCTCAAAAACCTTACCATATCGCGCTACGATCAAAACCGAGCGCATAGAAGCCCTAATATAATTCCTTCCTTAAGCCAAAACACCATCCCAAATTCACAATTTCGATATTTACACAATGTTTTCGACGCCTCATACGGCCTTATTTAATCCTCTAATCCATTTTTTACACCATATAAACAAACATAAATACGATAATGATGACAACAATGATAATAAGGTAACAACATTTGCAGAGGTTAATATTAATCAATATTTCAAATGAAATAAACCTCAGGCAATGTTTAAGGATAATGTATGCGTTTTTTTTTTATATGATTTAACGGTGGTTCTGTTATTTTCTTGATTATGTTTCCGGCGTGTGTTGTTTTTTGTTATGATTTTGTCTAACAACCAAAAAACAACACCCGCTAAGGAATTCTTGTTTTTTTTTCAAATAATACATTTACTGATTTACATAATTACTCCCTCCATAGTACAATTTTTTGTGGTATTTATAATTTTCATCACACTTTGATAAACAATATAATAATTTTAATAAGGCCTAATTGCATGAAAATGTAGATTATTAGTTCTGCGTAGCTATTTTTTTTCTAGATATATGTAGCATACTTTTGAATTATATCTTTTTGGTTTGTCATGTGACTAACTTGTGTATTATTTGACTAATAAGGGTGAGCGTCGGTCCGGACCCGACCGGACCGACCGGCACCCGCACCGACAGCCAGATCAAGACCAATTAAGGTAAAACCGGACCGGCACCGAGACCGAATGTGGTAGGTCCGGTCCGGTTCGGTCCGGTCCGGTCCAAATAGGCAAGATTTTCGGTTTTTTGGTCGGACCGGACCAGACCGAGACCGAAATAAGGTAAAAATTGGGACCGAGACCGGACCGCCGATCCTTTGGTCCGGTCGGTTTCGGTTCGGTCCGGTCGATTTTGTCGGTCGGTCCGAACGGTCGGAATGCTCAGCCCTATTGACTAATTTGTCATTTCTTTGATTAAATAGGAGTGTGTAAAGTGAAAGGTAAAATTGTCAAATAATACACACAACTAGTCACACGATACACCAAAAAGACCGAATTCGAAAGTATGTTACACACATAAAAAGATAAAATAAATTGCTACACAGAACTATAAAAAGTGGCAAGTAAGCTACGTTTTCATGCACTTAACCCTTTTATTAATTATTGAAAAGTTATTACTCGCTAGGTACTAAAATTATTATCGTCACACAAAAATGCATTGAGCTTCTAATTGTACCCATGTTTCATTATTGGGCCAATAGACAAGGGGTAATTCTCAAAAGAGGACAAAAATGTCCATAGTGATCACTTTGAGGTACAAAAATAAACTCTCTTCCCAAATTGGTCATGTGCGAATGTGCATACTTTAAAATATTTATTTAAATTAATAATTTAAATAAATATTTATTTATTTAAAATATTTGAAATAGATATTGAAAATATTTATTTAAATTATTATAATTTAAATAAGTATTAATTTAAATTATAATAATTTAAATAAATATTTTAAAATATTTATTTAAAATATTTAAATAAATAAATATTTAAAAATACTTATTTAAATTATTATAATTTAAATAAATATATATTTATTTAAAATATTTTAAATAAATATTTTAAAATATTTATTTAAAATAATTCTATTAAATATTTATTTAAATTATTATAATTTAAATAAATATTTATTTACTTAAAATATTTTAAATAAATATTTTAAAGAATTACGAGTAATAAAGATTTTGTACCATAAAGTAAAATTTTATTCCTTACAAGTGGTCTTTCCTAATAAAGTTATGTTCAAATCGCACATTCGCTCATTCACCGCTCGCATTTGTATATAAAAGTCAAACAAGACATTGATAGTGATTGTCTTTGCCGATGATTGAAAGTGTCTTATTATGCGGACACGTGTCAACATTTTAGTGGAATCGCACATTCGCATACGACCAATTTAGGAAGAGAGTTTATTTTGTCACCCAAGTGATCATTATGGACCTTTTTGTCCCCTTTTGGGAATTGCCCCATAGACAACTTATACATGTTAGTTTTTACAATTATAGCATACTACTAAGTAGCACAAAACATTTTAAGGATCTTTATTCAATATATATGATTAAAAAAAAAAAAAAAAAAAAAAAAAGAAAAAAAAGAAACAACTTTACTTTGGATGAGTACTTTCTAGGCTTGTTTGCTTTAAATTAGTTGGATCATGAATCGGATCACGATCTATTAACTTGGATCATGGATCGAATCATGATCCATTTAGTCTGATCATTAATGGATCGGATCAAAATCCAATTTGACATGATTCATTGACACCCTAGATATGTATTTTGGCACGCTGATATTCAAAAATGAGATGCATTTTAGTTAATTTTAGCAAAAACAAACAATGGGGGACATACTTGATAATTTTTTTTATATACAAACGTAATAATTTAGTTCATTATTGAAACTTTCCAATGAAATCGTGCTACAGAACAACGTTTCTAATAGATTTAGGTTGAATTCATTGCTACCGAATTTTAAGTTGATTTAGTTTTCAGATCTACCATAAGTATTAAACCATCGCGTACAATAACTTGAATTTGACATAAATATTTCTACGATCGACAAAAAATTCTTTACATAGGGATAAATCTCCACCATCCATTTATATTTGATCTAATGTATGAGATTAATCCAACAATTTAAAAAACATACTTTCATTATTTTTTCTTCAAATATTAATATATTTCAAACCGTTCATCGTTAAGCGAAAAAAATTTATCATTACGACGAGCATTTAATTATCTTTCTATAGATAGGCACTTTGATATACTTTCGACAAAAAAAAATCGTATTTTTCACGTGTTTTTTTAAGTTTTTTGTTTTTTTTACGTTGCTGAAATTTGTATTAAAAAATCATATATGATTAAACTCTAATTTGAATATCACATGTGATATTAACGTTAAATCATATATGACATGTAATATCACATGTGATATTAGTGTAAAATCACATATGATATACATATCATATCACATGTGATATTACATATCATATATGATTTAAAACTAATATCACATGTGATATTTAATTTATTGTTTAATCATATATGATTTTTCATGCAAATTTCAGTAACATAAAAAAAATGAAAAAAAAGACGAAAAAACATGACAAAAACGAAATTTATTTCTTTTTTCGAAAGTATATCAAAGTGTTCGTCTATAGAAAGATAATTAAATGCTCGTCGCGACGGTGTAAATATTTTCGCTTAACGATTAACGGTTTAAGAAATATTTAAATTATAAAAAATAGGTGAAATAATAAAATTGTTTTAATCTCAGCCATTGATTTCCTTTTAGATGGATGGTGAAAATGAGTCACTTAATATGTAAGAAAATTTTGATATGTAAAATAACTATCCTCACCATATTTCTACATAGTTATAGATTTTTGTCTTTATAATTTCTAAAATAAGGTCATTCTTATCAAAAGATTGTTTCTTTTGTCATCGTATCTGAAATAGTTTGGTTATATGGGAAACTTTTAATCAAATGCTAAAAGGAGTATTGTTTTTAGGGATAATGACAAAAATACTTAATTTTTTAAACCTACTTCACAAAATACCCAATTTTATACTCAAAAACCCAAAATACCCAAAAATCCGCAAATTTGAGACCTTTGCGAAATTGAAAAAAAATATCGAAAATTTTCGATATTTTTAAGAAATATCGCAAGCCCTTTGCTATATTTCTTTAAAATATCGAACATTTTCGATATTTTTAAGAAATATAAAAAATTTGTGATATTTTTAAGAAATATAAAAAATTTGCGATATGTCTTAAAAATTTCGCAAATGTTTCGATATTTCTTAAAAAATTCGCAAACTTTTAGATAAAACTTGCGAGATTTTCTTCAATTTGCGAGATTTTCATGATGATAGTGGATAAAACGTGTTTATTGTTATCTCTTCCTCATTTTAGCTCCCTTCACTAAAAAACTCAAAATTCTCACCAAAAACCTCAATTTTGCCATGAAATCCGTCAAAGAAACCGTCAAAATACGTGTATGTAAAGGAGGTACATGGGAAAGAGTGGATGGTGTGTTGGAGTATATGCCGTTAAATTGTGTAAAACGTACACTAATTTTACCATTGTTGTCATCGTATTCATGTTTACTAGAAGCGGTATCCGAGAGGCTAGAAATCGATGCTAATAGTGGTTTTATAGTAACTTACAATTCGGATAATGATATTGTAGAGGTATGTGATGATTTGGAAGTCAATGAATTTATGGAATTTGTTGTTAATAGTAGTAGAATTGTTACGTTGTGTATTGTTGAGTCTAGTGTAAATGGTAGGCAATTATCAACTACGGGAAACAATCAACAAAATAATTTTATTCATGCTACCTCGTCTGTAAATGTATATCAAACCGAATATCATGCCACACAAATTCACCAAACACAAATGTCTGGTAGTGGTTTTTATCAAAATTTTCCTAGTTTTCAACATATGCATGGATTTCCTGGGAATCCTATGTATGTGCCTGGAATTCCTGTGTAGCCTATGCAGGATCCTCAAAGTGATTCAGCTAATTGTAAAAAAAAACAAGTTGTTGGTTCACCAAAAAACAAAAAGACTAACGAAAGGGATTTGCTAGATGATGATAAATTACAGCCTTTCGGAGAAAAGGTAATAGGTAGTGTTTTTGGGAAAGTGAAAAGATTGTTTGGCGAGGATTCATGTCCTTAACCCACTCATTCATATACATATTGCGACCAAAACGTAAAGTTGTAACTAAACAAAACTCTTGGCGTCTAAAGCGAATCCGTTTACCTAATATATTGAATGAGAGCTCGTTTGCTACACTTTCAACCTTACAAGCAAGTATCGTATGAATCAAAAGTTGGCTATTCTTTTTAAGGACAACGTCGAGCCAATGTCCGAAACATGTTTTCCTGAATTTTTTAACTTGGGCATCGGTTGTAACACCCCCAATTTCGTGATACGTAGCGGAATTCAAACTGGGTGTTACTTCATGGCACAACAGTCATAACAATAGAAAACGAACTCTAATGGAGTCGTTTTAAAATATTTATCATTCGATTTATATAAATATCAGAGTTTACAAAAATGAGGTCCCAAATGGTTCCAAGTTTACAAAATACATTAAATGGGTTTTCGAATGATAATAAAATTTATAGCCTTCTTGAGTATCCGTGCTCCTCCGTGCCAGCCTCATACAATATGGACCTGAAATACATGCTTAAAATTGTCAACACAAAGGTTGAGTGAAATTCATAGAGTTTAGGAAATCAGTTGAACACATAATGTTTGTGTGGATTACGTTGTTATACACCCATAATGTTGAAAACAAAACAATTATTATTGCACTAAGCTCATGATACCGAAAATGTTAACAGCTTGTCAATAGAAATTGATATAATAGTTTGCCAGGTTATTGGTCAAACAGTTGCCCTAATAGGTAATTTGCCAATTAACCTATGGTTCTTCAAATAGAGTGCGTTTGTTTACCGGACTTGGTCAAACAAACGGGATTCGTCAATCCCGATAGATCTATCCACATTATTCGCGTTCACCCGCAAGTGACTAATGGTTCATGATAATAGGGACTTAAGTTTGGCAAAAGTGGTACTTAGTGCACATAATACATTCAGGTAAGCATACAGTTTCAAAGCAATGTGTTCGGTTTAAAATAAAGCGTGTATTCCCCCCAAGGGTTTGTAAAACAATTAAGTAATAGAAAGTGGGGCTATGAACTCACCTCAGAGTAAATGATATCAAATGTATAATGAGAATGATGGATATGCCGTGAGAACTTCTACGAGCAACCTAGAATAGGATGTTGCGACTTAGGTTTGAAATAATGATGCTAAAGAAATAACAAACCTATATACGTTTCTATGTTGATCATGATGTAGTACATGGTTTTTGTGTATGTCGTTTATAGAAATGGTCTAGTTGTGAAAACATGTTTAGTTTATATATATCGTACTACCGTTCAGGCCATCACAATTTAGAGGTCATGTAGTAAACGTTCGAGGAGCTAGGACACTTTAAATCGTAAATCCAGCAACTCGTCGATACGTTTTACTCAAATGAAACCCCTCACATGAAGCTCCCTAGTTTTGTAGCACTTAGTAGATAAAACATATGTTTTGTTTATATATCATAAGTGTCATATGGTTTGTAAACACAAGTTACAAGGTTGTTTAGTTATGATTAGGAATCATAATGGTTATTACAAGTATCGTCATAATTTATGTCATAAGTGTTTAAAGAAAAGTTTACAAGTTTCTAAATTGTAAAGTTGGTTATTACAAGTATGGTTTCATAGTTTATCAAGGAAGTAGATCCAAATTGTATTTGTATACATTTAGGTTTCTCAAGGCTAAGGCCTTTGGTTTACGGTCTCGGCTTAGGAAGGCTTGAGGCTTTAGCCATGGCCTTTCCGTGGCTTTGTTCTAGGTTACCATGGTCTTGAGACTCATCCTTGGCCTTAGCCGTGGTTGTGGTCTCGGCTTAAGGCCATTAGGCCTCTTGGTTTTCCTTTAGTTGTGACAAAAGTATAGTCGTGAGACTATATATAGGGCAGTTTCAGTTTTTGAAAGATAATGGCATGTTTAAGCGTTTTCAGGGTCCGAGCTTCTTTAGCATTGAAGGAAAACGTCGTTCCGGACAACTTTAGTGTTTTAACTTTTTGATGAAACGGACCAGAAGTACCACTTTTAAACGACCAGCTGCTTAACAGCTTGTGTTAGGCAGTTTCGGCGTTTTGGTTTCGCTAACTTCTTTTGGCCATAACTTTTGACTCGTTTGTCCGTTTCGGGTGATTCAAGTTGATATGTTTACCTTTTTATCTTTTCTACCATATTATGTAAGTTAGAAAGTCCATATGTGGCTGGTTTTAATGGTTTCAAATGTGTAGAATATGACTAGTTTACTAGTTTGTTACTTTTACGACAATATGTGAATGAAAACATGTGATTGAGTATATGTACATCATGGATCAACATAGTAACTATATATATAGCATGAAATTATTAAGATTATGAATAATAAAGATGAGATGATGGTGGTGATTAGTTGCTTACAACTTTTGGCTTTTAATTAAGAAAGGAGTAACTTAGTAAGGAAAGGACTTTGATTGATCACTTAAGACTTCGGATTGAGCTAGCTTTCTACACCTTGGCACCCTTTCAACCTTGAAGAGTTGGTGATGAAGTACTAAGTGACTTGAGTGGATTTAAACTCAAGAAGATCACTTAAACTTGCTAGAGATTTGATGTAGTAACTTACTACTTGAAACTTCTTTGCATAAACTTGGAGTTTATAGATCAAATGATGGAAGATATGTATGATTTGTGATATGAACGACCCAAAACAGATTATGAGGGTTCTTAGGATGCATTTCACTTGCTATTTATAGGAGGGTAAGTTTGGTTAACCATATATTGGGTTAGATATTAACCATGGTTAAGTTAGGACACATGTAATGATCTAAATGAACCATGGTTAGAATGATGACTCCTCCCTAGGTCGGCCAATACAAGATAAGATGACTTAGGTGGATATTTTTGGTATTATCTTGAGTTTAGAGCATGATTTGGTTCCGTTAAATGCCAACCGTAAGTTGTTAAGCCATAAAACGTAAAACCGGGTATCGTAAAAATACGAAACTTGCAGGACTGATGAAACTCATCATTATACTCTATCTAAAAATATAAAATGGGTGATAAGTCTCATTGGGTGCAAAACGCCGCTTAAAGTCGGAAATACGGTAAAAACGCGTGAATCGCAGCTTTATCGAAAAGAACGAAATTTCATGGAAATGACAGTGAATTTATTTAGAGTAGACTAAAATTAGTCTAAAAGTGATATGAGATGTTAAAATGTAGTTTTCGTCATACGTGGGATAACTTAACAGTTATACGCGAAGTCTAAAAGTTACGCGATTTTAAGCAACGTGCAGAACGTACAAGGTTAATTTCTTTACGGTCAATGGAGGAGGGAAATATGTTTGACTTTTCCAAAATTGTAAAAGTTTCTAAACATCTTAGAAAATACAGTGCAATAATGGTTAAGTCTGGGTCTACGTAGAATTGTTTAAAACGTAAGTTTAGTCTCGTACTGCGCAGGGTTTATTTGGTAACATTTAAAAGAAATCTTAAAAATTCTCATATTTATTATGAGTGATCTAAAAATTAATGATGTGAGGAAAATTGTCAGATTTGGTTTTCGTTATGCGCGTGATGTCTAAATGGTGTTCCGACCAAAACGAAACTTTAAAACGATGTTTTCTTAATAACTTTTGCGAAAATGATCTAACAATTGTCAAACTCTTAAGATATTACTAAAATAATTTATCTTACGAGAATGTGAAATAAAAATTTTACGGGATGAATAGTGAAAGTGAATAGTAAATTTTCAAAAATTTGAAAAGTAATCCGAAAAATGCGGGTTGTTACATCGGTCAGAGCTACAAGTATGTCCAAAACAATACAAATTTTGGCCTTAATAGTTATGTTTGGCTGTTTAAGAAAAGAAAGAAAAAAACAAATGTCTTAATAATCATAATTCATAGCTTATATCAGTCATGAAAACCTAACAACTACGATCACATATCAGTCACGACAACCCCTCAAAATCTGTTTGCCGCAAGCTAGATATCCAAGAAATTATCATTTTTTAGTTAGACCACTAGGCTATCGAAAATATATGCAACTATACAAGTCATGTTATGTTACACTAAATCTTTTAAAAACCTGATAAATGAAGACCATTTCTTCACTTTTCTTTTTACCAAATAATAACTATGTAGTAATTTTAACATTAACTTCGTTATCTAGCCTGCAAGAGAAACATACTAGAGTGGAGCATAAAGTAGTTTCAATAGTTTGGTGACCTTGGTAATAGACTCAGAAATATCATTAAGAGCTTGACACTAACGAAAAATCAATAAGAATTTTCTAAATAGCAAAATGCAATTTTGTGCTCGAAAACAAGCATGAAATATGATTGCTACTGAAAATTTGAACAGTAAATGCAATATTTTTCAAGAAGCTACGCATTGTTGCTAAAAGTTTATACAATCATTGTTCACCATTTTTTTGCAACTAAAAGTAATAAAAATCTATATCTTAATAAAAATCTATAACTAAAAGTACAATCATTGTTCACCCCAAATTTTCATAACTATAATAACATAATTTGAATCTTTATTAACATAATTTTTGCACGAATAAAACTTACCGGAATCGAATCTTTATTCATGATTCGTTTTAAATAGTCAAAAATTCGCCGCAAGAAACCTTCAATTCGAAAATCTTGGGCCGTTTCTTCAATTCGCAAAGTGGGGGAGTTTTTATTATTATTATTTTTATTTTATTTATTTATATATTTTTTTTTTTTTGCGATAGTTCTTCAATTCGAACAAAAATTGGGTATGGGAGGGTTTTTTTTGCGATATGTGTATATCGCAGGTTGGGAGGGGGGAAGAAGTATTTGCTGGTTTGCGATATGTGAATTTGCTGGTTTAAGTGTTATAAAATATCAAAAAATTTCGATATTTTTAAGAAATATCGCAAAGGCTTTCGATGTATCTTAAAAATATCAAAAAAATTCGATATTCTTTTCAATTTCACAAAAGTCTCAAAATTTGTGGATTTTTTTTTTGGTATTTTGTGAAGTAGGTTTGAAAAATTAGGTATTTTTGTCATTATCTCTTGTTTTTATTGAAGAATAACAATGCAAATTTTATTGGTGTTAAACTTATTGGATGTAAAATGTAATCCCACATTGGATAAGTAAGCAACTAAATGCTTCAATATAACCTTATTATTAAAAATTTGGTTACTACTTATTCCTTAAGCCAAAACACATCCCCCAAATCCGCAAATCTTGAAATCTAAACAATGTACGAAGATCTAAGAGCACAGCTGGTATGTGGACAGTACCTCTCACACCGTCGGATGTGGCGCCGTCCCCACCAGCCCAACGGTTTGTATTTCTTTAAATTTTTTATTATTGTTATTTTTTATTTTATGTTTTAGAAGGTTATGTGTGGGCCACAGGGGTGTTTTGGTTGTTGTGATGGATTTTATCGCTGGGAGAAAAAGTGCGAATGTGACATCATTTTTTTTCACGTCAACACCTGATGGCACCAACGATAACCTATGCTCTAATGGTTTTCGACGCCTCATATGACCGTATTTAATCCTCCTTTATCATATTATTTACACCGTATAAACGGTATAAATACGATAATGATAATAACAATTATGATAGGATAACGACATTTGTGAAATGTTGCACAAGTTATAATTTTGTCAAATGAAATAAACCTCCGGCAATGTTTGTCGTTAATGTCGGCTTTATTTGTTATGACTTAACATCGGTTCTGTTAATTTTTTGGTAATGTTTTCAGCGTGTTATGTTTTCTTAAACAACCAAAAACAATGAACCCACTAACGAATTCGTGTTTTTATTCTTCAAAAGAGGAGTATACAACAATACTCCCACGAGTTACAATTTTGTGGTTTTTATAATTATGTTTTCCAAAGGTAATGTATTATTTGGCCATTCAAAAAAAAAAAGGTAATGTATTATTTGATGAGATTATGAACTTATTGAAAAATTGATAAGTTCGTAAGCTTAACTTTGTGGGCTTGTAAGTCTATTTATCAGATCTTATGAATTTTACAAGCCCATTTAAAATGAGCTTATCAAATAAACTTGCACAAACACTGGTTTATAAGCCGAAATCATATAAATCTAAACAACGAGCTTTATTATTTTGGTTTTCAACTTCTCATCACATATTAATATACAAAGAGTAATACTTTAATTTGTTTTTGTAACTGTGATATTTTTATGTGAAAATAACTTATCGTTTAGAATGTACATCTTGGTTGGACTTAGCAGTGTGCTTGCGAACAAAACATAGCTATTACGGAATATCAGTGAATCCAAGCTATGAAACGATGTATCTGATAGGTTTACGTTGAATTCGTTGCTATCTAATTTTAGATTGGTTTTTTATTAGACTTAACATTTTGCCGTGCATAATAAGTTGAAATTGAAATCTACATTTATAGGAATATATTCTTTCTTTCAAGATTAAATTCATAATGTTTAAAGATTGTTTTTTCCTATCATAGTGAAACAATTTGATTAAGTTAAGACCCTTTTCTTCATAACATCCAATGGAAACTCTACTATGTTTATTGGTGTTTTGTGACTTTTGTCATCTAATCCCACATAGGATAAATATGCAACTGAATACCTAAATATAATCTTGAGGTTGGACCAACAACTTTAGTGGTCGTATTGTGTATTGGTTGCTTATCTATACTACTTTATAATGCATTTAGGCCTTCTAAAATTAGAAGGCTTAAAATTCAGATTTTTAAAGTTACTTATTATGGAAAGATACTACACATAAAACACACACTCCTCTCTCTCTCTCTACCCTCGCCGCCACCTCTTCTCCGCAGAACCACCGCCGTCGTCCGACCACCACCGGTCTTAAGCAAATTTTCCTGAAATCATTTTCTTGCCGATTCGATAGATCGGTTAACCTACATCATTTCTGGAGATTTTGAGCCCTCGGCTCCCACCACAGCGCCACCCACACGCCACCACCGCCACTGTCACTACCATCTCATCACATCACCACCTCAAAATAGTCATCGGGTACCCGCCGCCGCATTGCGCGGGTACCCTTCTAGTAGCTAAATAATTGAGCCAAAGCAACCACTAAGTTATGATCATTTTTTAACTATAAATCATTGTTGCAAAAATCGGCCGATTAATCGGTAATCGGCTATACACTTTAGTGGTCGTATTGTGCATTGGTTGCTTATAGCTAAATAATTGAGCCAAAGCAACCACTAAGTTTTGATCATTTTTTAACTATAAATCATTGTTGCAAAAATCGGCCGATTAATCGGTAATCGGCCATACACTTTAGTGGTCGTATTGTGCATTGGTTGCTTATAGCTAAATAATTGAGCCAAAGCAACCACTAAGTTATGATCATTTTTTAACTATAAATCATTGTTGCAAAAATCGGCCGATTAATCGGTAATCGGCTATACACTTTAGTGGTCGTATTGTGCATTGGTTGCTTATAGCTAAATAATTGAGCCAAAGCAACCACTAAGTTTTGATCATTTTTTAACTATAAATCATTGTTGCAAAAACCGGCCGATTAATCGGTAATCGGCCATACACTTTAGTGGTCGTATTGTGCATTGGTTGCTTATAGCTAAATAATTGATCCAAAGCAACCACTAAGTTATGATCATTTTTTAACTATAAATCATTGTTGCAAAAATCGGCCGATTAATCGGTAATAGGCCATACACTTTAGTGGTCGTATTGTGCATTGGTTGCTTATAGCTAAAATCGGCCGATTAATCGGTAATCGGCCATACACTTTAGTGGTCGTATTGTGTATTGGTTGCTTATAGCTAAAATCGGCCAACCACTAAGTTATGATCATTTTTTAACTATGAATCATTGTTGCAAAAATCGGCCGATTAATCGGTAATCGGTCATACACTTTAGTGGTCGTATTGTGTATTGGTTGCTTATAGCTAAATAATTGAGCCAAAGCAACCACTAAGTTATGATCATTTTTTAACTATAAATCAGTGTTGCAAAAATCGGCCAATTAATCGGTAATCGGCCATACACTTTAGTGGTCGTATTGTGTATTGGTTGCTTATAGCTAAATAATTGAGCCAAAGCAACCACTAAGTTATGATCATTTTTAACTATAAATCAGTGTTGCAAAAATTGGCCGATTAATCGGTAATCGGTCATACACTTTAGTGGTCGTATTGTGTATTGGTTGCTTATAGCTAAATAATTGAGCCAAATCAACCACTAAGTTAAGTATTGGTTGCTTATAGCTAAATAATTGAGCCAAAGTGTTGGGATATGAAAGTGCTGAACAGTTAAAGTACTGAAGATTTACAAAGTACTGCAGAATGGCAAAGAACTGGAAAGAGTCAAAGTACTGCTAAAGAGAAAGTCAAAGTCATCGCACATGAAGGTCAAAGTATCGCAAGAGTTAAACAACGGTTTTATTCGTTTATGGAAAGTCTTGTAATTCTAGAATAGTCTATATTAGATTACTTGTCGTACAAGGATACAATTTGTAAACCGACTAGGGTTATCCTTGAGCCTATAAAAGGACCCTAGATTGGCATTAGAGTACGAGTTCAAGAGTCTTAGAGTTTACGATTACAAGTTATTTAGAGTTTTAGAGTTCGATATTCTTAGAGTTGTTAAAGTATCGCATAAGAAGCGATTTAGAGTTATTAATAAAGTTGTTCTTCTTAGATTTATTGAGTAAATTCCGCGTACTTAATAAAGATTACTCAGTGTTTCATTGTTAATAACTTAGGATTTATCCGAGGTTATTAAACCTTAAACAAGCTAGTTAAGTTAGTTTGGTTAGAGTACATCGATCCAACAAGTGGTATCAGAGCTTGTGTGAAAACTCTGACTGAGAAGAAACCCTAAATCCTACTACAACAAAACCTAAAGATGTCGATTGCAGCTGCATCAACTCCTGTCACTGAGGTATGTTCTAATTGTCATGATCTTTATCAAAAAGTACTTAATGCTTATGTTATTGAAAGAGATAATTGTGCTAGGGCTAGGACTGAGGTAGCTGGTTACCAAATCACTTTAGAGTCTATGAAAGCCAAAATATTAACACATGAAAATAATGAAATGGCTTGGTGAAAAGTATGAACAACAGATTACCGAGCTAAAACTAAGTGAATGGAAACTAAACTATAAAATTGTCAAATTGAGAAACCAACTAAGGAGAGGATGATCATTAGCTAAGTTTGATGCCGGAATGAATCGCTTGTCCCATGTTGCTTATGTTGAAAAGCAGGAAGGGCTTACATTAGAACGGCTTAGGATTTGGTATGGACTTTACTAACATGGAAGAGAACACATCTAGTGATGAGGATGACTTAGACTTAGAAGACATAACCACTAGTGATGATGAACTCATTAATTATGTAGACACATCTAGTAATGATGATTCAGTTAGTGATTCACCTCCTGAGTTTAAGAAAGACACTGGTTATCATGCAGTCCCCCATCCCACTGGAATTCATCAACCCCCTAGGCCTGATGTTTCTCGTTTTGGTATAGACAATCTTGAGTTTAGGAAGAAGCTTATTGGTCAATCTAGGACTGAAACCCCAAAAGAAACTGTTGAAACCAATGTTCAAAGTCAAGCAGTATCTTCAACTCAAAGTACTGCTCCACAAGCAAGACCTTCAGAAAACCTTTTCAAAACAATAATGCTAAACCTTTTGGGATAACTTTGGTCAAAACAGTTTAATCATTCACCTAGAAGGCACAATAGTTTTGGTCATAGACATGAGGAAGACATTTTGGAAGTATGGGTCAAAATTGTGTTTTGTGTGTTATAGTCCTAATCATTTAATCAAAGATTGTGAACGCCACTCGAATATCTTAGCAAATTTCCAAAGAACAGTCTCAAACCGAAACCTAGAGAGAACAAACCAGTCTGGAATAATTCAAATAGGGTCAATCATAGCAATTTCTCACCAGACCATAGGTACCCTCACCATAGAAGACCTTTCTCTAGACCACTAGTACCTTCACAAGCAGTACCTTCTCAAAGTACTGCTCAGTCAAACCAAGGTACTGCTAGCACTAATTGGAACAGAAATCCTAGGAGATCTCATTACTATCAACCTAGAAGGTACTACAATTCACATAGGGGATCTAGATCACAGGAACCAAGTGTTCAAACCAAATGGGTTCAGAAAGAAAGTACTGCTGAGGGACACACAGTACTTTCAACAAAAAGTGAATAAGATGTTTTTGTGATACAAGAATTCACAAAAGAGAGTTCTGTTGAAAATCCAGAAAGTTTTGTTGAAAATCTACATGTTTTGAATAACAAGATAATATTGGATCATGCTTTAGAGAACAGTGGAGATTATATACTCAAAGAATGTGAGTATGTCACTCCACAAGGGGATCACAAGTCAGTAATGGCTTGGGTTCCTCAAAGCAACTAACTTTTTCATCTTATTAGACAGGGCAACCCAGAAGAGGAGCTTAAAGATAATATTATTATGGATGTTGGTTGTTCTGTTAGCATGACAGGAGACAAGGAGTTTCTGTCAGATTTGAAGGCATATTAGTTAGTGAGCTACATTCCAGGGGAGGACTATAAAGTATTAGTATAGTCCTATGCATTGTTTGAGGGAAGGATATGTATGTATACTTAGTTTCTACAGAGAAATTTAGGAAAGTACTGCTTTTGTTTTTTAAGAAAGTCTTGCTTGAAAGTCTTGCTTGGAAAGTATCGCTTATGTGGAAAGTCTTGTTTGTCGACAAGGTCTTGCTCCAACGGTAATATTGAGGGTAATTACTACTAACGGTAACTCTGTTATTATGGGTCGTGATTTTCAAATCTCACCTATAAATAACTACTCTCCGATTTTCCCTCTCATATTGATACTTTAGAATCTTTTCCATATTTCTCTCACCATATCTTTATTATTCGATCATATCTCTTAATTGTGCTCACAAATTCATTAATGGCGAATCAACCTACTGTTTCAAAGCACAACACGGTGGCTAATTTGGAAAAGACTGAGGCGAATGAGGTTTTTCATGATATGATTGATTATCTTACTGGGTCGCCAATCAGTTATGCTCTTTTAGTGGAGCCGGATATAATTGCACCTTGGATTCAAGAATTTTGGGCTAATGCTAGGGATAATATGGAGGAAGATGAATACTATATTCGATCAACAGTTGTTGGAAGAATTGTCAAGATTACAGAAGCCTCTATTAGAGAAGATTTGTTATTTGGTGATGAAGAAGGGGTTATTCGTTTCGACAAGCAACTGATTTGGGATACATTTAGGGATCTTGGTTATGAAGGGTCCTTAACAGAACAAACATTCAAGAAAGCCTTATTTTGTCCTCATTGGAAATTTTTGGTTCATGTGTTGCTCCATTGCATAAGTGCTAAGAGTACCTCTTGGGAGCAGCTTGGGTCAAATATTGCATCCGTTTGTAGTTGGATTGGCTACTAATCGAGTTTTTAACTTCTCAAGGCTAATTCTGGATGGAATGCTCTCCCATATCTCACATGGATCCAAATGGCTAATGTACCCAAGGTTTATACAGGTTTTCTTGAACAAGCAACTTGCTGATGTGCCAAAGCCTACAGACTTATTGCCTGTTATTGTTCAACAAGCAAAGATTTTTACCTTTATGGCAAGAAGGAGTGATTTATTCAGAGGTCAAGATAATCCATTAACTTCTTCTATGATGGAAATTGTTCAGGCTATTAGGAATGAAGCTGAAGAAGGTGATGATAGTGACAGTACTGCTTCTCAACAAGGTACTGCATCGCAAGGTCTCAGATCTCAAAGTCTTGCATCACGTCTTGCGCATCCCAAGTCTTCTCACACAATCTTGCTTCACAAAGTCTCGATCATGGAAATATTGAAGTTCCACCTTCTCCATCTCCACAAGCATCTCCACAAGTATCTCCACATGCGACTCTTTGTCATCTAGGGAGATGAACCAACTATGGAAGTTTTTCTGTTTATTTTTTAATTTTCCTCTTAATTTTTTAAATTTAAACAAACAAAACGTTTTAAAAATAATTTATTTTAATAATTCATATATATCAATTATTTTCGTAATTTTTTAATATTCATACTTTATAAACTATTTTTTAATTAATAACTGTGTTTAAACTGGATTATTTTCTTGATTAGAACCGAGCAATTATTTGTTGTTGGACAACTTTGTATTTTGCTAAAAGGGTCAACCGAAGGAAACGAAGGTCAAACCAATCAACCGAGAAAATTACGGCCCGGCCGACGGTCCGTCGGTTCCTTAAAATTTTTTCCCTTGTCGAACCATAAAAGGCCATTCGAAATGGAAATGATAATCCGAAAGCCATCTTTGTCCGTTGTTAATAGAATTTTTTGGTTAAAATTTGGATATAAAATAACTAATACGTCTCCGAAAAAGGATTAAAGGAAAATAAATTCCACAAAACGCCAAGAGCCATTTCAGATACCAATAGAAAATTTTCCAGCAAATTAACAATTGAGTTCAATGCATTTCTTTTTAAGGGATTGAACAAAAATATATAAAATTATTAAAATTAAAATTTGAAATTATTTTTAAGTACCTTTATTATTTTTAAAATAAAATTTAAATTTTTATTTAAAATAATATTTAAATAATTAAATTATTAATAAATAAATAATATTAAATTTAAATTAAATTAATTTAATTAAATATTTAAATATTTTTAAAATAATTTAAATAAAAAATATTAAATTATTTAAATTTTATAATTTAAATAATAATTTATTTAAATTTAATAAATTATAAATATAAATTTTTCCCTTTAAATATTTATTAAAAATTTAATAATAAATATTAAAATTTATTTAAATTATATAATTTTATTAAAAATTTTATTCCCAAATTTTAAATATTATTTTACCAAATCTATTAACTTTATTTAATTAAAAATTTCATTATTTCAAATGAATGTCTAAAATTTTAAGAATAAAATTTTATGAATTAACAAATTTAAAAAAAAAAAAGAAAATTTTATTCTTTCAATTGTTCAATTTACAATTTTTAAATTTATATTACAAACCATTAGATCAAATATTTAATATTATATAAAAATTGAAAAGATATTAAAAGATTTAAAATTATTTAATTTGGAATAAATTTTTAAATTATTATAAAACTTTAATTTGGATTTATTAAAAACTTCATGAAAATCGGTAAAATCTATTAAATTATTAATTAATTTTACAATTTAAATATGATATTTAATAATTAAAAAACATTTAAAATATTATATTTATAAAAAAAAAAATAATCATAGAAAACTTTATTTTAAATTGTTAAAAAATTTAAATAATTTTATTTATTTAATTTAATATATTTAAGTTATTCAATAAAAATTATTTAAAAGATTTATTTACTATAAAGATCAAAATTATTTTAAGTTAATTCTCTTAATTGAATTAAAGTTGATTAAAAATTAAAACATTATTATTTTATTTAAATATTATAATGTAAACAACGTTTCATAATAGGTGATTAATTACATTAAAAGATTGCTAATAATTTTAATCCATTTAATTTAAATTTGGAATAAAAGTCGAAATGAAAAAATTTACTTAAATAATGTATAAATTCAATTCATTTTAAAGTATGAAATCCAAAATTATAAACATATTAAATTAATTTACAATATATTTACAATTCAATGGATTTAAATTTAATTAAGAAATTTAATATTCAAAATAAAAATTTGAAACAAAAAAAAAAAAATTTTAATTTTTGAAAGATACAACTTCTGTAAATTGAGTAAATTTTAGGATTATTGCAAATTAATTAATTCAAAATTAATAATTAAACAATTATTTAAACATTTTATGGAATGAATAATACGAAAATTTCATATTAAATATATTCACCTTTTAATTTATATTGAAATTTAAATTTTAATGATTATTAATTTTAAATTTTAAAATTTGATTTTTGAATTGAAATTATAAAAAAATTTAAAAGAAAATTAATTTTTAAATTTAAAATCCAAAATAAATTATAATCCTTTTTTATAAAAAAATATATTTAAAATTAATTAATTTTAAATAAAATGTGAAATTAAAATAATTTTAATAAAGATTTGTTGAATATATTTCGTAAAATTTCGAATATTTAATTTGCATTTTTTAAAAGGGATCATAATTTTTCTTATTGGTTTAAATAACTTATTTTATAAAATTTGTTTTATCATACAAAAATTTTATGGAAATTTACAATAAAGTAATTGTTAGATAATGATTTTTAATTTAAATTAATCAACAATTTAAAATCAACAAATAAAATTTTAGCTTTAAATCAAATTGTAATAAACGTTATCGAATTCAAAAAAAATTTATTTTATTGAAAAATTTAAATATTTAAAATTTGATTTGAATATATTAGAATTTTCTTATCTGTTGTTATTTAAAAATTTGGTTACAAAAAGGAAAATTTCTAATTAATTTATATGAGTAAAATGTTTAAATATTTCCATTATCACCTCATCAAAAAATTCACCAAAACCAGTTCAAGGTATATACTTAAGTCAAAAGATGGTTTATATTAATGTGCTCATTTCAATTCAGATTTAAAAATTCTAAAAGTTGATACACAAATGTTTTGAATATTAATTGATTTGTAAAATTTCGGAAGTAATGATTAAGGGGAAAAGGAAAAGATGTTTAATATGAAAACAATTATCTTAATACACAAAATAATTGTTCAAAGTCTTGGCAAAGAATAACAATTTTTCGAATGAATCTCTTTAACCAAAGTCTAAAATTTATCAAACAAGTTTTCAAACAAAATTGGTTTAATTCAATTTAGAATTTGGTTGTAACACAAAATTTGTGAATTACTTTTATAATGGAAACAAAAAAATTAAAAGATAATATAAAATTTAACGATTAAGTAATAGATTTTTAAATTAAATTTTTCAGGTTATCTTTTATCAAGTTAATTCCTTGTATGTAACTAAAAAAATTTGGTTAAATGCAAACCATCTAAATCATAGATTAGAAATTCGTTCCTATTTGATAAGTTTAAAAATAATTTAAAATTCAATTTTTAAATAAGCCAATTCCAAAATTGTTTAAAATCTTTCCCCAATTTTAAAATTAGTAAAGAATTTCAAACTTTCATAATTTAAAAGAAATGTTAAAGGTCCGTAATTTTAAAAAGGGATTTTGATAATTTAAGAATATAATTTATTTTAGTTTTAATGGTTAAAATTTATAAAAATGTTTGCATATTAATTATCCAGTTCGGCATTACAAATTCAAAATAGAAAAACTTGTATTAATTTAAAAATGAAGATAAAATTTTAAAATGTTAACCATATAGTTGTTTCGTAAAATTTAAAAAAACCAAAATTTTAATTGATTGTAATGAAAAAACCAAAATGTTTATTGAATAATGAATTATAAGTTTGTGTGGTTAAAATGGTTAATTGGTAAAAAGTTAATAATTTTAAGTGTTGTTTACAATTTTCAAAAAACGGGTTTGGAAACTTTAAAATTACCCTGTGGGAAAAATTTCCTTAAAAATAAGGGAGGGATTGGAATAAAATTTATGTTTTGTTTTTAAAAAAAAAAGTTTTTAAAAAGTTAATTTAGGAAATGGAAAACCCAAAATTTATTCAAATTTAAAAAATAAAAATTTAATTTAAATTTTTAAATGAAAAAAATTTGACCAAATTTTTAAAAAATTTAAAAATTTTTTTTTTTTTTAACAGGTTTGGTTTGCCTTTGGGCTTTGGAAATTTTTTTAGATTTCCCCCCTTTGGGTTCCGGTAAAACCCAAGGGGTTTTTAAAAAAAAAAGGGCAAAGGGTTTTAAAGAAAAAATTTTTTGGGAAAGGGGAATTTAAATTTTTTGGAAAAAAAATTTTAAAACCCAGTTTAAAAATTTTTTTTGCAAAAACCCGAAATTTTGGGGTTTTTTAAAAAAAACCTTTCCTAAAGAAGTTATCTCAAATCCGTTTTTAGTTGACAACTTGCTAATAAGTTGTATGGTAATCAACTCACCATATCAGATAATGTAAAGAGTTGGCTAGCCCAGAAGAAAATGGCTTGTGGTAAAGGTTGTGGAAAAACCATTATTATTAATTAGTTCACAATTAGATAAAAGAACTAACTAGTCCAGAAGGGTACAACTTTTGGTAAAGACAAATCAAATCTGTTGATAGCTGATGGTTTGCTAAAAATCATATGGTTATCAATGTACCGTCTTACACACCAAAACATTCGGCTACTCCAGAGTTAATGGCTTTGGTAAAGAGATTAAAATCCATTAATTTTCAATGATTCACCTCTCATAGGAGTTAACACACCTGGAAGTGATGGGAATAGTATGCAACTTAAACTGAATTAATGTACAAACTGTCATATGTTCTTTGTGTTCTTTGTAAAGTTGGAACTTCTTTGGATTATCTTGTGAAAAGAATAAAGATACTTTGATAAGTGCGAAACTACAATCCAAAGACAAAGACAATCATTTCTTGAAGTTGGAAAAGTGAAAGATTAATTTACAAAGGAACTTGAAGTCAAACAAGTAGAATTCAAGTTAGGGAGGATTGTTGGGATATGAAAGTCTTGAGCAGTTAAAGTCTTGAAGATTTACAAAGTCTTTGAGAATGGCAAAGAAGCTGGAAAAAGTCAAAGAGTCAAATCTTGCTAAAGAGAAAGTCAAAGTATTGCACATGAAGGTCAAAATCTTGCAAAAGTTAAACAACTGCTTTATTCGTTTACGGAAAGTCTTGTAATTATAGAATAGTCTATATTAGATTACTTGTCGTACAAGGATACAATTTGTAAACCGACTAGGGTTATCCTTGAGCCTATAAAAGGACCCTAGATTGGCATTAGAGTGCGAGTTCAAGAGTCTTAGAGTTCACGATTACAAGTTATTTAGAGTTTTAGAGTTCGATATTCTTAGAGTTGTTAAAGTATCGCATAAAAGCGATTTAGAGTTATTAATAAAGTTGTTCTTCTTAGATTTATTGAGTAAATTCCGCGTACTTAATAAAGATTACTCAGTGTTTCATTGTTAATAACTTAGGATTTATCCGAGGTTATTAAACCTTAAACAAGCTAGTTAAGTTAGTTTGGTTAAAGTACATCGATCCAACACAAAGCAACCACTAAGTTATGATCATTTTTTAACTATAAATCAGTGTTGCAAAAATCGGCCGATTAATCGGTAATCGGCCATACACTTTAGTGGTCGTATTGTGTATTGGTTGCTTATAGCTAAATAATTGAGCCAAAGCAACCACTAAGTTATGATCATTTTTTAACTATCGGCCATACACTTTAGTGGTCGTATTGTGTATTGGTTGCTTATAGCTAAATAATTGAGCCAAAGCAACCACTAAGTTATGATCATTTTTTAACTATAAATCAGTGTTGCAAAAATCGGCCGATTAATTGGTAATCGGCCATACACTTTGTAGAATTTTGAAAATCTTTTAACTATAAATCAGTGTGTAACCACCGGTAAATTTCACCTCGTATTAAACTAGTATAATATTCTAACAAAAGAATACTTATCCCTTTTCTACGTCCAAATTTTTTTTTAAGAAACGATATCCTTTTATTTGATCACAACCACTAGCCAATGTAATGAACCTCACATCTTTAATAAACATAAACATCTTTATATGTAAAACTATAAAGTTTCTCAACGTTTATTTACCACTTTACGTTATTTCGTTAACGTACAATTATTAAACTTTCGAACTAAACGTTAGCCATTTATTAGAATTTTCACGAAGCCCTAATTTATTTTAACTATGATTTTACACAACTAAATCAAAATTACTAAAGTACAATATTTTATACCTAGAGTACAAGTCATTAAAGCACGGAACCTAGCTATACTTAATTTCCGTTACAAGCCCTAATATACAACTCTATGATTTTATGTACATGATATATTTTCAAAATATTAATGTACAAGTCTTTCAAGCATATGTACAAGTCTTAAATGCATACAAGCTTAATACTTATATAAATTATATTATAAACCTCAATGTACCTATTTTAAAGCACAAGGTACAACCCTATAATGCACAAGCCTTAAAAATATATTTTCTTTTTAGTAAGTACAACAAAACAATGCTAATGTACAAACAATAATGCACCAAACTTAAGCATTTACTTTTATTTATTGCATCTAAATTAACCTAAACTAGATTTTACCTAAAATAAATTAGCAAGCTTAACTAGTACTTACACCATTTATACAATAGGTACAACCTAAAAAGCCCTAAGTACTACCCTTCAAGCCTAACGCCCCCTTTAATTACCATGGTTAAAAATGAACTAGCTAGTTACCATTTAGTTACCTAAGTACTACATGTAAATATCCTAACCACAACCTAGTTACATGCACATTAGAGATACACATCATCTCTTTTACCATAAGAGTTTACCATGGTCAATTGTTGTGGGAAAAATCCTTGGCCAAGAACACCACCACATCACGCCACCCTCATCACCATCAACAAGCACCACACAACTCCAAAGCACTACCTCACCATGTCTCCTACTTTCATAACATGGTGACTACAACTTTCTTGAAGCCTTAATCTTTTCATCTATATATAGCAACACACATTGCCCATTTTATATCATCACCATTCGAACACACACACCCCTATATTACGATTTGGAGTCCCAAAGTGAAGGAAGGAAGAAGTCTTGTTCAACTTAGAAATACATTTGGTCTCATTTTGTTCTTGTCAAATCCGAGCATGTAAGTCTATTAAACTCATTCTATTTCTTTTAACTTCTAATATCAAGTACATCTTGTTAAAAGTATTTTATAAGGAAAACGTAGCAATTTGAATCACTTAAAACGAGTACACGAGTCAAAAGTTATGGTCTAAAGAAGTTGCCAAAAATCTGTCCGAAACTTTCTGTGGCAGAAGGGTCGGGCACGCGAAACGAGGCATTTCTGGTCCGTTTCATGAAAAAGTTAAAGAACGAAAGTTGTCCGGAACGACGTTTTCTTCAAACACTCAGGTGTACGGGTCTAGAAAACGCATAATGAAGCCAGAATTTAATAAAAATCCCAACAGCTGTTATGTATAAGTTACAAAAACTGCCCAACACCCCCTACTTGCGCCCTATTTATTTACATCATGTCAAAGGTATTAAGGCCAACCAAAGTACCGTTGTAAACACCACCTAGGATACTACAAAACGCCCCCATAACCCGGTTGAAAAGCCTAGTAGTCATGCTTAAAAACAACACTTCATTTGAGCCAAAAGTCCTAAACACTAAAAGTACTTTACAACAGGTATATGGGAAAAACTCGGGATTTTTGATAAATTTGATTATGAACTATCTTAGAAACATTAGAAATGAGTTAAACAACATTTCACAAGGTTGCATACAAAAGATATAAAGTTTTATGGTTTAAAAACGAGAATTTCAATTTGGCAAGATTAGCCTAAGTAGCCCTCTTCTATAATTAATATCTTGCTAATTAAAGTGTTGCAAAGTATGAGATTTACACCGTTTTAAAAGGCTTGCTGCAAAGATTTTAATGCCCCAATAACATCTTTAAAAGCACTTATAGTCTTTTCTATAATCAACCAAAAAGTAGGTGACTCGTGAACTTTTCATAAAAAAACCTTGCATGCATTTTATAAAATTTGAGTCGTAGGAGTTATAGAATGTTAGATAATAACTTAAAAAGAGTTAATTAACATATTACGATGTCCCTAGGCGACACCGTAAAAGTTAATGAGTCAAAAATGAAATTTCCTTAAAACGCGTCGTGACCAAGTGGCCATGTTCGTGGACTTGTATCTTTCTAACCAAAGACGACTAGGATTTGAGACCTATACCATTTAGAAGAGCTTACAGCAAAGTGTTTAAAAGGGCAAATGCGTTGTAAAAATACTAGCTTGCCTCGTGTAAAGTCTGTCCTCATTTGGCCCTGTTATCGCCCAAAACCAATACTTTTCACATAAGGCACCTAAACCCCCTACTTTGAGAAATCATTGCGACCAAACCGTAAGAGCTTAAGACTTCTAGTTTGAACCATTAGAAAGTCCACCGGACAAACTCTTGAAGGGATCAAGAACGTAATAAAAACCTCTTAAGGCCTCACTTTTATTTAACCGCACTTTTGTCAATTTAGGCAAAAAACTAGTAAATTTTTCTTATAAAATTTCAAGCATAAAAATTGTAATTTTTGTAAGATAAAGTTTTTCTTGGACTAAAAATGTAATTTCTGTGAAGTTATATATACAAGGGCTGATTTTGTCAATAACCCATAGTTGAGGGTATAAAGTGTCATTTTTTAAAGTGCAAGGGTAAAAATCGTAAATATTCAAAATGGTAAAAGATAACATATCATATTTAACAACTTGAGTTTTGATAAAATTTATTAACAACCATCCGAGCCATAAAAATAAGTATGATAAGTATTGCTAATTTTTTAAGAGACTTCATGACTAACGATAAAGCATCGTTATCACATAAACTTGAATTCGAATACTAAAAACATGACATACTAACTCAGGTCACGAGTCGGAGCAGTTTATCAACTTTACTTAATTTGTTTTCCATCCAGACTACTGTAACATCGAGGTGAGTCATAGCCTCTCTTTTCCTTATTTTGAACGTTTTGGGGGAGATACATGCTCAAATATTGCTTTATATATTTACATTTATTTTAAACACAAGTACTCTATACTTTTACATATTACTGTGAGTCATAGCCCCTCTTTTTCTTATTTTGAACATTTTGGGGGAGATACATGCTCAAATATTGCTTGATATTCTTACATTTATTTTAAACTCTTACGAATTACTGTGAGTTAGTAGCCCCATTTTCTATTGTTTATCTGTTTTGCAATGCTTTAGGGGAGATACATGCTCAACTAATTGCTTTCACTTTTATAAGTACTCAAAACTTTTACATACTACTGTGAGTTCATAGTCCCACTTTTACATATTTGTTTCAAAACTTGTGGGGAGATACATGCTACAAAAACCGAACACAAGTATTTTTTTGTATGTCATCCTGATTGATATTGCCTAAGTACCTACTGATGCCACTAAAAGTCCCTCATATCATGAACCATTAATCACTTGCGAGTGAACGCGAATATAATGAATAGCTCTATTGGCAGTTGACGCCCCATTTGTATTAGCCGGATAGGTAACCAAATGCACTTTATTTGAGAATACTAGGAGAATGTCAAACTCCTACTAGAGGGCATGGTTGCTCACATCATTATTATGATGTTTGTAACTTACGTCATTATTATGACGCGTTCGTGTTAAGGTTTGCGTTCATGAGACTTAAGGCAATATATACTATGTTGCAATGATACAAATCTCGCAACTCTTCGAATTTATGGGTGCAACAACGTGGCACAACCTTGAAACTTGTGTTCAACTGATTTGCATACAAACTCTATGGATTCACTCAACTTTTGACCCGGTTAGGGCAAACAAATGACTATGGGTGCATAACAACGTGGTCCACTACTTATTTCATCGATCTTTGTATTTATTACAATAATCAAACTATTGAACTCAACTATTTTATCTATAAACTCTATGAACTCACCAACCTTTGTGTTGACACTTTTAGCATGTTTATCTCAGGTTCATAATTTACGAGGATGGCATGGAATGGCACGGATACTCAAGAAGGCTATATTATCATTCGAGAACTTATTTAATAAACTGTAAAACCATTGGGACCTCATTTTGTAAACTCTGATATTTATATAAATCGAATGATAAATCTTTTAAAACGACTCAATTTATGGATCGTTTTCTATTGATCTCTTGTTGTGCCATGAAGTAACACCGACTTGAATTCATTGCGTGTCGGGAAATTGGGGTGTTACAGTGTTAAAAATCACCGATTAATCGGTGTCGGCCAAAGCGACCACTAAGTTATGATCATTTTTAACTATAAATCGGTGTTGCAAAATCGGCCGATTAATCGGTGATCGGCCATACACTTTAGTGGTCGTATTCTGTATTGGTTGCTTATAGCTAAATAATTGAGCCAAAGCAACCACTAAGTTATGATCATTTTTTAACTATAAATCAGTGTTGCAAAAATCGGCCGATTAATCGGTAATCGGCCATACACTTTGTAGAATTTTGAAAATATTTTAACTATAAATCAGTGTTGCAAAAATCGGCCGATTAATCGGTAATCAGCTATACACTTTGTAGAATTTTGAAAATCGGTCAGTTCCAAAAATCGGCCGAATCAGTCAAAAATCGGCTGAATCGGTCAACTTTAAAAAAAAATAATTTCACTTATGACGCACAATGGAGATGGTTTATTTCACTTATAACGCACAATGGGCCTCATAATCAGAATTGAAGCATTTTATTGAGGTTTGGAAACATAGTAAACTTGGAATCAGTTAAAATCTTTAGTTTGTTCTCCAGAAATACCCAAAACTTGCAGAAAATACCAATCTGATTAATCACCGATTAATCCTGCCTTGACCGATTACTCGCTGCAGGGTGGTCGACCGTCCGACTACCGATTCACGATTTTTGCAACATTGCTATAAATACATATTAACGCAAAAGACAAACGAATAAAAGTAAGATATAAACGACAAGTTTTTTTTCTCCAAATTGCTCCATTTCCGAAAAATACAATGTTTGACTTGATTAGTAAAAGTATTATCTTCGATCAAACTATCAAAAAGAAAGATAACACGAATTTGTAATCAAAAACTAAACTAGTAAGAATAAGTTGTTGGTGATTATTCGTCCCAAATCAGGGTGAAGATAATCAATTCAGCAGAAATGTGCAACTCTTCAGCAGAAACAAACAAACTGTTAGTAATGTAAGATACCACTTGGTGGTTACTGGATATCACTTGGAATCGTGTGATCACTTTCCAAAGTAAACTATTCGACCCTAATGCCCGGGTATCACGAATATCTACTTGGGATAAGGCCAATGCGATTAGAGAATTAGGCACAATTCTATAACCCTTTCGCTAATAAGTGTTTACGTTTTACAGGTGTCCTTCATGCATGTTCGGATCTCCTATTTATAGGAGGTTACTCTTGACCATTCCAATGGAATTATGAGTATTAATCGGCCCATTAATAGCCTCATAATCATCCCCATTATAGCCGTTAGTGGTTACATGACCAATTAAGCGTGGTCATAATGATGCGATTATAATCGTCATTTATCATTCATAGTGCTTTCGGTGGTTACCTTTGCTTGATTGAAACGCCATCGCTTGATGTAAACACAACTTCGGTGAGATACCACTTGGTGGAAACACGATCTGTTGAAATCTTGCTTGATGGAAACACCGATAATCGATGTTAACCACAACAATACTTTTACCAAGCACTACAAATACATACCACTATTAGAGTCGGGTGTTCATGGACCTTATGGGTGTACACTCCGTACCTCCTAACCCATTACAAGGTGTGAACCATCCCACAAGTGCATTGAATTTTCCAACAATCCTCCCAAATTTAGTTCACTCCCTTTGCATGTAAAATAAACATCAAGCAAAACATGTGCATAAGCGAAAATGTCACGAGTTGAATTTCCATCTTAGTAATTACACGTTCAAATATTCGAGAATCGGGGTGTTCTAAAATTGAACCCTTCAACCCATTTGAATACACAAGATAACTACACACAAGTTTTCAAACACTTAAAAGCTCGACACTATACAAGCCATGTGTCCATATCCAAATTCATAAATGTTGTAAAAGCTAAAAGTCCAAAAGCTTCACGAGCGGAAAAACTTCAACATTTACATAGGTGGTTCCTCTTTAGTCATGCTCATGCCAAGCACTTTTCAAAGAAAATATAACCATTAAGAAGTAAAGACTTCATCCTCCTTTCGGCAGTTACGAGCACAACCTTGGGATGTAAATAAAACATGTGCTCCATCCACTAAATGTTCGACTTTCCACATTGAACTCGGCTCCTAAGTTTCCTCGGGAGGAGTTGGGTGTCCTAACATTCGGTGACTAAGTTGGACTTAAACCCATCCCTTTAGCGAGACTTTATAACCAAGTCTCTAGCCAGACCCTTCGTCAAGTGATCAGCTAAGTTCTGTTGAGATCTCACAAACTCTATAGATACCACCTGTAACACCCCAACCCGACAAGGGTAGAAGTGTCACATTTTGGTGTCATATCAGAACATACAATAAAAATCTTTGCAAACGAAAACCTTAAAATGAAGTATCAAATCATATGAACAGTTGACTGATAAGGAAATACAATATCCAAAATGAAAAGAAAATCTCCAAAACAAAAGCCCATCAAAATAAGTCCAAGATAATAAGGTAACTATGGTTGGTCCACTCAGATAATCCAACTCTCAGCCCATCAAAGCCCTTCTTCAAACCTAAAACCTGCCGCAGGAAAAGAAATGCTACGAGCTTAAAAAGCCAGTGAACAAATATAACAAAGCGAAGCTAAATAAAATCAAATGCGAAAAGAAACAAAGGAAGCGGATAACAAAGTCGCGTGAAATGAGGCAATGAGTCAATGAGGATCCTGAACACAATTATACAAATATCCAAAGCACATATAACAAGGAGAATGAAGCCAAGCAAAGCATCAAGACAAGCATACAAGCACATACAAACCCGGGCATACAAGTCTTGAAACATAAGCGACATAGCGGACGTTATATCCACACAACATATCGACATACAATCAATTCAGAAATCGGAAGACATACAAGCCAAGCAGATATCTACGGAAGCGGAAGCAATTAATTAATAAGTGAGCATGGCAATTTACAGGTCAAAACCCTTAGTTGAAAACATAACCAAGATATCATAACGGTGGAAGTACTCACGGATCAACACATGGCGGTCACACGTAATAAGTAGAATCTGATATCAAGATATAATAAATGAATTAAAGACATAGCGAGGCAACTAAACAATTTAACAAGCGACGTCACAAGTGAACCATTTACCCAGTTAAACCGTAGCATAAACCGAAATGCAAACATGGCAGGTCAACAACAAGCAGATAAGGAAATTATCAGATAATCATAGTCCACGAACTTATCTGAACAAGTACACAAAATAAACAGACAAAACTATCGATTACACATTGGCATAGTCACCAGACAATTCAGAGGGTCACATAACAGCGAGATCACATATTATCAGATGAAAACATGCAAATCAGATAACCGCATATTAATCATGTCGTAGTAGGGTAATCATTAGTCACATAAGACATGAAATAGCAATAACCAAATTCATAAACACATAATAACCCGGTACGTGGATGGAACGATAGTCTGAAGTAGCGGAATGAGAGTGTAACAGATCAAAGCAATGGAACATATATATCTTGGTAGTAGAGTGAGTCATATAAGGTATTGGGTAAAGGCGGTCAATTCGGTATGGTGCGGTGGGAATCGGAAGGTACAATATAGGTGTATCAAAAGTGTAAGGGTTGTCGAAATATATCCCGAGCCAACAAAACAAACCATATCAATAGTGGCAATAGCGACCAAGTAACCAATAGTAACCATTGTATTGGAGGGTGACCTCGAATACCAAACCAATATGAGGGAGACCTCGGTAACGATGGAGTAGCTAGCTCCCAAAATGTGAGGGTGTATTGCACACACGCACATCACCAAAACAATATATCAATATCAATACAATACAATACAAATCTAGGATGCATCCATACGCCCCTGCAAAACAATAGTGGCCATACAATATATCTGAAGCGCGCATAATCAATACAAAATAGGGACGGTGTGGAACATCACTCAACCACACTAAAGTCATGCCATTGGTGCATCAATGACACGGACATGGAACCCCCATGCCTAGTTAATGGCTCGGGTATCATCTGACAGGTCAAAGTGTATAGTGGTCAATCAATATCAAAGGTCCAATATTAGCAGTTCACAAATCAAATCAATAATCCAATATCAATGGTTCAATTATCAAAGGTCCAATAGCAAAGGATCAATATCAAAGGTTCAATTGCAAAAGGGGTCAATAGCAAAGATTCAATATCAATAGTTCAATAGCAGAGCAAAGGTTCAATATCAAATTGGCAAGAGGTCAAAGATGCAAAGAGATCATGAGAAACCTTATGAGAAAGGTCGAATATCATGCCTTATTGAAGAAATCAACAATGAAAGTAAAGTCAAGAAAGGAGATCAATCGCGTCGCTTGGAACCTATATGAATTAGATAACGTTCTATAAGAATCAGTTACTCATTTTAGACGGCTTTCCATTTTAGCGGTGTTTCCATATTTAGTAACTTTCCATTTTAGGTAACTTTCTATATTTAATAAAATAGCTTTAGGGTTCATATCATTAATTAGTCAATTTAGAGTTAAGTATAATAACTTATTATAATTTAGGGTCTAAAGTGTAACTTATCAAAATTCAGGGTTTATTGCAATAAGTAATTAAACTTAAAGACTTAATATTATCATTATAATAGTTTAAGGTTATAATATGCCAATTCATAATTCCATGGTTTGCATGTGACATGTCCTAAAGACGAGGGTTAAAAGTGTCAACATATTATAGTTCAAGGTTTAGTAGGTAAATAAATTAAATATAACATGCATACTAATTGATTCTTGCGTACAGGTTTGAATTTTGGAGATTCAAATGCAAGACCAATTTCTAGCAATCTCGACACACCTATACACTTGATCGCGGTTTAAATGGCTTACCGACACAACTAGATAACCACGTAAAATGATCAACCCCCGAATCTATTTCCCCGAAACACTTTCAACACGACGATTAGCGTACTCAAAAATCCCGCGAACACCCTCGAAAATACCTCATTTAAACCTTATTTATATGTTTTCCAAACCCATGAAACATTCTTGTTCCTACATTCTTAATATACTACACGACCCAAAATTTGATCCCGCGATCAGTTTCGACCACATATCACGGGACTATGCATACACCATTTAAATTAAAATACCTTACTGTTGTTAGAAACTTCATTCATTGTGCAAGCATACATAATTTATAATAACTTGCTTCCACATGCACCTTTACAAAATCAGTTTCTTACTTATACATATTTAGCTCTATTTGCCCCACGCCCCATATTATGATTTCATGCACACAAATTCTCGATCGGACTACACCATACAATGAGACACAGATTATACTAAATGACATGAACCAATCTTTATCCTTTTTGTTATGAATGATGCTCCCCAATATTTATTTTCCATGTTTCGTTTCTAGTCTTTTGGGCGTGATAAAGGTTCGACTCGGGTTGAAGTTACATGGGTCGATTTATAAATTTCAAGGGACGGTCAAAACAAGGACGATACGAGTTTAACGTTTTGCTTATCTCATTCTTTCATGTGACCTATATTTGGTTCTTTTATCATGTATGTTAATCGGATCCTCAAATTTTCATGAATATGTTCGAATGAAATAAGATAAATGATCAAAGAGAGTTATAAAAGAGGGTGAGATGTTTACCTTGTAGCGTGAATACAAGAAGGAGTTACGGACAAGAAAAGGGAGGATGGTTCGAGTGAAACACCACCGGAACAGCCTTCAAAGCCCTCGAACCCAAGACAAACCAACCCAAAACAGCCTCCTTTGGCTTAAAACCCCACGACAGCACCACCCAAGCAGCCTCACCTTCGAACCAAATGGAATACGATCTACACTCACGTCTACAGCTTCCTTGAAAACACCTTGCGAATCTCCTTTGTGTTTGTTTGCTTTTAGATAGAATGGAAGGAGGAAAAAAAAAAGTGCTAGCCGTCACTTTTGTATAGCTAGGGTTTTATGAGGTTTGAATATGTGAATTGTAAGTTACAAGCTGATGAGATAATGGGATTAAATGGGGAGTAAATCGCGTGAGGATTTACCGAAAGAAAGGGGATACAAAACAGAAATTTTGACTTCCAAATGTAAATATAGTGGCTTTATATTTAAGGTGAATATGTTGCATTTTATACAAGGATTTTCGGTCCATGAATTTGAAAGGTGACATAAATATAGTGACATATTTATTTAGACGTAAGTATATCAGTCTCATTTATCTTGTACAAATTGCACATTTACGAGGTAGGTTGGAAGTACATTTAGTAACTGCGTATTTTACGTATTCTAGAAATATTAAACTTGGGGTAAAATAGTCTCTTCACACGTTTTAGATTTTTAGGGTTTTACAACTCTTCCCCTCTAAAAGAAAATTTTCGTCCTCGAAAATTGAAGTCGCAGAGGTACACAGAGACCTACAAGTTCAAGGCAGATGTAGCAGTCTATAGTCTCACACAGATCATAATGATTCCGGTTCCAAAGCGTACAAACTTATACGTAACAGATGTCGGTAAGAATCTCGTAAGAGGTACAGAATTTCAAACGAATATGAGGATCAAAGGATAATGGATATAAGCCCTAGTCCATTCACGTACCAACCTCAGGCATTTCCCAAGACGTCGCACGATTTCAATAAGTTCAGATTATATGATCTCGGTATTATCACGTTGATCAGGCGTCATAATACTTGCATCACATAACAAGTTCTTATTGTCATCATGTTCTGTCCCGGGTCATGACAAACCACATAACCAAAGGCACAACAAAACAGATATCATACATATAGCAAGCAACATACCAAAGCAGACCAGATACACACACATATAGCATAAACTACATCAAACAACTTACCATACTACAATGAAAGAGGGCCACCAACTTGCTCAAAACGATTCCTCCTGACTCATTTCTTACGATCTAAAAACAAAACTGGAATATCGCCAAAATGCTAAACGATAAAACTTCACAATTCAAACCGAGTTCTGAACGAATCAAAGAAAAGCAATGACGATTAAAATCACATAGCAAGATATTAAACCGCCTCAAAACGCATGACAACAAATCGGAATAACACAAGTCGCGCCCAAATCATATAAAGTAGATGAACCTTCTCAGCCACCGATTGAATCTTGTCTCCGTCTTGCATCTTTGGTTGATCCGTCCAGCTTCCTCCAATGACATCGATGTCTCCAAAGACGGCGGTCGGTGTAACCACGCTTCACGAACCTCTCGGCTCCGGATCATTGCGGCAATACGGGTCGGTACCATCAATCTTGACTCTACGGGTAGTCTCCATCTAACGATCGACAAGCGGATGTGCGAAGACAAAATAAACAAACTTATATGCGAAGAAGAAGGCCAAATTAGTGAAGACAAAAGATTATCAAGTCAATCGAACAACAACCAAAAGGAATCGAAAGAGATCGAGCAGACGAAGCCTAGTGTCTACCCAAATCCTCACAGGTCAATCCTAAGGCCAACAAGGCGAAACACGTGCTCGATACCATAATTGTAACACCCCAACCCGACAAGGGTAGAAGTGTCACATTTGGTGTCATATCGAACATACAATAAAAATCTTTAAAAACGAAAACCTTAAAATGAAGTATCAAATCATATGAGCAGTTGGTGACAAGGAAATACAATATCCAAAATGAAAATAAAATCTCCAAAACAAAAGCCCATCAAAATAAATCCAAGATAATAAGGTAACTATGGTTGGTCCACTCGGATAATCCAACTCTCACCCATCAAAGCCTTTCTTGAACCTAAAACTGCAGCAGGAAAAGAAATGCTGGTGAGCTTAAAAAGCCAGTGAGCAGATATAACAAAGCAAAGCTAAATAAAATCGAAATGCGAAAAGAAACAAAGGAAGCGGATAACAAAGTCGCGTGAAATGAGGGCAATGAGTCAATGAGGATCTGCAGAACACAATTATACAAATATCCAAAGCACATATAACAAGGAGAGCGAAGCCAAGCAAAGCATCAAGACAAGCATACAAGCACATACAAACAAGGCATACAAGTCTTGAAACATAAGCGACATAGCGACGTTATATCCACACAACATATCTGACATACAATCAATTCAGAAATCGAAGACATACAAGCCAAACAGATATCTACGGAAAGCGGAAGCAATTAATTAATAAGTGAGCATGGCAATTCACACGGTCAAAACCCTTAGTTGAAAACATAACCGATATCATAACGATGGAAGTACTCACGGCGGTCATGTGACAACTCGTATTTTCGGGTCATACTTCAAAACATTTTTTCATGCTTCATCATTTATCGTTTATTGTAAAGCGGGTTTCTGAGCATCAAATTCACGTAACCGTAATGGTTTAGGCGTGAATTCATGATCATATCATCGAGGACATTTCATATAGACTAAGTTTAGTCTACATTTCATTAACATTATTGTCATCATAATAATTCATGCATGGTTTTGCATTTTTCATTAAACGTAAAATTTTCATATTAAATAAACGTTATCGCGTAACTAATTATTTTGAACAATTGATCCATTACTTCCAAAAATTATCCTGATATATTTTTATACTCATATTAAGTTATAAAAATAATATTATGAGTTTACCCAATGTTTTAAATTTATTTTGTATATAAATTGTTCAATTTATATTATTATGACGGTTTTCTTAAAAACTACACGATAATTATTATTTCACTCAAATTTTGCAAGAAATGTATTTTTACAATTTTATGACTACAATATATTTTACTTTGACCCGTTAACATTTATTTTAGCTAACGCTACCCTAAATGTTCAAATATATACATAATTACTAAACAAGACTTACAAAGTACACATCTACTTATACTTTTATATTTAAAAGAAAAAAAATATGTATTAATAGATACATACCCCCTTGTGTCGACAAGGGGGGTGATTCACCTAAAGATTTGCTAGATTTTTACTTATATTGTATCACACTCAACCATTTACATATACAACAATAATTTCAAAGTGTAAATCTCTTTCTTTTCTCTCTTCCAATTCGGCAGCCAAGACCAAGAGAAGGAAACATCAAATTTTCAAGACAAGTTTATTTAAACACACTAGTATCACTTGTTGCTTAGGTTTTGCAATAAAAACCTCAAGTGATTAGGAAAAACCCTTTGTCCTTAAACCTCATCATATCACTAGTAAGCATTCATATTCATATTTTTATTTCATATTCATTATTATGGTCATATCATTTTATTTAAGAAACATGCAAGTTATGTGATGTTTATACCACTTTTTAAGGTTTTTAAGGTTTTTAAGTGTTAAATATATATAATTCATCCTATAATTACTCCTTGTTATGTATTAGTTTTGGTGATGTCTAGGAACCCATGACACCCTAAGAAGGTGTATGGTAGGATTAGAATAGCTTCGGAGTTGTTTTGAATGGGTTAGAATAGGTTTGGCGCGAGAAAAACTCATTTCGACACGTTTTGAAAAGGGTGCGTCCTTAGAATTAAATTCGGAAAATCCGACGATGGGTATAATATTTTGGGCTAGATATTTAGAAAATACACTTTAAAACGAAACGTGGCCGCTTGAGCGGATTAAAGCGGAGCTATAACGAAGAAGATATGAATTTTTCAAGTTGGACGACGAAAAATAATTGTTTAAGAAAATTCAGCAAGTAATCTCGACTTTTACGAGTCAAAAATGAGTCTTAAGCGTTATAAAAGTGTCGACTTATCAAAAATATGTTAGTATGTATTATCACGATTCGAGGATATATAAAGCGTGAAAGCGGACTTATAACGATTAAGTTATTCACATTTTAAACAAGTTGCCGTAACTTTATTATATAAGAAAAACTATATTATTTCTAATAGATAAGTATTACGGCAAAACAAGTGACCATATTGAAGGTCGTTTTAACCTTGATGTAGAACTTTTATAACGTGATGTCTTCTAATAAAGTTTATTTCGCCAAGTATATTTTCCAAAATGGCCATTGTTTGTTTAGCGAAGATGTAATGAATGAAATATAGTCGCTCAAACTTTGCCAAAACCACCCTTAAGCGATATTTTGGACTAAAGTACCATACTTAACCTATATTTTGTTTCTATGATCGAGACCTCTAGGATGAAAACTTAAACACTAAAACTTTGAGATAATGATTCAAGCTTCCCAAAACCGTTGAGTTCGTTTCCTAACACTCGGCGTGCACCATTTTACGACTAGCTTTTCGAGGCGCTTATCCATTTTCATGAAATGTCAAATGACATTATTTTACTGACGAAAAGTTATAATTTCACCATAAATCACTAAGCGACTATCGTAGGAGGTTGTTCAACGTAAATACTTGTAAAGTATTTTATAAAATGACGATATGTTGTAAACATATATTTCGACGATAAACATTATCTTCAAAATTCACAAGTGGTATAAATATCATCCGAATTGCATGCATAACATTACATCATAACTTATTATGTATCATATCATTCATAATAGGTCAAGTTTAGTGATTCACGCTACATTTGGTGTACTCACTTTTGCCATCGCATTATTGTCCAAGTGAGTCATAGCCCTACTCTTTTAATTGTTTTGAATTACTTTTGGGAGATACATGCTCAACTATTTTTATGACAATCATGATTATTTGCAAACTATATGTTTATCCGAGCGAATGTTTAGTCATATTCTATATCATAAATCATGGAACTAAATGTCGTGGTATAATCATTGAGCTAAATGTCTTGGGATTATCATTGAGCTAAATGTCTTGGGATTATCATTGAGCTAAATGTCTTGGGATTATCATTGAACTAAATGTCTTGGTATTATTTGAAACAACACTCATATGTGTTATATCGATTGAATATCGATAGATTAAGTAATGTCTTGTTATGTGAATTCATTTGGCGTCATGCGATTGAACATAAACTATACACATTTTGGCGGTGGGTTGTGAACACACATGTTGCAAGTTTTGTATGGGCGGAACTTGGGCGGAGTGGATTACAATGCCTTTCTTTGCATAAGCGATTTTGAAAGGCTTTACATTTCAACACAAACTCTATGAACTCACTCAACCTTTGTGTTGACACTTTTATACGTTTTATCTCGGTATCTAAGGCATTCACTTCATGGCATGCATGTGGACATATCATAGAGTCGCGGTGACGACGCGTCTCACTGGGTTTATGAACTTTAAAAACATCGTTTGACTTATAACAAACTTATTTTCCGCATAGTAACTTTCATTTGGGACCTATCTTTGTAACTCGAATGTTTTATTAATTCAAGCGATGTATTTTCCAAGCGACACTTTAGGTCGTTCAATATAACTGTGATTGTGATGCTATGACGATCAATCCCGAATTCCATTCCGCGCAAAGCAGTAATTTGGGGTGTGACAGATTGGCATCGAGCTTGATTATAGAGAACTAGGTTGCATCATTGACCTAGACTATAACTACACCATCATAGCATCTCATCATTTCATCATAAGTGCATGTTCGCTTTACATGCGGTTTATCGATACATTTTGAGTTATTTACTTTCATTTCAAAGCGATTGTCACATGGATGCCTTCAAATACCCATTCCATTATCCTTTCTTCATACTCTAATGTGGAGAATGCTTTGTCATTCCTATCGTAATTTTTAATATCGGTGATTCATCACCGATAACGTCGAATCCGAGACAAAACCTCTAAGTAGGCGAAGTCACTCTCACTCCTTTGTTTCACCACTAACATGTCGAGTTACACGTTATTCACACATTAAGTCACTAAACCATTGTACATTTGAAGCATTTACGACATCTCATAACCCATATTTTGGAATCCATCATTCATTTTGAAAAATAACCTCAAACTTATCACCTCATATCATATCTCTTTGGGCGTTTATTATTAACATCGGACTTTGCTCGTCTCACCTTTCCTCTTATTTTGAAGAAGTTATGGCGTACCAAGAAAGCTCCACAAGTTTTGACTCGGGAGGCTATGCAAAAGTTTGTGAGGATAGTATAGCCAATGCATTAAGGACCGAAAGAGACATGATGGCGGTTCTTTTGCCGAGGTGCGACCAACGCTGAGGCCGCTAGACTCGCTTGCGCCACTGAGGCGGCTAATCTTGAAGCCGCCAGACTTGCCAATGCCGCTTGTGCAGCGTATCCGCCGAGGCCGCTAGACTTCTTCTTCTGCCGCAGTAATCTGAGGAGGGTCCGGGGTTAGAAGTCTGTTCGTATAAGGATTTCAAAGTGGAGATCCCACTAAGTTCAAAGGTCTTGAAGGGCAACCGCCATGGTTAGATGGTTCGAGAAAATGGAATCATGTTTTGTTATGTAATTGCGGGAGGATAGCAAGGTTAAGTTCGCTCACAGTACACTCTTGGATGGGGCAATGTCGTGGTGGAATTCGTATGCTCACCAATGGGAATGGAAAATGCTTTCAAGCTCACTGGGAGCAATTCAAAGGTTTGTTCTGAAGAAGTATTGTCCGCAGCGTCGGAGTGAAAAAGTTAGAGACCAAATTCTATGAACTAGTAGCTGTTGGCTATGACATTGATACTTACATTCAAAGGTTTCAAGAATTGGCGTGTTATGACCATCTATGGTTTCGGATAATGAGAAGCTACTAGAGGCTTTCATTGGGGGACTTCCCGAGGTTATTCAAGGTGATGTGATTTCCTTTGATCCGCAAACGATTGAGGAATCTATTCGAGTGTCTCAAAAGCTCATGGCACAAGTAGCAAAGAGAGGAAACATTACCCACATCAACCGTAACAACAATACCAACAACCGCACCAACTACAACAATAACCAAAACAACAACAATAACAACAACAACAACAATAACGATAACTAAATCAACAACAATAAAAGAAAATGGGAAAATGACCAAAGAGGTTATAATAACAACAACCAAAACCGTAACACTAACTATCATCAACAGTGAGAATAGAGGACAAGGAGCATGAATGGTTTATGTTGTTGCACCAATAGAAGGAAAAGGTTATCTTGGAACCTACCCACTATGTAATCGATGTAAGTATCATCACTCGGGTCTTTGCCCTGTTAAGTGCTACAAGTGTCAAAAACTAGGAAACCATGCCAAGGATTGTAGAGGTAAATCCATAGTCACATGCTTCGGATGTGGAGAGCAAGGACACTATCGGAATCAATGTCCCCAAAACCAAGGTCAACAAGTCGAAGGTGCTCTTGGGAAAGCATACATGTTAGAAGGAGGTGAAGCTCGTCATGGTCTCAATAACGCGGAAGACTGAAGAAGTTCGGAAACTAACAGTCTTAACTTTCCTTATGTACTATGTCGTACTAAGTTTATGTCTTCCATCGTATTCGGATCTTTAGAACTTAAGATGTCTTACTGTTTGATAAACCACTCATTGTAAAATATTCTCATCTATCGTACTTTATTTTCTTTCCGATTTGTTATCATTTACAAGGATTTTACTTCCTTTTACTTTAACTACCATTTTAACGACACGGTTTAAATCTTTGTAAACATTGAGAGTTATAACAACTAAACCGAATGTCACATTATCGTTCCATAATTATACATAGCCTAGCTAACTATGTCTAATGCGGAGGATCATGTTATGTTGGGGCGATTATTTATAAATCTTAGTGCAAGCAAAATTTTCACATATTCCAAAGTCAAAATGTTACTCATGGAGATTCATCCAACATTTTCTCTACTATGATGTTTTGTACACTCTCGATCATCAATAACCGTAACGACACTTCTCCATGTCTTCTCTCCTCGTTATTCATCACAAACTCAAAATTCGATGAGAACACGAACCGAATTCGTGGATGAATTCCTTTTTGATGGTGAATGTGACAACTCGTATTTTCATGTCATACTTCAAAACTTTTTTCATGCTTCATCATTTATCGTTTATTGTAAAGCGGGTTTCTGAGCATCAAATTCACGTAACCGTAATGGTTTAGTTGTGAATTCATGATCATATCATCGAGGACATTTCATATAGACTAAGTTTAGTCTACATTTCATTAACATTATTGTCATCATAATAATTCATGCATGGTTTTGCATTTTCATTAAGCGTATAATTTTCATATTAAATAAGCGTTATCGCGTAACTAATTATTTTGAACAATTGATCATTACTTCCAAAATTATCCCGATATATTTTTATACTCATATTAAGTTATAAAAATAATATTATGAGTTTACCCAGTGTTTTAAATTTATTTTGTATATAAATTGTTCAATTTATATTATTATGACGGTTTTCTTAAAAACTACACGATAATTATTATTTCACTCAAATTTTGCAAGAAATGTATTTTTACAATTTTTATGACTACAATATATTTTACTTTGACCCGTTAACATTTATTTTTAGCTAACGCTACCCTAAATGTTCAAATATATACATAATTACTAAACAAGACTTACAAAGTACACATCTACTTATACTTTTATATTTAAAAAGAAAAAAAATATGTATTAATAGATACATACCCCCTTGTGTCGACAAGGGGGGTGATTCACCTAAAGATTTGCTAGATTTTTACTTATATTGTATCACACTCAACCATTTACATATACAACAATAATTTCAAAGTGTAAATCTCTTTCTTTTCTCTCTTCCAATTCGGCAGCCAAGACCAAGAGAAGGAAACATCAAATTTTCAAGACAAGTTTATTTAAACACACTAGTATCACTTGTTGCTTAGGTTTTGCAATAAAAACCTCAAGTGATTAGGAAAAACCCTTTGTCCTTAAACCTCATCATATCACTAGTAAGCATTCATATTCATATTTTTATTTCATATTCATTATTATGGTCATATCATTTTATTTAAGAAACATGCAAGTTATGTGATGTTTATACCACTTTTTAAGGTTTTAAGGTTTTAAGTGTTAAATATATATAATTCATCCTATAATTACTCCTTGTTATGTATTAGTTTTGGTGATGTCTAGGAACCCATGACACCCTAAGAAGGTGTATGGTAGGATTAGAATAACCGGAGTTGTTTTGAATGGGTTAGAATAGGTTTGGCGCGAGAAAAACTCATTTCGACACGTTTTGAAAAGTGTCATCCTTAGAATTAAATTCGGAAAATCCGACGGTGGGTATAATATTTTGGGCTAGATATTTAGAAAATACACTTTAAAAGCGAAACCGTGGCGCTTGAGCGGATTAAAGCGGAGCTATAACGAAGAAGATATGAATTTTTCAAGTTGAATGACGAAAAATAATTGTTTAAGAAAATTCAGCAAGTAATCTCGACTTTTACGAGTCAAAAATGAGTCTTAAGCGTTATAAAAGTGTCGACTTATCAAAATATATTAGTATGTATTATCACGATTACGAGGATATATAAAGCGTGAAAGCGGACTTATAACGATTAAGTTATTCACATTTTAAACAAGTTGCCGTAACTTTATTATATAAGAAAAACTATATTATTTCTAATAGACAAGTATTACGGCAAAACAAGTGACCATATTGAAGGTCGTTTTAACCTTGATGTAGAACTTTTATAACGTGATGTCTTCTAATAAAATTTATTTAGCCAAGTATATTTTCCAAAATGACCATTGTTTGTTTAGCGAAGATGTAATGAATGAAATATAGTCGCTCAAACTTTGCCAAAAACCACCCTTAAACGATATTTTGGACTAAAGTACCATACTTAAACCTATATTTTTTTTCTATGATCGAGACCTCTAGGATGAAAACTTAAACACTAAAACTTTGAGATAATGATTCAAGCTTCCCAAAACCGTTGAGTTCGTTTCCTAACACTCGACGTGCACCATTTTACGACTAGCTTTTCGAGGCCGCTTATCCATTTTCATGAAATGTCAAATGACATTATTTTACGACGAAAAGTTATAATTTCACCATAAATCACTAAACGACTATCGTAGGAGGTTGTTCAACGTAAATACTTGTAAAGTATTTTATAAAATAACGATATGTTGTAAACATATATTTCGACGATAAATATTATCTTCAAAAATTCACAAGTGGTATAAATATCATCCGAATTGCATGCATAACATTACATCATAACTTATTATGTATCATATCATTCATAATAGGTCAAGTTTAGTGATTCACGCTACATTTCGGTGTACTCACTTTTGCCATCGCATTATTGTCCAAGTGAGTCATAGCCCCTACTCTTTTAATTGTTTTGAATTACTTTTGGGAGAGATACATGCTCAACTATTTTTATGACAATCATGATTATTTGCAAACTATATGTGTATCTGAACTGAATGTTTAGTCATATTCTATATCATAAATCATGGAACTAAATGTCGTGGTATAATCATTGAGCTAAATGTCTTGGGATTATCATTGAGCTAAATGTCTTGGGATTATCATTGAACTAAAAGTCTTGGTATTATTTGAAACAACACTCATATGTGTTATATCGATTGAATATCGATAGATTAAGTAATGTCTTGTTATGTGAATTCATTTGGCGTCATGCGAGTTGAACATAAACTATACACATTTTGGCGGTGGGTTGTGAACACACAGGTTGCAAGTTTTGTATGGGCGAACTTGGGCGAGTGGATTTACAATGCCTTTCTTTGCATAAACGATTTTGAAAGGCTTTACATTTCAACACAAACTCTATGAACTCACTCAACCTTTGTGTTGACACTTTTATACGTTTTATCTCGGTATCTAAGGCATTCACTTCATGGCATGCATGTGGACATATCATAGAGTCGCGGTGACGACGCGTCTCACTGGGTTTTATGAACTTTAAAAACATCGTTTGACTTATAACAAACTTATTTTCCGCACATAGTAGCTTTCATTTGGGACCTATCTTTGTAACTCTGAATGTTTTTATTAATTCAGCGATGTATTTTCCAAACGACACTTTAGGTCGTTCAATATAATCGTGATTGTGATGCTATGACGGTCAATCCCGAATTCCATTCATTGCAAAGCAGTAATTTGGGGTGTGTGATTGGCATCGAGCTTGATTATAGAGAACTAGGTTGCATCATTGACCTAGACTATAACTACACCATCATAGCATCTCATCATTTCATCATAAGTGCATGTTAAGCTTTACATGCGGATTATCGTACATTTTGAGTTATTTACTTTCATTTCAAAACGATTGTCACATGGATGCCTTCAAATACCCATTCCATTATCCTTTCTTCATACTCTAATGTGAAGAATGCTTTGTCATTCCCTATCGTAATTTTTAATATCAGCTGATTCATCACCGATAACGTCGAATGCCGAGACAAAACCTCTAAGTAGGGCGAAGTCACTCTCACTCCTTTGTTTAACAATTTAACAAGCCAGACGTCACAAGCTGAACCATTTACCCAGTTAAACCGTAGCATAAACCGAAATGCAAACATAGCAGGTCAACAACAAGCAGATAAGGAAATTATCAGATAATCATAGTCCACGAACTTATCTGAACAAGTACACAAAATAAACAGACAAAACTATCGATTACACATTGGCATAGTCACCAGACAATTCAGAGGGTCACATAACAACGAGTTCACATATTATCAGATGAAAACAGGCAAATCAGATAACCGCATATTAATCATGTCGTAGTAGGGTAATCATTAGTCACATAAGACATGAAATAGCAATAACCAAATTCATAAACACATAATAACCCGGTACGTGGATGGAACGATAGTCTGAAGTAGCGGAATGAGAGTGTAACAGATCAAAGCAATGGAACATATATATCTTGGTAGTAGAGTGAGTCATATAAGGGTATTGGGTAAAGGACAGTCAATTCAGAGTATGGTGCAGTGGGGAATCCAGAAGGTACAATAGGTGTATCAAAAGTGTAAGGGTTGTCAGAAATCTATCCCGAGCCAACAAAACAAACCATATCAATAGTGGCAATAGCATCCAAGTAACCAATAGTAACCATTGTATTCGGAGGGTGACCTCGGAATACCAAACCAATATGAGGGAGACCTCGGTAACCGTGGAGTAGCTAGCTCCCAAAATGTGAGGGTGTATTGCACACGCACCACATCACCAAAACAATATATCAATATCAATACAATACAATACAAATCTAGGATGCATCCATACGCCCCTGCAAAACAATAGTGGCCATACAATATATCTAAAGCGCGCATAATCAATACAAAATAGGGACGGTGTGGAATATCACTCAACCACACTAAAGTCATGCCATTGGTGCATCAATGACACGGACATGGAACCCCCATGCCTAGTTAATGGCTCGGGTATCAACTGACAGGTCAAAGTGTATAGTGGTCAATCAATATCAAAGGTCCAATATTAGCAGTTCACAAATCAAATCAATAATCCAATATCAATGGTTCAATTATCAAAGGTCCAATAGCAAAGGATCAATATCAAAGGTTCAATAGCAAAAGGGGTCAATTGCAAAGGTTCAATATCAATAGTTCAATAGCAGAGCAAAGGTTCAGTATCAAATTGGCAAGAGGTCAAAGATGCAAAGAGATCATGAGAAACCTTATGAGAAGGTCGAATATCATGCCTTATTCAAGAAATCAACAATGAAAGTAAAGTCAAGAAAGGAGATCAATCGCGTCGCCCGGAACCTATATGAATTAGATAACGTTCTATAAGAATCAGATTACTCGTTTTAGACGGCTTTCCATTTTTAGCAGGTTTCCATATTTAGTAACTTTCCATTTTAGGTAACTTTCTATATTTAATAAAATAGCTTTAGGGTTCATATCATTAATTAGTCAATTTAGAGTTAAGTATAATAACTTATTATAATTTAGGGTCTAAAGTGTAACTTATCAAAATTCAGGGTTTATTGCAATAAGTAATTAAACTTAAAGACTTAATATTATCATTATAATAGTTTAAGGTTATAATATGCCAATTCATAATTCCATGGTTTGCATGTGACATGTCCTAAAGACGAGGGTTAAAAGTGTCAACATATTATAGTTCAAGGTTTAGTAGGTAAATAAATTAAATATAACATGCATACTAATTGATTCTTGCGTACAGGTTTGAATTTTGGAGATTCAAATGCAAGACCAATTTCTAGCAATCTCGACACACCTATACACTTGATCGCGTTTTAAATGGCTTCTGACACAACTAGATAACCACGTAAAATGATCAACCCCGAATCTATTTCCCGAAACACTTTCAACACGACGATTAAGCGTACTCAAAATCCCATGAACACCCTCGAAAATACCTCATTTAAACATTATTTATATGTTTTCCAAACCCATGAAACATTCTCGTTCCTACATTCTTAATATACTACACGACCCAAAATTTGATCCCGCGATCAGTTTCGACCACATATCACGGGACTATGCATACACCATTTAAATTAAAATACCTTATTGTTGTTAGAAACTTCATTCATTGTTCAAGCATACATAATTTATAATAACTTGCTTCCACATGCACCTTTACAAAATCAGTTTCTTACTTATACATATTTAGCTCTATTTGCCCCACACCCCATATTATGATTTCATGCACACAAATTCTCGATCGGACTACACCATAGAATGAGACACAGATTATACTAAATGACATGAACCAATCTTTATCCTTTTTGTTATGAATGATGCTCCCCAATATTTATTTTCCATGTTTCGTTTCTAGTCTTTTGGGCGTGATAAAGGTTCGACTGGGTTGAAGTTACATGGGTCGATTATAAATTTCAAGGGACGGTCAAAACAAGGACGATCTGAGTTTAACGTTTGCTTATCTCATTCTTTCATGTGACCTATATTTGGTTCTTTTATCATGTATGTTAATCGGATCCTCAAATTTTCATGAATATGTTCGAATGAAATAAGATAAATGATCAAAGAGAGTTATAAACGAGGGTGAGATGTTTACCCTTGTAGCATGAATACAAGAAGGAGTTACGGACAAGAAAAGGGAGGATGGTTCGAGTGAAACACCACCGGAACAGCCTTCAAAGCCCTCGAACCCAAGACAAACCAACCCAAAACAGCCTCCTTTGGCTTAAAACCCCACGACAGCACCACCCAAGCAGCCTCACCTTCGAACCAAATGGAATACGATCTACACTCCGTCTGACTTCCTTGAAAACACCTTGCGAATCTCCTTTGTGTTTGTTTGCTTTTAGATAGAATGGAAGGAGGAAAAAAAAAGTTCTAGCCGTCACTTTTGTATAGCTAGGGTTTTATGAGGTTTGAATGTGTGAATTGTAAGTTACAAGCTGATGAGATAATGGGATTAAATGGGGAGTAAATAGCGTGAGGATTTACCGAAATCAAAGGGGATACAAAACAGAAATTTTGACTTCCAAATGTAAATATAGTGGCTTTATATTTAAGGTGAATATGTTGCATTTTATACAAGGATTTTCGGTCCATGAATTTGAAAGGTGACATAAATATAGTGACATATTTATTTAGACGTAAGTATATCAGTCTCATTTATCTTGTACAAATTGCACATTTACGAGGTAGGTTGGAAGTACATTTAGTAGCTTTGCGTATTTTACGTATTCTAGAAATATTAAACTTGGGGTAAAATAGTCTCTTCACACGTTTTAGATTTTTAGGGTTTTACAACTCTTCCCCTCTAAAAGAAAATTTCCGTCCTCGAAAATTGAAGTCGCAGAGGTACACAGAGACCTACAAGTTCAAGGCAGATGTAGCAGTCCATAGTCTCACACAGATCATAATGATTCCGGTTCCAAAGCGTACAAACTTATACGTAACAGATGTCGGTAAGAATCTCGTAAGAGGTACAGAATTTCAAACGAATATGAGGATCAAAGGATAACGGATATAAGCCCTAGTCCATTCACGTACCAACCCCAGGCATTTCCCAAGACGTCGCACGATTTCAATAAGTTCAGATTATATGATCTCGGTATTATCACGTTGATCAGGCGTCATAATACTTGCATCACATAACAAGTTCTTATTGTCATCATGTTCTGTCCCGGGTCATGACAAACCACATAACCAAAGGCACAACAAAACAGATATCATACATATAGCAAGCAACATACCCAAGCAGACCAGATACACACACATATAGCATAAACTACATCAAACAACTTACCATACTACAATGAAAGAGGGCCACCAACTTGCTCAAAACGATTCCTCCTGACTCATTTCTTACGATCTAAAAACAAAACTGGAATATCGCCAAAATGCTAAACGATAAAACTTCACAATTCAAACCGAGTTCTGAACGAATCAAAGAAAAGCAATGACGATCAAAATCACATAGCAAGATATTAAACCGCCTCAAAACGCATGACAACAAATCGGAATAACAAAAGTCGCGCCCAAATCATATAAAGTAGATGAACCTTCTCAGCCACCGATTGAATCTTGTCTCCGTCTTGCATCTTTGGTTGATCCGTCCGGCGACATCTGATGTCTCCAAAGAAGACGGCGATCGGTGTGGCCGCTTCACGAACCTCTCCACTCCGGGGCATTGCGGCAATACGGGTCGGTACCATCAATCTTGACTCTGGGTAGTCTCCATCTAACGATCGACAAGCGGATGTGCGAAGACAAAATAAACAAACTCGTATGCGAAGAGAAGAAGGCCAAATTAGTGAAGACAAAAGATTATCAAGTCAAATCGAACAACAACCAAAAGGAATCGAAAGAGATCGAGCAGACGGAAGCCTAGTGTCTACCCAAATCCTCACGGGTCAATCCTAAGGCCAACAAGGCGAAACACGTGCTCGATACCATAATTGTAACACCCCAACCCGACAAGGGTAGAAGTGTCACATTTGGTGTCATATCGAACATACAATAAAAATCTTTGCAAACGAAAACCTTAAAATGAAGTATCAAATCATATGAGCAGTTGGTGACAAGGAAATACAATATCAAAATGAAAATAAAATCTCAAAACAAAAGCCCATCAAAATAAGTCCAAGATAATAAGGTAACTATGGTTGGTCCACTCGGATAATCCAACTCTCACCCATCAAAGCCCTTTCTTCAAACCTAAAACCCGCGAGAAAAAGAAATGCGGTGAGCTTAAAAAGCCCAGTGAGCAGATATAACAAAGCGAAAGCTAAATAAAATGCGAAATGCGAAAAGAAACAAAGGAAGCGGATAACAAAGTCGCGGTGAAATGAGGGCAATGAGTCAATGAGGATCCTGCGAACACAATTATACAAATATCAAAGCACATATAACAAGGAGAACGAAGCCAAGCAAAGCATCAAGACAAGCATACAAGCACATACAAACCGGGCATACAAGTCTTTGAAACATAAGCGACATAGCGGGCGTTATATCCACACAACATATACTGAGATACAATCAATTCAGAAATCGGAAGACATACAAGCCAAACAGATATCTACAGGAAAGCGGAAGCAATTAATTAATAAGTGAGCATGGCAATTCACACAGGTCAAAACCCTTAGTTGAAAACATAACCAGTATCATAACATTGGAAGTACTCACAGCAGTCATGTGACAACTCGTATTTTCAGGTCATACTTCAAAACATTTTTTTCATGCTTCATCATTTATCGTTTATTGTAAACTGGGTTTACGAGCATCAAATTCACGTAACCGTAATGGTTTAGCTGTGAATTCATGATCATATCATCGAGGACATTTCATATAGACTAAGTTTAGTCTACATTTCATTAACATTATTGTCATCATAATAATTCATGCATGGTTTTGCATTTTCAATAAGCGATAATTTTCATATTAAATAAGCGTTATCGCGTAACTAATTATTTTGAACAATTGATCCGTTACTTCCAAAATTATCACGATATATTTTATATACTCATATTAAGTTATAAAATAATATTATGAGTTTACCAGTGTTTTAAATTATTTTGTATATAAATTGTTCAATTTATATTATTATGACGGTTTTCTTAAAAACTACACGATAATTATTATTTCACTCAAATTTTGCAAGAAATGTATTTTACAATTTTATGACTACAATATATTTTACTTTGACCCGTTAACATTTATTTTTAGCTAACGCTACCCTAAATGTTCAAATATATACATAATTACTAAACAAGACTTACAAAGTACACATCTACTTATACTTTTATATTTAAAAAGAAAAAAAAATATGTATTAATAGATACATACCCCCTTGTGTCGACAAGGGGGGTGATTCACCTAAAGATTTGCTAGATTTTTACTTATATTGTATCACACTTAACCATTTACATATACAACAATAATTTCAAAGTGTAAATCTCTTTCTTTTCTCTCTTCAATTCGGCAGCCAAGACCAAGAGAAGGAAACATCAAATTTTCAAGACAAGTTTATTTAAACACACTAGTATCACTTGTTGCTTAGGTTTTGCAATAAAAACCTCAAGTGATTAGGAAAAACCCTTTGTCCTTAAACCTCATCATATCAAGAAGCAAGTTTTTCAACCATTCAGCTTCTTTACCAGCAGCTGCTAGAGCCACAAATTCAGATTCCATTGTTGAACTGGTGATGCAAGTTTGTTTCTTGGATGCCCAAGAAATTGCACCTCCACCAGTAGGAATTCCCACCATCTGGTAGACGAATTGTCTTGATGTTCTCGATCCAACTTGCATCGTTGTAACCTTCCAACATCGATGGGTAACGATATATGAGAGACTATAATCCATAGTTCTCTTGAAATACTTGATACCTTTTGAGCGCTTGCGGTGATGAGCACTAGGATTACTAGTATACCGCTCAATTTTCCCATCGCAAAACCAATATCGGGTCTTGTACAAGTCATGGCATACATCGGTGACCAATTACCTAGAATACTCAAGTTGAGATACGACCTTGCCATGATTAGGCATCGACTTCTCACAAGTATCCATAGGTGTACTCATCGAGTACAATCAAAGTAATTGAATTTCCTCGACCTTCTCAATATAATGAGGCGAGAGATAGAAATTCTATTACTTTCATGTTTAATCCTTATACCAAGGATAACATCGCCTCCCCATGTCTTTCATGGAGAACCTTGATGACATAAATTCCTTTGTCGGTCAACTGATTTTGGTCGATGCAAAGATCAACATGTCATCAACATATAGACAAATGATGACTCCTTTACCGATTCATCAAATTTGCTATATACACATTTGTCGACTTGGTTAAGAACATAACCACTAGACAAAACCACTTCATCAAACTTTTGATGCCATTGCTTAGGTGCACCTTAAGTCCATAAAGAGACTTAATCGGTTTACACACCTTGATTTCATTGCCGAGCATGATGAAGCCACGAGGTTGGTTCATATAAACTTCTCTTCCAATTCACCATTCAAGAAAGTCGTTTCACATCCATCGATGAATAACCGGTTGTGAATAGATGCCATAGCAATCGGCGCCTTATGGTAATCGTCTGAGCCACGGGGCATAAGTATCAAAATAGTCTATTCGACTTTTGTTTAAAGCCACGAATGACTAGTCTAGCCTTGAACTTTTCAATAGTTCCATCTACCTTCATTTTCCTTTTGAAAATCCATTTGCAACCCAAAGGTTTGCAACCAGAGGTAGATCAACCAACACCAGTGTTGTTGCCCATGATGGAATCCATCTCATCATTGATTGCTTCTTTCCGAAAGCAATATCACGGGACTTCATTGCTTCTTCAAATGTCTTGGGATCATCCTCAACAATGAAGCAATAGGAGTATTGATGCGAGACCTCATCCTCGGTACCTTCAACTAAGTATAGTTGAAACTCAAGTCCAAATGACTTTGGAGTCGACCCTTTGCTCTTCCCGAGCACGAGTTCGAGTTGTTGAACCACAACCTCATCGGGGACCACCGATGGTTCATCATCGAGGACCTACGATACACCAAAGGTCATGAGTTCCATTAGGAATCCTCGACTTGGTCTAGGGACCGATGAGAATCTATTCTCATCAAAATCGCATCCCTTGATTCAATTATTGTGTTAATCGAAACATGTTCATTAGGTTCAATAACATAGAACCTAAAAGCCTTGGAATGCTCGGCATATCCAACAAAGATGCGATCGATGCCTCTTTCACCCAAAGTCTTTTGCTTTGGATCGTGGAGTCTTACAACCTACAACCCCAAACCTTGAGATAATTCAGGTTGGGTTTCTTTTTAGTCGAGTTCATAAGGGGTAACCATGTTCCTTTTGTTGGCAACTCTATTTAGCAAATAGCAAGTCATCTCGACTCGATCTGAATAGGACAACATGGAATTAACCATCTCCTTGACACCTGTTTTCCTTTCGTAAATACCATTTTGCCGAGGAGTATAAAGGGCAATCATTTCATGGATTATTCCAACAGATTGAAAGCACTTGAGTATCCATGTACTCACCTCCCTATCGATCCTTAATCTTTTGATTGAAGACCCAAGTTGTAATTCAACTTCGTTTTAAACACTTTGAATTTATCTAATGCTTCATACTTGGTATGTAATAAATAGACATAACAAAATCTAGAAGCATCATCAATAAATGTCACAAAGTACTTCTTATTCCCCAAAGAAGGAGTGGCATGCAAATCACACGGTCATGTGAATAAGCTCCAAGATCTTAGTCTCACGACTAACACCACGAAAGGGTTTCTTGGTTATCTTGGTCAACATGCAAGTTTTACACTTTTCGTTGTCCATGTAAAAGCGAGGATTAAACCATCCCTAGACATATCTTGCATTCTTTTATAGTGAACATGACCAAGTCTAGCATGCCAAAGGGTAGAATCGATCCGATCATATGTGGTCACAAAAGTGAAATAACACTGCGTTGGTAATATTAAGCTGAACATTTGATTACATAAATAACCAAAACCAATAAAACACCACATTTAGAAAGAACAAATTTATCGATTCAATAACTTGTTTATATCCATGATTATTCAAAACACTACTTGAAACCAAGTTCTTCCCGATATCGGGGACATGAATAACATTAAACAAAGTTACAATCTTTCGAACTAAACCTAAGATCTACACAACCACGACCATGCACCAAGGTCGTTGACTCATTTCCCATGTGAAGAATAGAACCATCATTCGGTGACTCATAAGTCTTGAACCGACTTCTATCTTTACACATGAACTGTTGCACGAGTCAACCCGCCACGCAACATCATCATCCTGCACATTAAATGATTGAGATACATATGTAACATAATAAATCGAAAAGACTTATTAAACATATTCGACCTTTCGGTGAGTTGGTGAACCACCACTCCACGAACCATTAGTGCACGATCCATTGGCTTTACCACCAACTTTAACACCCTTGCGGTCCCTTTTAATGTGACCGGTCTTGCTACATTTCCAACAAGTAGGTATTGCCTTCTTGTTTGGATTTACCTTGTGTTATCATGAAATTTGTGTTTTCCTTTGTTGTCATTGTACACGGTGGAGTTGTTATGCTCCACCATATTGACAACAGATGGTCCAAAGACATTGCTACTCTTTGGCTTGTCATTATCACGCACCTTGAGAGATTCCTCAATGTGCGATGGCCCAACTCAACAAGAGTTAACTCCTCCTTCATATGTTTCAAGGTATGCTTGAAATCTTTCCATGAAGGAGGAGTTTATCAATGACACAAGAGACTTTGATAGCCTCATCCATGTTCATTTGGTGTTGTGTAAACCTTCCAAGTATTCCAAGAAGTTCATTGTATTGTTCCATAACCGGTCTTGAATCGGTCATTTTGTAATTTGTGAAATTACTAACAAGGAACTTCTTACTTGATGCATCCTCGACCATATATTTGGCATCCAAGGAATCCAGCAGTTCTTTGGAAGATTCAAAGTTCGATAAATATCAAACAAAGAATCGGACATACCATTCGAATAAGACCTCTGCATATGTAGTCATCATTCTCCCACTTGCTCCTCCTCCCGATCCGCTCCACGGTAGCATCATCACCATCATCGAGAATTGGAGTAGTCGACACATAGACCACACTCATGCTTGACGGCAAGAAGTGCATCTTCTTCGCCGCCTCCTAAAGTCCACCCTTCAAACTTGTCCACAGCAAAGTTTGAAGCCATGTGTTCATTGCGGCGGTTGCCATTGATTATCACAAAATATTTTACTTTGATTGTTGGTGATTATTCGTCCCAAATCGGGTGAAGATAATCAATTCGGTGAAATGTGCAACTCTTGACGAGAAACAAACAAACTGTTAGTAGTAATGATACCACTTGGTGGTTTACGGATATCACTTGGAATCGTGTGATCACTTTCCAAAGTAAACTATTCGACCCTAATGCCCGGGTATCACGAATATCTACTTGGGATAAGACCAAATGCGCTTAGAGAATTAGGCACAATTCTATAACCCTTTCGCTAATAAGTGTTTACGTTTTAGGTGTCCTTCATGCATGTTCGGATCTCCTATTTATAGGAGGTTACTCTTGACCGTTCAATGGAATTATGAGTATTAATCGGCCCATTAATAGCCTCATAATCATCCCATTATAGCCGTTAGTGGTTACATGACCAATTAAACGTGGTCATAATGATGCGATTATAATCGCATTTATCATTCATTGTTACACCGCTTGCTGGAAACGAAGCGCTTTGATGTAAACACAACTTCGGTGAGATACCACCCGGTGGAAACATCGATCCTGCTGGCATCTTGCCCGATGGAAACACGATAATCGATGTTAACCACAACATACTTTTACCAAGCACTACCAATACATACCATTATTAGAGTCAGGGGTGTTCATGGACCTTATGGGTGTACACTCCGTACCTCCTAACCCATTACAAGGTGTGAACCATCCCACAAGTGCACTAAATTTTCCAACATAAGTAACATACAATTTGCTTCTATTTTTTCATAGGTATATACTTATTTTGTTATAGTAAATCATTTGTGTGTTTGAAACCCGATTTCACTCAGACATACATGTGCCTACATCATACGTCTCTTATATCATGTTTTGGTAAGATTGGGTATTATTGTTATTGTACTGAAAACATGATTTTTCTTTTACTTTTAAAAATATTTACCCGGTCTAAACCGTATATCCTAGCTAGACTTATCAGCATGCTTGGCTGCTTGCAATAAAAATACATTCGTTTTGGGATTTCAGTGAAATCGGGCTACACGACAACATATATGATAATTTGTAATCTAATTTTCGATTTATTTAGTTTCTTGATTGACCAATAGTATTAAACCACCGCATACGGCTGAGCATCGGTCCAAAACCGACCCGACCCGAACCGACAAAACCGAAAACCGGAATTCATGAAAAACCTAAACCGAAACCGAACCGACGGGCCGTCTGGTCGGTTCGGTTTTGTGTCGAGCCGTCGGTTTGGTTTAAGTGTATCTAGGTATGTTTTTGTCGGTTTTGGGCCGAACCAAACCGACCCGAAACCAAAAACATGTAAAACATGAAACCGAAACCGAACCGACGGGCTGTCGAGTCGGTTCGGTTTTGTCGGTCTGATTCGGTTTTGGACCTTTGATGCTCAGCCCTACCACCGCATACAATAACTTGAAATTGAGATACAAATCACTTATAGTAATAGATTTTGTTTTTCTAAATTTAGGTTCTTCCAATCGAATGTAACAGTGTTTCTAAATTTAGATTTTGTTTTTCTAAATTTTGGCTAAGGAGATTCTATCAAATGCTAAAAAGAATATTCCAAAATGAAAAATGATAGTGTCATGTGTATTGTTGTTATGTTTCTCGAATGTAAAATTAGTCCCATATCAGACTAGAGTTTATCGTTTGAGCCAAAGGCTTTAATCTGTGGCGACAACTTTTTTATTAACATATAGTTATCACTTTATTGAAAAACAACCTTAATAAATAATAAGTATAAAATATGATGTTGTACATTTGGATAATAAGTATAAAAACAACCTCAACATATAGTTATCACTTCCGGAGGATTTCATCCATATATTGTTTCAATGTGAGTTGGCTAAGCTTATTTTTCATAAGATTTGCCGATGGTGGGATCTTGATTCGAATGATATTTCGTCCTTTTCCGATTGGGATGTTTGGTTCTCCACCATTCGTTTGCCGTCTAAGCTTAAGCTTATCTTAGAAGGTGTGTTCTATATAGCTTGGTGGCATATTTGGATGTTTTGGAATCGGTCTATCTTTGCTGAGGCTCCTCTGAGGTATTCGGTGCTCTTCGATGATGTTGTCTCCCGTGCTTTTGATTGGTGTGTTAGTAGATGTAATAACTCGTTTTCTTGGAATAGTTGGTTGAAAAACCCTAACTTACTTTCTTTGTAATTTCTCTCTAGCATCTTGCTAGGTTCTAATATATCTTGCCGTTAAAAAAAAAGTATAAAATATGCTTCTCAAACAAGCATTAGAAAATTAACCTTTTTGAAAATTAGTCAAAGCCCACCGTTCTTTTGCTAAACGACCACTAAAATTGAAAATATTCATTGCTCACCGCCTTAAAAACCTTCACACCTCTCTGCGCCAAACATACCCATGAGAGATTGAGAGACATACTTTATTAAAAGCAGGTGTTAAATTTATGAGATATGTACAAATGTTCATCAACAAGCTTTTACGAAAAGATGAAGGCAAGTGTGGTGTTTCATGTATTATAAAGTGATGCTATAATCTTTAAAAATATATACATAGTTAATATTTTTTTAAAGCATGTTGCTCCTTTTCATTTGATGAAAAATATAATCTGCTTCCTAATATAGATCACTTTTGTAAGATACGTAAAAGTAGCGTTTGACTTTCAAATATTATTTTAAAAAAATAATTATAAGTTATATCTGTCCAACAAAGTTTATATTTGAAGTAACTTATTTTTTCAAAAAGTCAACACAATCTTCTAATAAATATGTATACCAAAATGCTCTAATCTTACACGAACATCTGGTTTATAGAAAATATAAGCAGAAATCACATAAGTCTAAATAACCTGGCTCATTGAAAATAGAAATGTACATCTTGGTTTGGACTTACCAGTGTGCTTGCGAACAAAACATAGTTGTTATGGAATTTCAGTGAATCCAGGTTACGAAACGACGTATCTCACAAGTTTAGGTTGAATTCGTTGCTACCTAATTTTAGATTGGTTAAGGTTTTATTTTTTTTTTATTAGACTTAAGCATTTTGTTGTGTATAATAAGCTGAAATTGAACTTTACATTTATAGTAATATATTATCTATACTACTTATAAAACATGTTGACACTTCCCTCTTATTAATTTTTTAAGACTTTTTTTAATAGATTTTTAAGCAAATACAAGTAAACAATCATTATTTACAAGTATTTAAAGCACAAATAAAACTAAAAAACACAATTCAACACATACAATTAAAACATAATTTAATTAACGCCTTCACCAAAATATACAAACTCATAAAGCTAAAGGTACAATCATCATAAACACAAATTTTTAATATCAAATTGTAATCAATGTAATTAAAATGTGTTGTGAAAAAAACGTACGCCCAAGACATTCCCAACAATGACAAGTTATGTGTATTTCGCTTTATGGGCCAAGCTTATGTTCTAACCAAAATTATTTATAATATAAAGATAAAATTAAAAGAGCCAGAATATTGAGGTTGGTCAGTTTTAAACAACTTTTATCATCTCTTTCCCATTTAGCCACGCCAACCGCCGACTCCATCCAAAATTTGACACGTGTCATTCCTTTGACCGCTCAACTACTGATTGATTTCGTTCATTGCTGACCACTGAATTTTGACACGTGTCATTCTTTTGTACTTTTTCAAAAAATAGTATAAAGGAATGACACGTGTCAAAATTCCATGAAACAAGCGAATGAAGATTAACGTCTACTAAATGGGAAAGAGATGATAAAAGTGTCTAGAAAATGTACCAACCTTGGATATTTGGCCTCTTTTAGTAATTTTCTCTAATATAAATTGTCTTTGTTGAAAGTCACTATATGTATCTGTTGATGCATACATTAATTGTGTATGTAGCTTAATTAGTTGTATTTGCATAAATTATATTTATATCATCATTCATTTGTACGATTATTGTTAGAAAGAAACGTATAACCGAACAACATTTGTTCACCACAAAATAGTCACAGGACATCCGCCGCCGCATCGCGAAGGTACCCTGCTTGTGTCTTTCTAAATTAAAGTCATTCTTTTTTCCTATCATCATAGTGAAACAATTTTGTTAAGCCAAGCCCTTTTCTTCATAACATCCAATGGAAACTCTATTAGCTCTATTGGCCTTTTTGTATAAATAATCCCACATTGGACAAAGATGCAACTGAATGCCTAAATATAATTTTGGGGTTGGACCAACATCACTAGTGGTGTGTATGTTGGTTGCTTAGAGCTAATATTTGAGCCAAAGCAACCAAGAATAAACTATCACTTTTTTATTTTAAACACCGAGTTACCAATTTGTTAAAAAACACAATAAATATATTAAGGCAAAAGACAAAATAATAGGATATAAACTAGAGGAGGCAATCACAACCTATTTTGAGAAAAATGGGTTGCTATGGGTCAAAAATAACAACTTATGGGTTGGATTTGGTTACCTCATTTGCAAAACGGTCGAATGTGTGACATACTGACTTATGTGAATCAACAAATGGGTCGAATGGGTCAACAAATGGGTAGAATGGGTCACTTAGGGTTGGATGATAACTCAACCATCATTAGATGTCGTGTTTTTTATGTTTTATACGTTTTATATTTTTTTCGTCACTTTTAACCTTATCATCCTTTTTGCGCGTTTTCGTCATTTTTACGTTTTAAATGCGTTTTTAACGTTTTCGTCCGTTTTTTATGTTTTCATCCGCTTTTGCAGCGTTTTCGTCCGTTTTTTCGTTTTCGTACATCTTTTACGCTTTTGATGTTTTTGCGCGTTTCGTCCTTTTTACGTTTTCGTGCGTTTTTGCGTTTTCGTCCGTTTTTACGTTTAGGCCTTTTTACGTTTCGGCCGTTTTGGGCGTTTTCCGTTTTTACGTTTTCATTATGTTTTTACGTTTTCATCCGTTTTGCGAGTTTTAGCCGTTTTCGTTTTCGTCGGTTTTACGTTTTCATCCGTTTTGCGCGTTTGCATCCATTTTTACGTTTTAAATACATTTTTCGTTTCATCCGTTTTTGAGCGTTTTCGTCCATTTTTTAACGTTTTCATATGTTTTTTTACGTTTTCATCCGTTTTTGCGCGTTTTCATCCATTTTTTTACGTTTTCGTCTGTTTTTTTACGTTTTCGTCAATTTTTTACGTTTTCATCTGTTTTTGCGCGTTTTCATAAATTTTTTTACGTTTTCATCTATTTTTACGCGTTTTAGTCTGCTTTTTTTACGTTTTCGTCAGGTTTTTAACTTTTGTTTCTATTTTCACCCCCTTTATTACGGTTTTATCCGTTTTTTACGTTTTCGTTTGTTTTTTACGTTTTCGTCCGTTTACTTACTTAAAACGTATGAAATTGTAAAAAAACAGATGAAAACGTAAATAAACGGACGAAAACATAAAAACAACGGACAAAAACGTAAAAAGGGCCGAAAACGTAAAAAACATATGAATACGTATAAAAATTGGACGATAACGTAAAAATGCGGAAAAGCGCGGAAAATGGATGAAACGTAAAAATGTATTTAAATGTAAAAAATGTATTTAAAAGGTAAAAACGGACAAAACGCGCAAAACGGATGAAACGTAAAAAGACAAAACGCAAAACGGACGAAAACGAAAAAATACGGATAAAAACGCTCAAAACGGACGAAAACGCTAAAACGGATGGCGTAAAAAGACAAAACGCTAAAACCGATGAAAACGTAAAAACGGACGAAAACGTAAAAACGCTTAAAAACATATGAAAACGTAAAACGGACGAAAACGTAAAAATGGACGAAAACGCGCAAAAACGGATGAAAACGAAAAAAATTGACGAAAACGTAAAAAAACGGACGAAAACGTAAAAAAATAGATGAAAACGCGCAAAAACGGATGAAAACGTAAAAAAACGGACGAAAAAGCGCAAAAACGGATGAAAACGTAAAAAAACGGACGAAAACGCGCAAAAACGGATGAAAACGTAAAAAACGGATGAATACGGATGAAAACGTAAAAAAACGACGAAAACGTAAAAAAAAATGACGAAAACGTAAAAAACGGACGAAACATACTATAGTAGCATGATTACAGATGGAAATGTAACGAGTCGACCCGACCCAACCCGACCCAACCCGTTTGACCCATGACCCATTCAACCCATTCTTATAGTATGACCCGTTTGACCCATGACCCATTTGACCCATAAACCATTTGACCCATGACCCAAACCGACCTGACCCGACCCATTGCCACCTCTAATATAAACAAGTTTTTTGGAATATATTGCTCCATCTCCGAAAAATACAATGTTAGACTTGATTAGTAAAACTATAAGCTTTATCAAACTAGCAAAAATCATGATAACACGAATTTATAATCAAAATTAAACTAGTAAGAATAAGTAACCTAACATTTGCTTCTAAATTTTTTCATAGATATACTTATTTTGTTATAGAAAATTCACAAGCTTTCATAAGTCACGAGCTTTTGTGACTCCTTCATTAATTATGCTGTAAGCCGCTCCTCAATCTCGGGGGAGCCTCTTTCCTCGTTATAAATAAGATCACTCTTTTAACTAGACAACGTATATAGTTTTCGACATGGGTGGTTCACAAACCAAGGGTCACGCCAACGGTCGAGAGGTAAGAATCTTGAGAGAGAAGACGAAGCTTCTTCAACAGAAGCTCGACGAGATGATGTGGAGAGTGAAGTGCATGATCAAAAAGTCATGGTTCATGCACTTAAAGATTCTGAGTGCCATATGAAATGTAAAATTAATCCCACGTCGAATAAAAGAACAACTAAATGTCTAATGATAAGCATGCGATTGCACCCAACAACATGAGAATTGTTACAGACCGGAGTCTTTGAGGCTTGTTTGAGCAGAAAGCTTAAGTCCGTGGTGACAAAGTTTTTTATCTAACATATGATATGGGTATCACCTTATTGAAATTATATATTAAATAATGCTAATAACCAACAAAAAATTTTATCTAACATATGATATGGGTATCACCTTATTGAAATTATATATTAAATAGTGCTAATAACCAACAAAAAAAATTAGTTTTTCTAGACATTAAATTTGACATTTTTGTCTTTAATTGAGTATTATGCCAATTTTACCCTTTCAAATTACATAAATGGTCCCTGTGGGTTTGCCAAAATTGCATTCATCGTCCTTAGGCTAAATGACATAAATGGTCCCTGAATTGTTACAGACCGGAGTCTTTGAGGCTTGTTTGAGCAGAAAGCTTAAGTCCGTGGTGACAAAGTTTTTTATCTAACATATGATATGGGTATCACCTTATTGAAATTATATATTAAATAGTGCTAATAACCAACAAAAAAATGAGCTCTTCTAGACATTAAACTTGATATTTTTGTCTTCAATTGAGTATTATGCCAATTTTACCCTTTCAAATTACATAAATGGTCCCTGTGGGTTTGCCAAAATTGCATTCATCGTCCTTAGGCTAAATGACATAAATGATCCCTGAAATGCAAATCTAACAAATAATAAAATCAGTTCTCTACCTGTAAAACTCACAAATGCAATAAAATCATTTAACCACCATTAAAATAAAATAATTTCTCTACCAATAAAATCATTTCTCTACCATTTTGAAATGCAAATTTAACCACCATTAAAACCCAAACCCTGAAACCAAAACAAAACTCAGAAACAAGATGCAAATTAAAACCCAAACCCCGATTATCCCAAAACTAAACTCAGAAACCCTAAAATAAAACCCAACCCATCTAACCAACAAAAACATGAACTGCGGCAAAGAAATCAAGCAACTAAGGAGTCTTATCACGGATCTCAGAGTCACCAATTTTTAACAAAGGCAAAAGGGCATATCGAGGCTCAGTAGGCTAGATCGAGGCTCAGGTGGTTGAGATCGGAGTAGTCGCTTGATAAGGAAAAAGATTTGGTAACAATTAAATGTGCGATTGATATGAAGATTTTGGCTACTGCTTTACAAAGTAAGTTGAAAAGGGCGGTGGAGATGGTTCCAGCTAAAAAAGATGGTGGCAACGAAGGTGAGAAAAAAGGCGATGGTGACGGTAGTGGTGGTGAGAAAAAGGGTAAGGGTGGCGGCGGTGGTGGTAATGACGGTGAGGGGAAAGGTGGTGGTGCCGGCATTTTGAAGATCTAGCCAACGAAGGTGTAAAAGTGTCTTTGAAATTTTGTTAATGATATGTGAAAAGATATAAACATTACTCAAATAGAAGTTTATGTGTAGGAAAAGTTAATAAAAGAGTACCCTTTGTAGTTGGAGATTATGATATGATGGTATAATGTTTCATTTTGGATGTTAATTTTATACTTGTTTCTGAGTTTAGTTTGCATCTATGTAATTTTATATTCAGCGCATTTTGAGATGGGTATAGGTTTTAATTCCTTTGAGGGATCATGGATGCAATTTATGTGATAGAGGGATCATTTTTGTAATTTACCTTTTGGACAATGGATGCAATTTTTAAAAATTCAAGGGTAAAATGGTCATCACAATTTTGTATTTTATCTTTATTACTCAATTGAATACAAAACGTCGAGTTTAATGTCTGAAAAGTTATTTTTTTTGTTACATTGCGTCGAACCGACATTTCATGACAAAGATGATCTTCAATAGGTTATTAAATTTATTAAATAAGTATAAAATATGATGTTATACATTTGGATAAAAAAATTAAAAAATGTAGTATTATTTGTTTTGAGATATGCATTTTGGTTTTGTTATAGCAAGTTGTTGATATTCCATGTACAAAATGTACGTGAACAAGCTTACTAAAAGATTAAGTCAGTTTGATGTTGTAGACTTCTAAAAAACATTTATAATTATCTTTTTAAAAGTATGTGATTTTTTTTTTTTTTATTATTATTATTATTATTTAATTGAAAAAATTGTCCGCTTTCTTACAGTCGAATCTAAAACAAACATGTGACAATAGAATGAAGTTTAAGAGAGTATTTGAATTCAATTTTATTGACTTAATATGAAAAAACTTAATTTATTAAGTCATGTGAAAAGTTGTTTGTTTTTTATTTAATCAAAAGAAATGACTAAAAATAAAAAAGGACAGAAGTGAGGGTCTTCACATTAAAGTGGTGTTTGATAATGACTTAAAGAGACTTAATTGTAAAATAGGTAATTTAATTAAGTCACTAATTGAGTGTTTGTTTGGTGCTTAATTTAAATGGATGACCTTCTAGAAAAAGTCATGAGAATGAGGGTCTATATATTAAGTCATCACTTGTATCCAACTTTTACATATTTACCCTTCCACTTCTTAACCACTAGTCATCACTTATTTCAAATAAAAGGGTATAACAATAATTTTATTGATTCAGACACTTTATTCAGCATACAAAACAAACAACCATTTATCCATTTACATACAGACAACATATATCCAGACAAACACTTTAGTTTAACATAACTTAATATAAAAACTAAACAAACAGGCCCACTTAGTCATTTGTTAGTTAACACGACTTAATGAAAAAATTAAACAAACATGGCCTAAGAATATTTCTGAGAGACGGGGCTTGTTTGTTAAATTTTTTGATTAAGTCATTTCTAATTAAGAGATGACTTAATGCAGACACCATCAGTTTTATTGCTTAATATTTTCAGTCATCTTTCTTTATTAAGTCACAAACAAACAGTTTTAATATGACTCAATAAATTAAGTTTTTTTTCCATATTAAGTCATTTTTTTTGAACGGCGAATTAATTAGAAAACTAGCAAGGAGCTAGAAAGGATTACAACGAAATAAGAGCCGGATTTTTCAACCAAGAGAGCCGACTAAAGTTTAGCTTACATCTAGAATTACACCAAATAAAAGAGAACCCAACAACGTCGTCACATAAACGAGCTTTAAGAGGAACAGAAGGCCCAAAAATGGATTTGTTGCGAAAGTTCCAAATCAACCACCAAATGGTGTAGAAAACGGACTCCAAAAACAGCTTAAGCGTGGAATTGAGACGGAGATTACAAATCCACTCCCACCAATCATCATAAGAGAAAAACTCCTGAATGTTAACGTCCCACCATCTTGCAATAAAGGTATAGAGGTCTCTTGTCAAAGAACATTTAAAGAGCAGATGATCCGAGGATTCAACCGCGATATTACACATGGGGCAAAAGATGGAGGGAAGATCCAACCCTCTACGGGACAAGTTAAGACGCGTTGCGAGATTGTCATGCTTGACTTTCCAGGATAAGATGTTAACCTTAATCGGGACGAATTTACTCCATCTTGTTTTAGATCCCACCAGACCAAGGGTCTTCTCATCAATGAGATTCCTAACCGAAGAAACCGAAAACTCACCATCACCTGTAAGTGAACAAACCCATCTGTCTGAAGCGTTGGGAAGAATTAGACCTTCCAAAAAATCTTGTAACAATCCCATTTGGTGCTGCTCAGTGCCTCCTCTAGCAGTACGTCTAAAAGATGAGGACAAGAGAGGCTGCGCCATTTTGTTTGCCACACTGATGCTTTTGATAGTTTCGAGAGCATATAACCGAGGATAGAGATCTTTGAAGATAACCTCACCTCTCCAAGGATCTTCCCAAAACCTAGTACTCTCACCGTTATCGACTTTTTTCTTAATGACGCCAAGAAGATCAATACCCTTATTATGAAGGGTAGGAAGCGAACAAATGATATTTGACCAATTTGAAGGGAAATTAGCTTTTGTGAAGCAGCCAAGGTTTCCCGCTTCACCGTGTAAAGCTTTAATAACTCTAACCGAAGTGGAGTTTCCTTGAGTGCGAAATCGCCACACCCATTTAAAAATAAGCGCACGGTTAAGAGCAAAAAAACTTGACACACCAAGACAGCCCATTTCTTTAGCCGCCAGAACATTTTCCCATTTAAAAAGCGATATTATTCATATTAAGTCAATTGAGTCACAACTCACAAACAAACATATAATCTTATGTATCGGATTAGAGAAACGATGTCAGAAGAGTGACGTTGCTCTAATGGTTGGATGTTACATTTTTGCGCAACTGAGTATCTTCGAACCTAGCAAGTAGTGTGTCCTTGTTTTCTCCAAAGAAACAATGACATGCGGGTTTTTCGCTTAGATGGCATTGTTGCATTGTTTTGAAATGGTAAGCACATTCATCACCATTTTTTTTTATCCACCAATGCATTCAGCTTCTAATTGTGACCCATGTTTCATTATTGGCACAATAGACAACTTATACATGTTAGTTGTTACGGAATATAAGTGATGCCAGGCTACGAAACAACTAATCTGATAGGTTTAGGTTGAATTCGCTGCTACGATATAGTGTTTTATTAGACTTAGCATTTTGCTACGATACAAGGCTAATGCTATTGGTAACTTTTTCTCGCCAACCGACCGAGTAACCTAACCGGTTTTCCCACTAGCTCAACAGACGGTGACCGCGTCGTCCCTCAACCTTTTCAAAGTTATGGTTGGCATGCCAACCGGAATTACCATTCTCTTTTGTATGTGTAGTTGTTGTTTTTTTCTTTGGGTAAAACTATAATAGTTTATAGTAATATAATTGTTTTTTTTAAGTTAAGTCATTATTTTTTAAAGATTGTTTTTTTCTATCATCATAGTGAAACAATTTAGTTAACTAAAGACCTTTTCCTTCATAACATTCAATGGAAATGTCTATTATGTCTATTGATGTTTTGTTTATTGGATTTAAAATGAATCCCACATTGAACAAAGATGCAACTGAATACCTAAATATAATCTTGGGGTTGAACCAACATCTTAAATGGTGGTATTCTATATTGGTTGCTTAGAGCTAATATTCGAGCTAAAACAAGCAACAAATGAACCATTGCTTTTTTGTTTACCAATTTATTACTCCCTCTGTTTCAAAATATTGGTCTATATTTTTTTTGTATGTCTCAAATTAATTGTTCACTTTTCATTTTAAGTAATAAAAAAAGAATTTAGTGGTGAAATATTCTATTCGAGTGGTTGAAAATTGTAGTAGTCACACTTTTATTAAATTGTGTAATTTTTGTCTCCCGACAAATATGTTAAGGCAAAAAAACACTAACAAACAGACAACTTTTTTATTTAAGATATGGTTATCACTTTATTGAAAAAAATAACAAATATGTTAAGGGTTTTGCTAACGTATGCCCACTGGATACATATTAACATGTAAATAAAGGAATGTTTTGATTCATTTAATTGAAAATTATGTTTAAATATAGTAATTTATCAGTTTATTAATGTGTATTTAATGCATTTTTGTTTAAATTAGAAAGTATTTAATGTATTTAATCCAAGGTAATGTTTGTCTAAGCTGATTTGATGACATAACAAACTTAATGTAAAATTGTTAAGCTCGTAAGCTTACGTTTGTGGGCTTAGAAGTTTGTTTATTTGATCTCTTATCAATTTCACAAGCCCATTTAAAATGAGCCTATCAAATAAACTTGCACAAACACCGGCTTATAAGCCAAAATCATATAAATCTAAACAACCAGCTTTATTATTTTGGTTTTCAACTTTTCATCACATATTAATATACAAAGAGTAATAATTTAATTTGTTTTTGTAACTGTGATATTTTTATGTGAAAATAACTTAGCGTTTAGAATGTACATCTTGGTTGGGCTTAGCAGTGTGCTTGCGAACAAAACATAGTCGTTACAGAATATCAGTAAATTCAGGCTACGGAATCAGGGTCGTCTCGTGGATTTTAGTGGCCCCGTGCCATTATCACAAAGAGGCCCTTAAACACACTCATAATATACATATGTATAAGTAGTGCATTAATTAATTAAGCTCGAGCCTCATATTGTGTTCGTATATATAATAAGTGCGTGAAATTTGGTGGCCTAAATCGGCGGTGGCACTGTCTGATCAATCGCACCTCTCAGACTCCCTAAAGCCGTACATGCGACGGAATGACGTATCCGATAAGTTTTGGTTGAATTCGTTGCTACCAAAATTTAGATCGGTTAAGGTTTTTGTTAGACTTAGCATTTGGAAATGAATTGTAAGTTGAAATTGAAGTCTACATTTACAGTAATATATTATGTCTTTCTAGATTAAAGTCATTCTTTTTTAAAGATTGTTTTTTCCTATCATCATAGTGAAACAATTTTGTTAACTCAATACCCTTCTCTTCATGACAAAATTTCAATATAGAACTCATATTTGTCATAAAACCAATAAACCAATCATAGCCACTCATTTTTTTTATTAAAATATAAAGAATAAACTTTCACCCTTTTTTTAAAAATTAAATATCTCACATGACCGTTAATCGTTCGCCAAAAAAAATCATATCATCTCGACGAAATTAAATTATCTTTCTATTGATATCGTTGTTATATCTTTCGATAAACTTTTTTTAAATTTCGCCGGAAAAATCGCACGTGATTTGTAAAATCACACGTGATTTCTTAAAATCATATGTGATTTGATTTTCTGAATCACATGTGATTTTTCTTGACGAACTTTAAAAAAAAGTTCGTCGAAAGTATATAACAATGCATATTATAGAAAGATAATTTAATTCTCGTCACGATGATGTATTTTTTAAACGAAGATTCTGGTTTGCAAGATATGTTGTTTTAAAAAGGTGAAAATGATTTTTATTAATTTAGATGTTGTGATTGGTTAATATGCGGATCTCAACCGAATCCGGAAACTCAATTATGTCATATCCGCCATAGGACGATGCAACTTACCTAAATATAATTTTAGGGTTGGACGTCCGGTGGTATCTTAAGTTGAAGGCTTATAGCTAAAAATTTGAGTTAACTTGAACCTTCTGACCATGTCCAGCTTTTTCTAAAAAGATTTTAAGGGTTGGCGTTTCCTACCACGTCGGCCATCCGTCGGACGTGTTCATGACGTCCGCCCAGTAACGAAGAACTTCCGACCATGTCGGTGATTTTAGGGATTTCAGTGGGTGGGTATAGGCCTGCATAATAGTATTCGAATAGTAATAGAATAGTGACATGAATAGGAAGTTGGGGTAGTATAAATACCCCAACACATTTAATACTTTGCATTAAGTTTTCACCTACATTTCACCTACATTTACTGCTCATTACTTATTCCCACACGGAGCTTGGTCTCGAGTCACATCCGAGACGAGGCTAACGGGTTCATACTTTGTGCAGGAGACATCTTTCCACCGGACCGATGAGGCTAACCGGAGACGGAATTTGCTTCTACAAATTGGCGCCATCCGTGGGACCAAATTCATTCTACCCGAGGATCGATGACAGCGCAGGACCATTACCCCGCGGAACCCGATTCTCCTCCGGAACATATAGGGAAGCGGGGTTTCAATAATCAAACCACGGGTTACTGGAGGAAATACAAGCCCGATGGCTTCTTTGGAGGCTCTCTTCGAAAATACAACGCCACGGGACCGGCGTCATTAAACCGACTCGCCTCACCTTCACCGATGATGACGAGATGGAGGAAGATACCGTGCCAAACCCAAAGACGATCTCAAGAAACCCTTCAAGGAATTGGCCCGGTCGCCGTTTACAAGAAGGATAGTAGAGTTCGCCGGTCCTAAATGCATAATGCCTACTAATTTGAAGTCGATGACGGATCAACCGATCCCGATGACCATATTAACCGATTTGTCGGAGCAAAGAAATCAAGGAGAATGGCCAATGCCGGTGTGGTGCCGAATGTTCCAACAAACCATGGACGGAGCAGCACAGGGTTGGTTCAGCAATTTGGAACCAGGAAGCATTGATGGATGGGGCGACCTTAGAGACCAATTCACCATGAGGTTTGCCCTACGGCAAAAGAACCTGAAAGACCCCACAGAAATCACCCGGATTGTGAGGCAAGCAAACGAGGCTCTTCCGGTATTCAAAGAGAGGTGGACCGACGAGGCCAGCCGGATCCCAGGAGTACCGGAGCTAATGAAAATATCAGCGTTCATGAACGCTCATCGGTGCCCCGACTTGTCTAAAAAATTCTCTGATCAGGTCCCGAAGTCCGTGAAAGAGATGATGACTAGAGTGGACGATTACATTCGAGCGGAAGAGGCTTATAAGAACACTGAGATGCCGGGGAGAGCGGTGAGTGGTCCGAAGAGGAAACCCACGATCGCGAGGATAAGAACCTCGGGGCCCTGGACGGAAGAAGGAGTGACAGAGAGCATGGGAGAAAACGACTCCAGACACCGGGAGGTATTTTCCCCGTATGTGGCTCCGAAAGCAGATGCTCGGTCTCGAGGCGACTTTCGAAGAAACGAAAACAATAAACCCGATAATCAAAGGGTCATGCTCTCCATCCTGTCCAAACAGCCTAAAGAAATCTTGGCTACTGAACATCATTTGAACCTACCTCCACCCCCGCCACTACAGGGAAAACCAAGCAAAGAAAATGAGGACAGATTCTGTGAATATCATGGAGAGAAAGGTCACCTTACCAACGATTGTTATCACCTGAAAAAGCAGTTGGAAACAGCCTTGGAATCGGGAAAGTTGGACCATTTGGTGAAGAATGTTCAACAAAGGGGACGAGAAAGGCCGAGGGGCAATCATGGAAAGGGAAGGGTGATCAATATGGTCAATCACTATGTCGAAGACCGCAAAAGGAAGGCTCGGTACAACGAAGAGGAATGGCTGAGTGTTCCCATATCTTTCCCACGCATAGCCGCAGAAGATTTGTCGGAGGAGCCCCTCATCTTGGAAGCAGAAATCGAAGGGTATTTTGTCCGGAGGGTATTTGTGGACGAAGGTGCTTCAGTCCAAGTAATGTATGAGCACTGCTTCAACAACTTTAGTCCGTCCATTCAATCCAGGCTGCAAGAAAGTAACTCACCGCTAGTGGGATTCTCCGGGGAGGTCATCCAACCTCTAGGAAAGATTGAGCTTGAGGTATGCTTCGGAGATCATGGGTTGTACAGAACTGCCATGATGAAGTTCACGGTTGTAAGATCCCCGTCACCTTACAACGTGATTCTAGGACGTACAGGTCTGAGAGAATTGAGGGCAGTACCCTCAACTATCCATGCCATGATGAAGTTTCCCACCCCGGGAGGAATAGCCACTTTGGTCACCAAGAGCGCAGTTGTCATGGAATGCAGGAGATTCGAGGAAAGCCGAGACCCCAGGGATGATTTCCGCCCGAAAAGAGACGAAGAGGTTTTACATGGTCCTTCCGGAGTGACGGAGGACATATTAGTTAACGCCGCCTACCCTGAACAACGTGTGACGATAGGAACAGGGTTCTCCCGGGAGTGTAGAAGGCAACTCATTGAGCTGCTGAGAAAAAATAAAGGAGTATTCGCTTGGGAACCGGCGGACATGACTGGAGTTCCAAGACATTTCGTCCAACACTCTCTTAATGTGAACATGTCGGACAAGCCAATAGCCCAAAAAAGACGAACGTTCTCCCGAGAAAAAAACCAGGTGATTGCGAGGGAGGTTGAAGAATGGGTGAAAGCCAGAATAGTTCGTCCGGTAAGATATCCTACATGGATTTCCAATCCGGTACTGGTAAAGAAATGTGACGGGAGTTGGCGGATGTGTATTGATTTCAAAAATCTGAATTCCTCTTGCCCAAAAGACTATTACCCTTTACCAGAAATCGACTGGAAGATTGAATCTGTGATGGGATACAAATATAAGTGTTTTCTGGATGCATACAAAGGATACCACCAAGTCCAGATGGACAGAGAGGACGAAGAGAAGACGACATTCTATACAGAACAGGGGACGTACTGCTACACCAAAATGCCCTTCGGACTGAAGAACGCAGGGGCAACATACCAACGCCTGGTAGACTCTGCATTCCAGTCGCAGATAGGGAGAAACTTAGAAGCATATGTCGATGATATGGTCATCAAAAGCCGAACGGAGAGGGATATGATAGCAGACATAGCAGAAACATTCGACAACCTCAAAAGGATCAATATGAAACTGAACCCGCGGAAATGTTCCTTCGGTGTAGAAGAGGGGAAATTCCTCGGATACATGGTAACCTCCGAAGGAATAAGGGCAAACCCCCGAAAGACGAAGGCCATCATGGAAATGAAATCCCCAGGGACGCTGAAGGAAATGCAAAGTCTAAGTGGAAAACTAGCGGCCTTGAACAGATTTCTGTCAAAATCAGCAGAGAGATCCCTGCCTTTCTTCGAAACTTTGAAAAATATCACAAAGGAGAATAAGGAGGAATACCGGTGGACGAAGGAAGCCGAAGCAGCTTTCCAGGAGATGAAAAACCTGATATTAAAATTACCTTCGTTGACCACCCCACGGCCGAAAGAGCAGCTATCCGTTTACTTAGCAGCATCAAAAGGAGCCGTCAGCGCAGTTCTAGTAGTAGAAAGGGACGGAAGACAACTACCGGTGCATTATGTAAGCCGAACGTTGCATGAGGCGGAGAAGAGCTATGCTCCGATGGAAAAACTAGCTTTATGTCTGTTACATACATCAAGGAGACTACGAAGATATTTTGAGGCCCATCCCATTCGGGTTGTCACCGACCAGCCTGTTAGACATATATTGTACAAACCAGAAGCCTCAGGAAAACTTGCCAAGTATGCCATAGAGTTAGGAGCTTACCACATCACATACGCTCCAAGAAACTCGGTCAAAGGTCAGGTATTGGCGGACTTCCTTACAGAAGTACAAGTCGAATCCGGACACCCAGACCTCCGGAGAAATGATCCGAATATAATGGAAGTAGCGGATGAAGGAGAATGGTCACTGCATACGTGACGGGCGTCCAATAGCAAAGGAGCCGGTGCAGGACTGGTCCTCATCAGTCCGGAGAAGGAAGAGCTTACTTATGCTCTGCGGCTCAATTTCCCCAGCACCAACAACGAAGCAGAATACGAGGCACTGCTGGCCGGACTCCGAATTGCAAAGAAGCTAGAAATCAAAAGGCTGGACGTACGAGTTGATTCCAAATTGGTTGCCAGCCAGATCAACGGAGAATTTACAGCTACAAAAGAAAGCATGCAAAGATACTTAGCTCAAGCGAAATATCATATAGTGGGATTCCAAAGCTTCAAAATCCGCAATATACCAAGGGCTCAAAACCAAAAGGCAGATATACTGAGCAAACTAGCTTCGGTGGCTTTCGACCATCTCACTAAAAAGGTACTAGTGGAAGTTCTGGAAAAACCTTCGAGAGAAGAACGGAGAGTTGAGACTGTGGTGGAAGAAGAGACGGATAATTGGATGACGCCTATCATAAGATGTTTGGAAGAAGGAGTCTGGCCGGAAGACCCCAATGAAGCTAGGAGCCTACGGATGAAGATTCCTCAATATACCATGGAAGCAGGGGTTCTGTTTAAAAAGGGATATCTAGTGCCGATGCTAAGATGTGTAGGTCCGTTGCAAGCAAATTACATAATACGGGAGGTGCATGAGGGATGCTGTGGAATGCACTCCGGACCAAGAACCGTAGTGGCGAAACTCATGAGGCAAGGATACTATTGGCCCACTATGCACCGAGACGCACGAGAGGAAATCAGGAAATGCGATTCTTGTCAGATACATGCCCCAGTACCCAAACTTCCTAAGACGTTATTAACCTCCATCATGGCCCCGTGGCCTTTCTACCAGTGGGGGATGGACGTATTGGGTCCCTTCCTGAGGCACCAGTCGTTTCAAATTTGTGATCGTAGCGATTGACTACTTTACAAAGTGGATAGAGCGAAGCCGCTAGTAAAACAACGGAAAAGACGTTATAAAGTTTGTCTATGAGAATATCGTGTGCGGTATGGCCCGCCCGGGTCATAGTTACCGATAATGGGACTAACTTTGTCAATGACCCGTTTAAAAAATGGTGTGAAGATTTAAAAATCAAGCAGATAAACACGGCCGTCGCACATCCGCAAGCCAACGGACTGGTGGAACGAGCCAACAAGAGTCTGATGGAAGGAATAAAAGCAAGATTAGGACGAGAAAGAACCGGATGGATGGACGAATTGCCTAATGTTTTATGGGCACATCGAACCACACTCAAAACAAGTAATGGCGAGACCCCGTTTAGTTTAACATACGGCAGTGAGGCCGTGATACCGGCGGAAATAGGAATGCCTACACACCGAACGATGATGTTCCAAGAAGATCAAAATGAAGAGGAACAACGTTTGAACTGGATCTATTACAGAAAGAAGAGAAAATGTCGCCATACGGAAGCTAAGTATAAAACTCGGTCGAACAAGATTATAACCGGAGGTGAGACCCATGAACTTCAAAGTAGGAGATTTTGTATACCGGAGGAACGAAGCTAGTAGGGCGGAAAACCAAGGAAAACTGGGACCCAATTGGGAAGGGCCCTACCGGGTGACAGAGCAAATCGAATGGCTCTTATAAGTTACAAACAATGGGGAGAAAGAGGTCCCTCGGACTTGCACGTCAGAAACCTCGTGAATTGTTTCTTATAATCGTTATTATGATAGGAATCCTACGATCACTATGTAACCCGATCTGTTTATGTATATTATATTAATGATGAAAGTTTTCCCACGATAAGGAAAACAATTTTCCGGAACAAACGATGTGATGCATGGTTATGCCGACGGTGGCCCTGTCGAGTTTAAATGCTAAAATATTTAACCGGATGATATTATCACATCCTTGCGGATGCCCAAAAGAGAATTTTGTCCGGCCCGATGCCGGATGCCCACATAGTGGATGCGCCCTTGCCGGATAAGTAGAAAATAATACTATGGACGCTGGGGAATACCCACTCAGATGCCCGAGCATCCTTGCCGGATGCCCAAAGAATAATGGATGCCCTAAGAAACATTAGGTTGCCCAAAAGTACTACGGATGCACCCGGATGCCCGAGCACCCTGCCGGATGCCCATATACACTATGGATGCCATTGGGGAAATCCCCTCAAAGAAGGTTAACAAAAAAAAAAAATAAATAAATAAATAAATAATAAAGAGGCATACAACATACACAAAGTTTTGGTTAAGGAATGCGCGGTTATGCCGCAAGAGATAATAGACACAGGTCACACAAAAGTTAAGTACTAATTATTACAAATTATAATTGTTTGAATTGCTGTCCACAAATACACGAAAGATGAGATTTATCTCTCTATGCTAGCCGGTGGATGTTCGGTGGCGGAGTGCTTGTTTGGATAACATTCATCGGAGGTCGAGAAGGACCAAGCAGGGTCTTTGCGAGGAGGATCGTGCTCCATGTTCAACAGATCACCTAGAGGCACCGGTAGGAGTCCGCTAGCTTCGAATATAGGGATATTCGGTAGTAAAAGATTATTAAATTCAGCTTTCCATAATTTCGGCGCATCCCTGTTAATGTTTTTGATACCCTGCAGAGCGGTAACGATCTCCTCCTCCTTCCTACCCACACTCGCCCCGGTTACAAACCCCGCTTGATAAGTTAGGCTGTAAACTTTGGCCATACTTTTCTTATATTCTGCACTATTGAATAGCCGACGAACGGCACCGGGCAGGAGGGCACGAACAGCGTTTTGCTTTACTACCTCCGCCTGAGCCACCTCGGCGGCTAAATTTCCCTTCTCCGCTGCCAACGTTTCCAAGGACTGATTTCTGGCGTTTAGTTCATTTTCCAGCTTCCTGATCTTTTCAACCTGGGATGCAGATGTTTCTCTCCACTCTTCCCTCTCCCGGGTCACCCTATCTACCTCATCCTCCAGGCTCTTAGCTTTATCCTGGACAACCTGATGATCGGTTCCCAATTGCTGCAACTCTCCGGACAACCTCCTGTTCTCATTTTCGGAGGCCAATAACCTATCCGCCAAACCTCGACAACTTTCATGGGTCTGAGAAAGCTCCCACAGCGTGGATGACATACCAGTGAATCTCTTCAGCAGTTCGCCTTGAGTAATAACACTTCTGCCAAATTGCTCATAGGCCCGGCGAGTAAGCTCAATATTGTTCATTCGCTCAAGAGCCTCCTGCTCAGCCGGGGTGGGAAGATTATCAATAAGCTCCTTGCAAGACCGGTAAGAATTTATCCGGACATCATCTCGAAGAGCCCAGGGAAGGATGAAGACGTTCGTAGCCTCATCTACATAAAAAATAATAATCGGACATGAAAGAAAATATAGGTGATAAGAGGACGAGCGGAAGTACCTAGAGCATACTGTAATCCAGTTGACTTTGTCAATCCGCGACCGAGAGAATGGTGAGCCGAATGACCTGTAGAACACAACATGATAAGTAGGAAGAAATCACAAGTGTTAACAACCGAACGATTGATACGTACCTTCATCTACGGGTGGTGTTTGACCCGCTTCCCGAATCGGGGAGACATGCATCTGTCGCTGTTGCTCACCACCACCGGCAGCGTTATCACCCATCCCTTCGTTAGCGGTGTTGGCTCATCCTCTTCGCCAGCCCATGTTGGAGCCCCCGCCTCATCCTCGCTCACATCCTCCTGGACATCCTCCGGATGGAATTGATTCAAAGGATCCGGGTTGTCAATGGGTTCCCCGGAAGAGATCTGCTCAACGAACTGGCGTCGGGATTTCTTTTTCTTGCCGGCCGCATGAGAGGTTCCTTCGCCGGCAGTCTTCCTCTTCGTCTGACGGGCCAAGGCCTCTTTCTCCTTCTTCTCCCTCAGAGCCACCACTTCAGCATTTGCCTCTTCGGCCCTACGAGTTAAAGGATCTTCGGGGAGGGTTCTCCCCAGGGAAGAGGGTCGGAGGTTCTTTAGGAATGCTCCTGTTTGCATCAACGGGCGGACCCTTGCTCACCACTGTTCCTTCCCAATCTGGAAGCTCAAGATACTCCGACATGCTAACAACTGAAAGAAAGTACAACAAAAGCAAGTAAATAAAAAAAAAAAAAATCTTTCAAAGGACGTAACCGGAGACAAATATCAATCCCAAAAGGACAAGGCTAAAACAAGAGATTACCATGACCCGGGCATCTTTTAGAATAGGCTCGAACTCGAGATTCTTGAAAACAAGTGGATAGGTGACACATCCATAAAAGACTCACTTGTCAGACTCACGCAATTTAATGGGATTTCCGCTAAGTCTCTCAGCATCTTCCAGCGGAAATCCGGAGGGAAATGTATCCGTAATTTTCAAATCCTTATGTCTCCACGCCATGGCAATAGGGATGGCCCGTCTGTCGATCAAGAAAAATTTTTCCTTCTAGTGTTTTAGGCCGGACATGACCTCCTGGAAACACTTGTATGAGCTCTTGCCGGTCCGGTTCTCAAAAGAAAACCAATGACCTTGTTTACACAACCGGTAGAATGCCCGGAAGAGCGAGACCCGAGGCTCTATACCAAGGCTATAACATCTAATCTCAAAAAGCATCACCCGATTCAATCCTAGCGGAACTATCTGAGAGATGTGTACCCTAAAGTGTTTGAGCACATTCAGCAAAAAGGTCGAAAATGGAACCCTCACCCCCCCTATCTCTAACTGCTTAGGGTAGATGCCTATCTTATCTTCCGGTAACCGATCCATAGTCATATTGTCCGGAGGTAAGACCGGACGTAGATCAGTGGGAATAGCATACTCAACTACTATCTCATCTAACTCAGATTGTGTTAACCTAGAAGTATGTATGTGCATATCAAATTTAGGGACGACTGGTTGAATGGTCTCCTCGTTAGTTCCTTCGGTAGGATGGACAGATATGTTTTCTAAAACAGGAATATTCCCCGCAGTTCCAATATCGGCCATTTCTAAAAGATGCCGAGACAATTTACAAATATTAACAGAGAAAGAGCGAGACAAACCTTAAAGAAAGGAAGAAGACATCCGGAGGGATGGAAACAGTTGTATGTGTGAGAAAAAAGTGAGAGCCAAGTAAGGGAAAAGGGATATATATATACCCAAGAAACCCTAGCCGACCGATGGCGTGGCTTTACGGGTAATACGACACGAGAAAGGCGAGTGATGAGCGGCTTTCGGCCCAACTAACCGCCCAATCTCGACGTTAATTTGGTGCAGGTAATACCTTTTTCCTTGACGCTACAAAACATATTAAGACACCATCGGCCTTTAGCCAATAATATAACACTGACATGTTGGCGCGGAAAAGCCCAACAGGCCTTTCATGAGCCCAACTAACCGACCCAATCTCGACAACAAAGTTAATTGATGGAATAGTGACATGAAACACCTTTTATAAATACCTTTAATACTTTGCTAGGACAAAACTATATCAAGTGTTACACCATCGGTTCCTTTAGCCAATAATATAACAGGCGGAATTTGGGGACATGTTGACGATATAGTTGGACAATATGTTATTTTTATAATAATTTCTTGATTTCAAGAATTTCATTTAGCCCGTCCGTTCGGGCTCGAGTCTGTTGGCACGAAATAAAATTCTATAATTAAGATTAAATTTTATTGCAGCGGCGGGTACCCTGAAATAAAATTTTCCGGTGAATCATGTATTTTAGTCTATTATGTTCTTTTTGACAATAAATTTACGGATATTAAGAATTTTTTTTAACCCGTGCCCGTTCGGACTGTACCCGCTCGGGCCCATTTGTCCCGTTGCCCGTTCGAGCTTGAATATTTGTATAATGTGCTTTATTATTTATATTAGTGACATTTAATGCAAGAATTGTGTTTAAGTTGGTTGTACAATATGATTGATAATTTGTATTTCTTGTGTAAAAGGTGTTTTAATAGTTGCATTAATTGTATTTATTGACCAGTTAATTAATCGAATATGTCTTGACCACATTAATATTGCTTTGGATTTTGTACATTAAGCATTAAAACTTGTAAGTCTTAAAATTAAGATTGATGAGAAAGATCATTAATTGTGCATTATGTATTCTACAATAGGTTTTGTATTTTGTAAATCTTAATTTTAAGACCATGAGGAGAGATTCATTCATCTATTATAAGTAGTATAGATAATGCACACATATTTTTTTAAAACTTAAATATCTTAAAAATGAATAGTGTATAATACATCTTTAAAACATCAATTTTCCACTTAAATTTTAAAAAATATTGCCATAGAAAACATGCCAACTTTCTAAATAGCTCTTACTCAATATAGCTAATTCCGTTTAAAATATGATATCACTTTAATTGGGCCAATCTTTGTGTGTTTACTCCTCTTGCTATAGGAGATAAAATAAGAATATTTATTTTATTTTTATTTATTTATTATTATTTTTTTTACACGTTTGCTCATGTATAATAAAATGTATTATTTGATACATTTAAAACTTTTTTCTTTGAGTTACATTATCGTATGTTACAATCTTTTTCAATTATATTATATTTACGCCTAGTAAAAATAAGATATAAACGACAAGTTACGTTTAGTTCTATTAACTGTTTTGGTCCAAATTGCTCCACCTCCAAAAAAATACAATGCTAGACTTGATTAGTAAAACTATAATAGTTTATAGTGGTATATAATTTGTCTTTGAATTAGAGTCGTTATTTTTTTAAAATTTGTTGTTTCCTATCATCACAGTGAAACAATTTTGTTAACTCAATACCCTTTTCTTCATAACATCCAAAGGAAACTCTATTATTTCTATTGGTGTTTTGTCTATTGGATGTAAAATTAATCCCACATAGGACGAAGATGCAATTGAATACCTAAATACAATCTTGGGGCTTGACCAACATCTCAAATGGTTTGACTGGTATAAGTTGCTTATAGCTAATATTTGAGCTAAAGCAACTATATTTTCCACCGAGTTGCTTTATTTTGGATACCCAAAAAAAGCTGCTTACCAATGGACAAGATCTGACTGTCAGATCAAAACTAAACTAGTAAGAATAAGTAACGAACAATTTGCTTCTATTTTTCATAGTTATTTTGTTATAGAAAATCATTTGTGTTTGAAAACGGATTTCACTCAGACATACATGTGCCTACATTATACGTCTCTTATATTATGTTTTGGTAAGATTGGGTATTGTCGTATCTCATATACAGTATTTCGGTAAGATTGGGTATTCTTGTTGTTGTATTGAAAACATGATTTTTCTTTTACTTTAAAAGTATTTACCCGGTCTAAACTGTATATCTTAGCTAGACTTATCAGCATGCTTGGCTGCTTGCAATAAAGATACATTCGTTTTAGGATTTCAGTGAAATCGGGCTACACAACAACATATTCGATAAATTGAATTCGTTGCAAATCTAATTTTCGATTGATTTAGTTTTTTGATTGACAATCAATATTAAACCACCGCATACAATAACTTGAAATTGATATACAAATCACTTATAGTAATAGATTTTGTTTTCTTAAATTTAGGTTCTTCCGATCGAATGAAACAGTTTGGTTAAGTCGACCCGCTTCTTTATAATATGCTATAGAGATTCTATCAAATGATAAAAAGAATATTCCAAAATGAAAAATGATAGCGTCCCGTATATTGTTGTTATGTTTCTCGAATGTAAAATTAATCCCACATTGGACAAAGAAGCAACTAAGGGTGTGTTTGTTTCATTTAAATGTTTTATGTCTGAATCTGACTACCACATCTTACTAGTAAGATGTGGCTATAATGTCTGAATCTGAATGAAAATGTGTTGTTTGTTTTTATAATTATGCGAATGGTTTTAATTTTCCTTTTTAAGTATATATTAAACTATTGCAAATCTGATTAATAAGTAGATAGTATAAACTTGAAACAAAACATTTTATCATAGATTTAACACAATTATAAATCATTAAATAACTTATCTTAATACATATCCAAAGTTTAACATAATAAAACTATTACATAAATCGTCTTAAAATAAAACATAAACTTAACGCAATGAAACAACAATTAAGTAACTTAACCAATACCAAATAATTTAAAACCTAGCTTTGCATAAGTTGTGCCGCGATTTGATCTCGTAAGTTTATCATGTATTGTTGATCCGCGTCACTCCCAATTGGTTGAACAACTTCAACATCACCGTCATTATCATCATGTACATTTTCGTTATCATGTACGTCACTTTGATCGTATTGAGAGAACAAATCATCATCTAGACCCTCTTTTCGAATAAAATTATGAATAGCAAAACATGAAATAGTAATATCTCTTTGTGTTACCAAAGAAAATTTGGGCATACTCTTCAAGATTGGAAAACGCGCTTTTAAGACTCCAAATGCCCGCTCAATTACGTTCCGAAGTTTTGCATGAGCGTGATTGAATTTTTCTTTCTCGCTCATTGCACGTTTCCGACGAAAGTCTCTAACCAATACGGACATTGCGGTATGGAGCCATAAACCAGCGTGTGCTTATAGGCAGCATCACATAGATAATATTTATCTGTAAAAAAACAAACATGTTAATTTTTGGATATTTTGATATCTAAGTTTTCATATATATTACAATTCCAAACTTAAATACCTGCAGGGGGAATCGGAAACTCAAAAACTGGATCTACTAAAGCTTCATTTAGTATTCTCGCATCGTGTGCCGTACCTTCCCATCCGGCGACAATGTACGTGAAGATCATGTTGAAATCACAAATTGCCAAAACATTTTGATAACAATCACCTCTTCCTCTTGCTCTGTATATATTCTGTTTATGAGATGGAACAACAGCATGTATGAGGGTTCCATCAAGTGCACCAACGGCTCCCTAATTTAGAACAACAAATTGTTAAAATACAATCAAACCAAGAGACACACTAGTTATAAATTTGACAGTTACCTTAAACATTCGACGCTCCTTCTATTGTTTCACTGGAATGTTTGGATTTGGATTAAATGTTGTTGGTCTTATAACTTCTTGACAAATACCAACATTTGAGCTAATACTTCATGAAAGCACTTATGAATCGTTTCCTTCGAGTGTTGAAACCTCGCTTCATAACGGAAAATCGTTCATTGTGACCAATTACCATAAGGAAGATAAACATCTTCTCCTCAACCGATATATGTTTGCTATCTTTTAACCATTTTTTTTCTTTAAAATGGTTACATAGTCGAACAAACGAGTCACGAGACATCCGTATCAACTCCGTACATTGTAAATTATTTCCTTGCAAAAGCTCCTGAGTATATTGATGCCCGGACAGTGTAGAAGTATTATCCCGCTTACGTTTCCTTACACTTCGCCGAAAATACTTAAAATAAAAGTAAACAATATAGATTATTCATTCACTAACTAGAAGACCAGCAAAAGACATATTTTTTATAAGTTCATCCACAAAACCATAGCCATAGACATAACCCTGCAACTTAAAAATTAAAGAGACACAAGTGATCATATGTGCAAACCTCGGTTTTGATCTTAAACGGTTGTTGAGGAGTAGTTATGTGTCCTTCTCTTCCCTCGACTACCACCAATAGTTGCAGAAGACCTGGTACTCTGCATAATCAACAGTTTAACACAAACAATATCATAATTATGCAAAATAAAAAAAAGATAACAATGCCAAGTATGATCTACTCCAAAATAAAAAAAAGCCATTAACTTTTCAACTTAATCAAGATAAAAAAAAGGTGTTTGAACAGTTCCAAATTGAAACTCAATTATAATCAAAATACCACGAACATATATGCACCATACCTACTAACCTATGGTCTAATATTTAATTATTGTGTTTTCAAGACGCGTATGAATAGTTCCTAGTGTTTGGGTGTATCAAACCGACTGTGATTGCATTATTATTTACGGGCCCAATTAACAGTTTGGAGTCGCTGCAACGAAACTGATTCACATTACTTATGGTCATTTTACATGTAATTCTTTAGATGGCCAGAACTTGTCAACAATGGGAAAGAACAAATACTCATATAAAATCTAAGGGTTACTTTTCCTATGAGAATTATAACTGCCACTTGTTTTATAAAATAAATGGAACTCTACACTTGTTGTACAGGTTCTTTGCTTTATTTTTGGGCATTATCAGAACTCTACATTTTTCAGTCATAAACATACATGAACAAACCCATAAATTCAGAAAGCAAATAGTCCTTTTTCAGCCATAAACATAGACGAACAAACCCATAAATTCCGCAAGCAAAGAGACCGTTTTTCAGCCATAAACATACACGAAAAAACCCATAAATTCCTCAAGCAAAGAGACCATTTTTCAGCCATAAACATACACGAAAAAACCCATAAATTCCTCAAGCAAAGAGACCATTTTTCAGCCATAAACATACACGAAAAAACCCATAAATTCCGCAAGCAAATAGACCATTTTTCAGCCATAAACATACACGAACAAACCCACAAATTCAGCAAGCAAATATTCCTTTTTCAACCATCGACATACATGAACAAACCCATAAATTCCTCAAGCAAAGAGATCATTTTTCAGCCATAAACATACACCAAAAAACCCATAAATTCCTCAAGCAAAGAGACCATTTTTCAGCCATAAACATACACGAACAAACCCACAAATTCAGCAAACAAATAGTCCTTTTTCAACCATCGACATACATGAACAAACCCATAAATTCCGCAAGAAAATAGACCATTTTTCAGCCATAAACATACACGAACAAACCCACAAATTCAGCAAGCAAATAGTCCTTTTTCAACCATCGACATACATGAACAAACCCATAAATTCCGCAAGAAAATAGATCGTTTTTTAGCCATAAACATACACGAAAAAACCCACAAATTCAGCAAGTAAATAGTCCTTTTTCAACCATCGACATACATGAACAAACCCATAAATTCCTCAAGCAAAGAGATCTTTTTTCAGCCATAAACATACACGAAAAAACCCATAAATTCCTCAAGCAAAGAGACCATTTTTCAGCCATAAACATACACGAAAAAACCCATAAATTCTGCAAGCAAATAGACCATTTTTCAGCCATAGACATACACGAAAAACCCATAAATTCCTCAAGCAAAGAGACTATTTTTCAGCCATAAACATACACGAAAAAACCCATAAACTCAGCAAGCAAAGAAACCATTTTTCAGCCATGAACATACACGAACAAACCCACAAATTCAACAAGCAAAGAGACCATTTTTCAGCCATAAACATACACGAAAAAACCCACAAACTCAGCAAGCAAAGAAACAATTTTTCAGCCATAAACATACACGAATCTACCCATATCAATTTACAACCAACCCAACAACAAAATCACTTAAAACCTACAAAAAATAACAAGGAAAGCAGGTAAAGAGAAAAAAATAACATACCTTAGAGGTGGTGAAGATGGTAGCTATAGATGGAGATGACGGTGGCTATAAGTGGAGAAGAAGGCGGCGGTGAGAGGTGGCCGGCCGACGCTGGAGGTGGCCGACAGCGGGGTGATGGTTTTGAAGATGATGAATGGGATGATGAAAGGGTTTTGATGAAAGGGTTTTGATGAAAGGAAGGATTTGTTATGAAAGGGTTTTGATAAGAGGCGGTAAGATGTGTTCACCACCTCTTACCGAGTCAGAGATATAAGATCTTACCACGTCTGACTCGCTATGAAAAAACAAACAACAAAAAGGTCTGACCGCGTCAGACTGGTAAGATGTCAGAGCGAGTCAGACATTTTTAAAAAAAAACAAACACGCCCTAAATGTCTAAACTCAATTAATAGGTGATTGCGCCAACAACTTGAGTTTTTGACACAGACTAGAGTTTATCGTTTGAGCCAAAGGCTTTAATCTCTGGCGACAACTTTTTTATTAACATATAGTTATCACTTTACTGAAAAAAAAAAAAAAAAAAAAAAAAAAAACTTAATAATTTTTTTTTTGAGCAAAAAAAACCCTTAATAAATAATAAGTATAAAATATGATGTTGTACATTTGGATAATAAGTATAAAACATGCTTCTCAAACAAGTATTGGAAAATTAACCTTTTTGAAAATTAGTTAAAGCTCACCGTTCTTTTTTGCTAAACGACCACTAAAATTGAAAATATTCATTGCTCACCGCCTTAAAAACCTTCACACCTCTCCACGCCAAACATACCCATGAGAGATTGAGAGACATATTTTATTAAAAGCAAGTGTTAAATTTATGAGATATGTACAAATGTTCATCAACAAGCTTTACGAAAAGATGAAGGCAAGTTTGATGTTTTATGTATTATAAAGTGATGCTATAATATTTCTTCAAAAATATATACATAGTTATTATTTTTTTTAAAGCATACTAGTTTAAGACCCGTGTAATACACGGGCTGTCCCAATATATTTTTATAATGACTTAAACAAAAGTTGATGTTAGTTAGTCAACTTTGCATTTCGTCGATGCTAATATATTCACGGTTTCTATAATGTTTGTTGTTTTTATTCACGCTCACTAAAAGCAACAATTTCAATGAAAAGGGTTGCGTAGATTTGCGTGTATACGTAATTCATACATAGAATCTGAGGAAGGCGACTACGACACTGACGGAAACTTAAATAATTCATACACAATAACACCACCACCCAATCCTGCCATCATGAGTATGAGAGAGGTATGATATATGTAGACGGTTCTATTCCTAACCAAGGGTAAATACGAAGATAAGGAAACCACTTCCAAAAGGAAGTCCAAAAAGACAAATAATTCATGCTCAGAGAAACAATATGGCAACTTCTCAAGAATTAAATTATCAAAATAAACAACATAAAGACTATAACCCTTTACCCAAAAAAAGGTAACAAATTGATGACGGTCAACTCCTCCTTCCACAAAACTTCAAAGGCCGCCATGATTTCCATTTGCAACTTAGGCATTATGCTTTCTGTGCATTCTTAGCAACTACGGAATATTTTTCATCAAGCTTGCCCATTCTATTCAAACGATAAAATGGTTAAACATAATTTCCCATAAAACTTTCCAAGAGGATATTGGGAGAGTATCCAGGCTGGTACATCACAATGTGCATCATAAACTTCCGACATCACGTGCTTATAATTTGCTTATGGCTACGATTCACGATGAGAATATATGGCACACCACAAGCTTAAGCAACCAACAATTTCAAAGCGTTAAAGTCGAAAATTTACCTTAATGAAAATTCGTTGTCCTTCTGATTAGCTTTTGTTCGATTGACTTGCATCTTGTGTCATTTACCATGAATCATAATATTCATCCCATCTCCAAACAATCAAAGAGTACACTCTATAGATATGAAAAAAGATCATGATGTACAATGGGACGACATGAGGCAATTTTTACTATGAAACCATGGTAAGGGATCAACAATAAATACCACGACATACACACAATCTTATAAGATCTAAAATGATAAGTTGAAACCATATTTGCTACATGTACACTGTACACATCCTCAAATAGTTCTAGTTACCTTGAGATACTCTTCAAGTCATTTATGAATTTTAAAGCATTTCAAAAAATGGGTCATCGATTGTGTGAAAACTTTCAGTTAAGTAACAAACCTTCTCAGTTTCACTACCTTTGCAAAGTTTTCTAAAAATATTTATTAAGTAAATCCAAAAAGAATCAATACCTTGTTTACATTAATATTCATATTATATTTTCTTAATTAGGCTGATAGTTTATCTTAAAAAATTTAAATTGCTTAATAACTTAACTTATTGTCAAGCTTAATTAGAACATACATCTTTTGGCAGTTTAGGAAACAACTCCTCAGTCTCAAATTAATTCCTTAAGAGATGGTGCAAGACTATTTCTTTGTGAGTTCACATACCTGTATACGCAAAATTATAATAAAAACCATAGAGTAATGTCTTTATTTTTACCTTTTTCAAGCAATAATGAACTATTTATCCTAACACAAAATCCACATAGTAAAAAATATATTGACAGTAAATATATTTTTAAAAAGTACCTCCTCTTCCCTTATTCAGCTCTTTCTTGTACTTCTTAAAACACTTCAAAAAAATCAACATAACAGCAAGACTGGCTAGTTAAAAAGTAGCAGTTGTAAAAGGTTCAAAACAACTTCCGCAAATCTCAACTCAAGGTTGTTAGACTGCCTACCTTTTTTTTTTATTAAACTTACAACAATATAAGACTTTAGCAACGGATAATTATAGTTACTCTACTAAAGAAAACAAAAGCAATAAGCAAAAGTTTGGTTCATGGACATTACATAAAACAGTTGGTGGGAACATGAAAAATCTCGCAATAAAAAAGTTAATACCTGTCATTACGAATGAATTCCGTGTATGGTTATTCAACAAATCTGCGCAATGTGAAAATAACATTGATTGTTCTTGCAGAACTACAAAATAAACAACGAAGATAAATAAATAGATGATAAAATAAGAAACAATAAGCTGAAAAAACATATATAGATGAAACCATGAATTTACCATTGCAAATCGGAAGAAATCAATGAAGAAGATTATGATGAAGAAAGCGCAAAAGATATAGTAGCCGAAGTTCAGTGCATGATCGATGATGATAGGTTATTCGAACAATTTTCATGGTGCAGAAGGAAGATTAGAATATGAAAAAATTAGACTCAAATTGAGAATTATTAAGATACCTGATGAAGAAGAGGAGATACACAAACTGAAAGAAGAAAAGCTATAAAATCTCAAAAAAAACCCACTAATTTTTGAAGAGGTAATTAAATATAGTATCTGCGTAAACAAATTTCTTCTTCCAATAAACCTCACAACATAACCAATAGCAGGTGAGCATTAGTACCATGCAACTTTGAAAACACAAAAGTTACAGATACATTATACATAATATTAGTAATTTATTTTTGAAAATTCGATATACATATATGACATCACCATTAATATTATTTAATTGTATTAGCCAATAGACAATTGACACCTATTAAAAAATGACCTCACTCAAAACCCTCTTTTAATAGATTAAATAGAAATAGATTGCTCCTTTTCATTTGTTGAAAAATATTATTTGCTTTATAATATAGATCACTTTTATAAAATACATGAACGTAGTGTTTGATTTTTAAAAAATAACAAAAAAAAAATTATAAGTTATATCTGTCAAACAAAGGTTATATTTGAAGTAACTTATTTTTTCAAAAAGTCAACACAATCTTCTAATAAATATGTACACCAAAATGCTCTAAGCTTACACGAACATCAGAAAATATAAGCAGAAATCACATAAGTCTAAATAACCTGGCTCATTGAAAATAGAAATGTACATCTTGGTTTGGACTTACCAGTGTGCTTGCGAACAAAACATAGTTGTTATGGAATTTCAGTGAATCCAGGCTACGAAACGACGTATCTCACAGGTTTAGGTTGAATTCGTTGCTACCTAATTTTAGATTGGTTAAGGGTTTTTTTTTTTTTTTTTTTTTTTTTTTTTTAGACTTAAGCATTTTGTTGTGTATAATAAGCTGAAATTGAACTTTACATTTATAGTAATATCTTATCTATACTACTTATAAAGCATGTTGACACTTTCCTTTTATTAATTTTTTAAGACTTTTTAAAATAGATTTTTAAGCAAATACAAGTAAACAAGCGATATTTACAAGTATTTAAAGCACAAATAAAACTAAAAAACACAATTCAACACATACAATTAATACATAATTTAATTAACGCCTTCACCAAAATATACAAACTCATAAAGCTAAAGGTACAATCATCATAAACACAAATTTTTAATATCAAATTGTAATTAATGTAATTAAAATGTGTTGTGAAAAGAGAACATGGGCCCAAGACATTCCCAACAGGCAACAAGTTATGTGTATTTCGTTTTATGGGCCCAAGCTATGTTCTAACCAAAAATTATTTATAATATAAAGATAAAATTAAAAGTAGAATATTGAGGTTGGTCAATTTCTAAACACTTTTATCATCTCTTTCCATTTAGGTCACGCCAACCGCCGACTCCATCCAAAATTTGACACGTGTCATTCCTTTGACAAATTGCCGCCGATTGATTTATTTCATTCGTTAGACTCACTGAATTTTTGACACGTGTCATTCTTTTGTACTTTTTCCGAAAAAAGTATAAAGGAATGACACGTGTCAAAATAAGTGAACAAGCGAATAATGCCTAAATGGGAAAGAGATGATAAAAGTGTCTAAAAACGTACCAACCTTGATATTCTACTTTTTAAGAATTTTCTAATATAAATTGTCTTGGTTGAAAGTCACTATATGTATCTGTTGATGCATACATTAATTGTGTATGTAGCTTAATTAGTTGTATTTGCATAAATTATATTTATATCATCATTCATTTGTACGATTATTGTTAGAAAGAAACGTATAACCGAACAACATTTGTTCACCACAAAATAGTCACAGGACATCCGCCGCCGCATCACGAAGGTACCCTGCTTGTGTCTTTCTAAATTAAAGTCATTTTTTTTTCCTATCATCATAGTGAAACAATTTTGTTAAGCCAAGCCCTTTTCTTCATAACATCCAATGGAAACTATATTATCTCTATTGGCCCTTTTGTATAAATAATCCCACATTGAACAAAGATGCAACTGAATACCTAAATATAATCTTGGGGTTGGACCAACATCACAAGTGTGGTGTATCTTGGTTGCTTAGAGCTAATATTTGAGCCAAAGCAACCAAGAATAAACGAACACTTTTTTATTTTAAACACCGAGTTACCAATTTGTTAAAAAACACAATAAACATATTAAGGCAAAAGACCAAATAAAAGGATATAAACAAGTTTTTTGGACCATATTGCTCCATCTCCGAAAAGTACAATGTTAGACTTGATTAGTAAAACTATAAGCTTTATCAAACTAGCAAAAATCATGATAACACGAATTTATAATCAAAATTAAACTAGTAAGAATAAGTAACCTAACATTTGCTTCTAAATTTTTTCATAGATATACTTATTTTGTTATAGAAAATTCACGAGCTTTCATAAGTCACGAGCTTTTGTGACTCCTTCATTAATTATGCTGTAAGCCGCTCCTCAATCTCGGGGGAGCCTCTTTCCTCGTTATAAATAAGATCACTCTTTTAACTAGACAACATATATAGTTTTCGACATGGGTGGTTCAGAAACCGGGTCACGCAAACGGTGGAGAGGTAAGAATCTTGAGAGAAAAGACGAAGCTTCTTCAACAGAAGATCGACGAGATGATGTGCCTCAAAGAGAAGGAGAGTGAAGTGCATGATCAAAAAGTCATGGTTCATGCACTTAAAGATTCTGAGGGCCTGTTTGGCAGGTGCTTTTTGGATAAGATATTAGTTTTTTGTAACAAAATAATCTCCTATAAACCAAGTAAACGTTTGGATGCATTCTTCTGTTTTATTTCAAACAAATAAATTCAAAATGAAAAGTTGATTCATGAAGTTTTAAATGTCATGAAATTGTTAAAACTTTAATTTATTAATATACCCTCCAAACATTTATTTACAATTATATATTTGTCCTTTTATGTCATTTTACATCTTATAATTACATTTAACACCTAATTTACCAAACACTGTTATTAAAAAAAAAATACGAATGAATTTCATTTTAACAACCTTTGCAGTTCTGCATCACATACAGGTTCATAACACAAAGATACATTATACAACTATTTTGACAAACATACCCTGAGTGCCATATGAAATGTAAAATTAACCCCACATAAGACAAAAGAACAACTAAATGTCTAATCATATTCATGTGTTTGTGATATAACTACAAAATAGTCAAAATCTAAACTAGACTACTCAATGAAAAGGAAGTACTATTGTAACTGTAAGTAAACATACGAAAGTTGGGACAATTTTCTCTTCTTTCTTCTTGTTGATTCTCAATGCAAATTACATATTTATAGTAAACAATAACAACTGCTTCCTAGACTCTAGGACACATGAGTGAGAACATGGGTTACTCTACCACTACTTACTAGACTTTAGTAATAATAAGAAAAACATGAAAACATGCATGCAACATTTAACTAGAATTGGTCTCCATGTTAGCATGGAATTCGGACCCATGAAAAAGAGGTGACCAAGTCAAGACTAATTCAGAAAACTAACACTAAATTTAAAGAAAACTTGATGTGCCACTTGTACCGGTAGCCCACATATCATATTGCACCCAACAACTTGAGAATTATTACGGACTAGTCTTTGTGTTTGAGCCTTGGGCCCAAGTCCGTGGTCACATCTTTTTTATGTAACTTATGAGTATCACCTAATGAGAAATAAAATTACAATAAAAAATATGAGAAGAAACCATAACCGCACATTTTATATGCATCTACAAAAGTAAATGCATCTCCTCTTAAATTTCTTTTTTTTTTTTTAATTAGAAATGTGTGATCAAAAATATTTCTCACTCTTCTCATTTTATTTTCTCTTCTCACTAGATCTATTCCTTTGAGAACACAACAAACAACAACTTTTTTTATTTAAGTTAGAGTACTCTTAAGTTATGGTTATCACTTTATTGAAAAGCATAACAAATATGTTAAAGGCAAAAAAATACTAATAAATAAATGAAATCATATATTAAATAAGTATAAAATATGATGTTGTACATTTGGATAAAAAATTAAAAAAAAAACATAGTATTATTTGTTTTGAGATATGCATTTTGGTTTTGTTATCGCACGTTGTTGATATTCCATGTACAAAACGTACGTGAACAAGCTTTACTAAAAGATTAAGTCAGTTTGATGTTGTAGCCTCCTAAAAAACATTTATGTTTATCTCTCCAAAAGTATGTGACATTTTTTTTTTCTTTTATTCTTTTAACTGTTTATAGCCGCCTGGGATGGTAGCTAAACATAATATTACTTGACGTAGTTTAACCGGACGTAAACATATATCGAAATTGTTAATGTATCATATGTATAAATAATAATGAAAGGTTTAAGAAACAACTGAATTAAATGGTACATATTAATAGACAAAATAAAACTTGTTCATACACAACTTTTGTTATATACCTCGTATTTTCACTGTATTTGTAGAATGTGTATTCTAAAAAAAAACGTATGATGTAGTCAAGGCAAATGTTTACATAGTGTTGATAAGAGATCACCCGACTATCGTCATCATTAATTAATGTATAAAAATAGTAAAGTGTAAGAACTAATAGTACTAATAAATATTTACAAATTCCTAAGACAACAAATTCAAAATTTTGTTAAAGTGTCAAACAACAAATTCTAAGCCATATTTGAATTAATAATTGTTAAAGTAGAGGACTAAAATGTAACATGGGATAAAAGAAAGACATATAAAACACTTGGACTTTGTTTCATCTTCCTTGAAGCGAAGCAAGACCTCAAAACCTCCGCTAAAAGCAACAGGTGGAAATCCGATTCTAATATTTACTTCATCGTTTCTCCTATCAAAGTCAAGGTAGGCGCCACGGTTATCAAAGTCACGACTTTTGTTATATACCTCGTAAAAGTATTATTAAATGATGGCTCTTATCAAATGAAGGCTATGAGGTTAAATGAGTCGATTAATTGTCTTCTTCCATCCAAATACTCAAAAGGTATTATTAGTTCTATTAAATACCATGTAGGATAATGCTTCTTGCTTGGATTTCTTGTGATGAGTTAATAAAAAGATGATCTTTGTTTGGATTTGTTTGTGATGACTTAATAAAATGCAATAAATTGATAATCTTACCCATCCAATTAGGATTATATGATAGTTAGGGGTGTTTAGGACCGCTTTTGTATCTTTCTTTTAAAAAGCGTATTTGGATTGCTTATACTTATGGTGGTATCAAGTGGGTGTCCTGCCACTTTGTTGTTTGCACATTGTTTTTTTAATAATCTACTAAGCTGCTTAGATAAGATTCACCAAAACTACGTATAGTATTGTTTTGTTTTTTTTAGTAGTTGTGTTCTATTTGATGCAAAAATAAAAATAAGTAGACAGATAAGAAATAAACCAAACAATAAACTATTGTTAGTCAAGAAAGAAAGACACAGTTTAAATAGCAGGATTACATAATATCTTAAATACCAGAAATTGAAAAACAATTATGAAGTAGTTAGTTTTATATAAAGGGCAATGCGAATTCAAATACGAGATAAGACTTCTTTATAAACGACGTTTGTTGTGGAGTTCGAATAGTTTCCTTCTTTATCGCAACAAAGAACCTTCAATCCATTCTTGCTCTTGACTCTTGACACCGCCACATATAGTTGTTCGTGTGAGAATACCGGCTTTTGTAGAAACAGACCAACTTGCGACAATGTTTGGCCTTGACTTTTGTTAATCGTCATAGCGAAACAAACTTGAAGAGGAAACTGCCTTGGTTCAATTTGAAAGGCATCTTATTGTCTCGAAGGGCTAATGACCATACGCGAATAGCGCAAATTCTACCAACAAGTGCCACCGGATATGATCTTAGCTTCAATTATGTTGATCCCCATCCTTAATACACGAAGCCTAGTTCCGTTGCATAGTCCTCGCTTTTGATCAATGTTTCGCATCAACATTACAGAGTACCTATCTTTAAGTTTAAGCTATGTCGGGAACACGACATCCTTATACCGTTAAGGAATTCTGTTGTGTATATCGAGTCATCAAAATTCGAATCTGAATCATCCAAACAAATAGAGTCTGAAGATTCGTATAACTTCTCGTCTCCTTGAATTAAAGAAAGCATCCGTTCATTTATAACATCAACCATTTCGTGTGTTGGCGCTAGAATGGCTTTTTCTTGGAAAAACAAAGGGTTCCATAGGTTTTCTAGCAGTTGCGGGTAGGTTTCCTCTATAATTGCACCAACATCATCATCGGACTCGGAATCAACATGTTATCCGGAAAACGATGAGACTCGCCATCATTCTTACCACCAATTTTTCCATCACCGATATCTAAAATCCAATCCGCAAACTCTTGTATTTCCTTTTTTCGTTTACATTGTTCCGAACCTAACCTCATGTTTCTCGTTAGGTTCATCAACATCAAATGTTCCCACGGATCTGGCGTTAATTGTGGCATGCACTACATCCTGTCTGGTGCCATTAGGAATGACAGGGAGAATTTGACGTAAATCGCCACCAAACAAAACCACTTTTCCACCAAAAACCTGATTAGAAGATAACGTCGGGTCTGACCTTCAAATATCTCTCAAAGTCTGTTTATCATTGGTGCCTCGTCCCATATTATCAGCTTTGCTTGGCGTATCAAATCAGTGAGGTCGCTATCTGCAGCTATGTTGCACATTGAATCTTCAACTACATTGATCGGTATTGCAAACCGAGAATGTGTCGTCCTTCCGCCTTCCAACAAAAGTGCAGCAATACCGCTTGATGCCACATTCAAGACTATTTCACCTTTTGAACGTAATTCAGCCGACATTGTCTTGTAGAGGTATGTCTTTCCAGTGCCACCATAACCATACACAAAGAGCATGCCACCTTTATTTTTGTCAACAGCGTCCATAACAGTGGCGTAAATACCTTTCTGTTCTGTTCGGATGTCAAACTACCGTACAGTCTTTCATGTTGGTCCCTTAATTCATCTTTGTTGTAAGCTGTCTCATCATATATCAATCTGTTATACCCTTCCATCGTGTAATCTTGATTCGGATACGGCATGTTTTGTATAGATTTTAAACTCTTGTTGTTACAAAGTAGCATATGTTCAATATAAGTGAGACAAATGTTCATCCTCTGTACGTCTGAAAGCTCCAATCCTGCATTTAAAATTATTATATAAATAATTAAAAAAAAAAACGTGTGAAATGTTTTTTGTATATGTAATGCATGTGGCATCACATATTATGGTTACTATCGTTTAACTTAACAAAAATTATATGATACTTAGGGGTGTTTGTTTAAACATATATGTAGCTTATAAGCTTATTTGTGTTTAGTCTTATATTTCATAAATTTTTTGGCTCATTTCTAGACTTGTGGGGTTATATAAGTTTATTATGATATGATAAACTTATATAAACAATAAATCTCATAATAAGCCTGAAAATTCGCGCATATATGAAATATAATCCAAAATCAAATAAGTTGCTGAAAAAATATATAAGATTAAACAAACACACCCTTATTTAAATTGCTGAAAAAAGGACAAAATACCTGGGTCATTCCGCTTTATGCGCTCCACATGCAACACGTCCGCGGCCATAACGTGCCAAGTTTTTTCCCATACGATCTCCGGCCGAGACATGCTATCATCGTCATGAGGAGCATGACAAAGAAAGAACGCAATAATCGCCCATTCCCGAATGACCGGCCTCAGTAGACCATCAATGTACTCCTTATCATCCTGCAAAAAGTCCGCGCATGCAAGCGTCTCTAAATGTGGGATAGACAACATCGTCAAAGGTCTTTAGGTGGTCCCATTCCTCCGGACCTCTGACCTTGTTTAGCAATACACGTAAGTAATAAAGCTCGCCCCAAGAAGGGGGCACGTGATGTATACGGCCTAGAGAAAAACCTCTCTGACGCGGTGTCCAAATTCTTAGTTTCTGATTCCATACATAAAATTTAGGGATCTCAACATAAAGCAAAGATCGTGCAAACGCATCAGTCTTGTTTAGATCCATCCATGCTAAAAACTTGGTCTCATTAACCGATGACTTGTCCAGTGCGTAATCAATGCTTTCGGTTTCGTCAAATATGACGGACTGTTCATCCGGCAAATGAAAAGGTAACCGTTCAACAGAGGGAGTCCTATAATGAATATCGAAGCCATAAATACACCAAGCTGCTTCACAAGCTGAAAGATATCTACAATCATAGAAATCTTGAATCTCGTCGACCTCTTCATCGCCTAAAGCAACAGTAACCCTATCCGGACCCTTGTTTATATACTTGAACAAATATTTAATGGACCCAACCTGGTTGCAACATTCAACATTTATATGCGATTGGTATCGCTGAGCAATCACAGGTTGTATGGGACCACGAATCGTTATGCAATCTGTTCCACTTTTCTTGATAGTATTGCCATCATTTCGCCTTCTATATATTGCATAACCATTGTCATCAATGACGTGGTTTCGTTGAATTGTTTAGGAAAATTCTTGGTACATTTGAAATCAACCGTGCAAGGACAACTTGGATGTTCAGGACCGCATGGGCCATGCATCATGTGATCCGTCACAACGACATGATCGGGATCCTCATCCTTATCGGGTATTTCCATGAGATACATACTCATCTATCTTTGCTGTAGTGGTTAACTTATCTTCACTTTCAAGCCATAGTAATATGTGGCAATGCGAAGTCCTCTTTTTTGAAACTCAATTGTGTAAACGACTGCCAATTAAAATAAAAAGGATGCGATTAAGTAATAAGGTGAAAAATCAAACAAAAGCAGGAGTGAATAAAATTAGATCGATGTGTATGGTGATTACCTCCTTTAACACGTCCAAATGTACGTTGATCCTTTAATTCCTTCATGAGACTGTCAAGCTTAATTTTAAATACTCTTGTTATTACATCTGGACGGTCCTCAGATTTCAAACCTTTTGGCCATCTCCCGTGCAATCTCAGGCCAATTCGGGTTACAAGTGAAGGTTATGAATAAGTCCGGATAACCATAAAACTTGCAAATAGTCATGGCGTCCAAATAATTACGCATCATATACCTTGGACTTCACGTAAATGAGGACGGCAAAATCACCTTTCTACCACGTAATTTAACACCGTAGTCGATGACTCGATAGTTTTGCCAACTTAGAATCGTTTCACTCCTCGGTTCCTTTTGTCACATTTACGATTAAATTTGATCCTTCGCTTCCACCATTATGTACGTCTACCGAAATTGTCAAACAATCGTCTTCCATTTAGCATCATTGAGAATTCATTTTTCCTGTCCTGTATGCGATATGCAAACCACTCTTTCATTGTAACGCGTGTTCCTCTATTTGTTTCATCATATTCGGTTACGCCTTCATGGTAAATATCAGTACGATAGCCATCCTCGGCGTACGGGAATAATAAAGGGTATTGCAATGCAAGATAGGATGGGTGCAACTCACTGATTCTCTTAAGATCGCCATCTTGTGTATGTAGAATAATATCCCTCTTATGTTTTGTTGAGTCAAAATCTCCAACAATTAATGCAGCCACCTCCGAAGCAGTTGGTAGATTATAGTTTCTTCCATCTCGCTGCCTTGTACCAATAAGTCGAAGCTTCAAATTTTGAGACCCATCTGAAGACATCACACGTTCACCAGCCATGCGATAGTTCATAACCAATGGATTTATTGAATCAAGCATGTCGCGTATATCCATGGTAAGCTGGTAGTCTAATTCCATGTTTCTTGAAGAGGATGATTCTCCATTGCTATATGTATAGATTATAAGAGTTAGGAACAAAATAGGGAAGATTTCATTAAGTTTTGTTTATGTAATATAGGATTTGTTTTATACCTGACAGAAGCCATTCTGTTGCGAACCTCATTATCAGTATCAAATATATACAGTTGGGCAAACTTTGGAGTCTTCCAGTTTTGGGCAACAATGAACCTGCTAAATGGTAATTCTCACCATGTAGTCTGTAGCAATAGGGACCACGTCCGCTGTTAACAGACGTGTCTTGTCTACCACCCATAGAAGTAAAGGAAAACATTGAATTATACCGCCGAATATTATCTATAAATGACGCGCTCTTAGGGTGTTCTTTGGTAATAAGGTCTTTCAACAATTGAGGTGGCTCCACCAGTTCATTGGTTAGCTTAACCTTACCCCTACCACAACAAAGCGAGTATGATTCAGAAGAGGTGTTGTTTGCTCCTCGGATACTCTCGGCATACCATAGCATTGCACCACAAGAAGAACATGAATAATCGGGATCTCCATGATCAATGTAATCTGATTAATGACAGTATGTGAGAAATTTGATTAATATTGTGATAAGTGATTATTTTTGTATTGCATACCGTTTGAAATTCCAACATATGCATTCTCCTGTGCTTCACTTTCAAATTCATGTTCGTGTTCCGTAAAGTTAATCTGACGTGATGATTGGGTGGATCGCATTTTCCCTTTAAGTTTTTTGGGTTAGATGGAAGCATAGGAGATGTACCACGGTATAATCTATCCTTTTAGAAGATGTAGAACTGTTGCATATTAGATTATTACATTAGTTTAGTGTTCTAAGGTATTCAACGATGATACAAAATTGCAAATATGCTAAACCATAAAGCGGTTAAATGATGGTCGCATAATCTAAATCTCTACCTATATTAAACTTCACCGGTGTCGGTTCCGAAACCTCGAACAATTGTTGTTCCTTGTAAATGTATCTGTAAGTAATCAAATATCGTAAGTAGTAAGTTCACAAATTGGATACGTGATTGGTAAAAATTCTTGTTGTATTCATAATGAGAAGTATTTGTTAGTGAAAGTTACCGATTGTAGCAACATGAAGGAAACAATGCTGTTATAATTGGCAACAAAATGGTATGTTCGTATTATAAGCTTACATGATCAAATCGTGGTACAAATAATCGTATGTATCTATTTTGCTGGTTATAGGTGAAACAGATAAGGTATGTTGCTATTGTTAGCTTAGGTGTAAAAATTGGTACGGTATTATCATTTATATATGTTCTATCGACAATATTAAGGTACGAAGGAAGTATTTATTTGTACTCATAATTAATTGAAAATATTTGCTGACTGGTAATATAATGTAGAATCTGATAATGATTAGTTTTAGTAGTGAGTTGCTGTTATAAGTGAAGCAGATAAGGGTTGTTGCTATTAGAAACTCATGTGATAAGGGTTGTTGTTATTCCTTTATTATCACTAGATTAAGGCTGTTAAGAACAGATTGTGACAAATACCTGTTGTTCTTGTTGTTGTCTCACTATACGCAGCGCCATGAACTGAACCATTAAGTATCGTAGATTTAGAAGTTATTGAACCAAGAGGATTGTTGTTTTGATCAAGTGTACCTAATGAAAATAGCATCGGGATATAAAAGATTAATTGACACTGAATATTTTGTTACGTAAAGATTTTGTGATGTTATATCTGCATAATAACAATTACATGACATCTTGAATACAGAATGTGTCTTACGGGTTGAAATGTCACTAATGCGCGGACGTCCCCTTGGCCGAGGTGTAAAATTCGACAGTCCACTGTCAGAGCCAACACCATTAGCAGCTTGTCTTGCTTTAGGAGTTAATTGTGTAGGTGTTCTTGGCCCTGAAACAAAACATATTCTTAGTAGATTAATAATATATAGTCTTATTATGAATGAGATAAAAAAAATTGTGTTATAGAGTTTTATGATGAATGTGCAACATTACTTTTAGAAGTAATGCTGTTGGAGACATTCTTTTGGTCTGCAATGGAATCAAAAAAATAAGTTTATAAGTCTAAATACAAAGTGGCAAAAAGTTATGGTCAGTATTTAAAATATAGTATTGTTATTCTAGCAAATCATATCGGTGCGTGAAGATTATGTAATGGAGTAGAATAACATGTACTTTATGATATTGATTTAATAAAAAAACGTACTATCCGTAATATCATTATGTGGCTGTCTCGTGCGGGTCTTCCAGTAGTCTTTTGGCAATATCAACTAACGGCACACCAAAGAGTAAAAGGTACATTTACGTCCTAAGAATGCGACTTTCTTTTCTCTACTTTAGTGATACCACTTTTAGCGTAATTGGATTTGAACGGCTTTCCTCTTACTCGTAACGCTGCTCCACAACATGAGGAACACTAATAGGTATGTTAGAGTGGTTCGTGTTTGTTATATCGCTTAATCGAGGTCTTCCTCTGACGTAGCGCATATGATTCGTGGTTACCTATAATTTTCAACAATGATACCGGATCATGTAAAACTATGGTCGATGATTTGCTTTAAAAAGGCATATTATATGTAAATCGTAAGGCATAAAACATGTATTGATTACCTAAATATTTATATAACGATTATAATAAAAGTATAGAAATCATCTTTGTTTGGTGTTGACGAAGAAACATTTGGTATTGCATTGTTCTCTTTGTCTGGCATCTTTTTTTTCATAGACATGAGATGATTATTTTGGTGATGTTCTTTGTTTAAAGACAGTCTTTTTTCTGATGTAAACTTTAATCCTTTTTATTTTGAATTTTCTAAAATGATATGGCATATTGGTTGTAAGTTTGTAGTTAGCTAAAAACATGGAAGTCAAACATTGAGCAATTTTAGATCCTATTATTTTGCATGACTCATTGATGACAGACCATAATTTTAGATCTTATTAATTTAGATCCTATTAATTGTTACTTATTAGAATCCTAATTAGTGCCTTTAACCTTTTCAAAATACACATGACTTATTTTCAAAGTTTTATTACTCCTCAGGTGGGAAGTTCGTCACCAGCTGGCACAACTACAGCATAGGCGGCTTAAAAACAATCTGAAATTGGGTCTTTGGGAACCAGTCTTCCAGCATGGGTTACCTGTAGCTTCATGTTGATAAGAGTTGAAAGTTGACAAAACTGTTTAGTTGGTTAATATTGGGTTGCGATTGACAATTTGGTTTCCCACTTCATGCCTGTGTGCATAGCTGGAAAGCTCTACTTTGCCTCTTAAGCCAATAATGATTTGGATGTTCATTTAACGGTCTTAATATAGTCAAATGTTATCTGATGGCATGCGATTCCACTGGCGGCGTCATGTGTTGGCCTCAAGTTTATATGACAGTTATTGTGTGGAGATACATTGAATAGTTGGTGGTATTTCCTTCTGAGTAGTAAGCCGTTACACAAGAATGGCTTCAAAGATTCATTTTCGATGATTATCATTCTAATATAGTGTAATGCGACAAATATGTGGAATCTTATTCATTTGTTTCCCTGTAAAGCATAAAGATTTGGATTTATTTTTATAAATGTAATAACCTTTTTAAAACTTCATTAAAAGGGTATAGAAGCTTTCCATATGTCTTGTTTGTTCTGTGGTGTTAAAAAATAAGTTAAATTTTTTTTTCAGGCTTAATTACTCATCTATTTCTTATGAATGTCATGCATATGTTTTATGTCGGGATTCACTAAAGATGTTGGAGATGAGCAAGGACTTTCTTATGCTTAAGTTATGTGTCACTTGTGCTTTTCTGGTGAAAATGAAGTGGGAGAGCCAGGAAGATGCTATCATGCAAAAGTTGTAACAAAAAATATAATGCAAAAGTTGTAGCAAAAGTATCACATTAGCCTGGTTAATGTTGGGTTGCTATTGACATTTGGTTTCCATTTTTTTTAAAGAAATATTATGTGTTTTAGTTTTCATATTTATGGAATCCGTTGAACATTATTAAGCTGGATTGCAAAAAATGCATAAGCTAAGACCAATGTCATCCTGATGGGTCATGCCTTTAAACATATCCAAAGAATGCATAAGCTAAGACGAATCTGGACAGGACATATCCAAAGATGTTGTCATAAGCTAAGACCAATCTGGACAGGACATATCCAAAGATGTTGTCATGCCTTTAAACACCATTACACTCCAACACTGTCCAAAACAGAACCAAACCTATAATATGGACCCAAATTTATTAAAAAATCCAGCAAAAGACAGCAACCAAAAACTATACGTTAAAGAATGCCCCATAATTACAAACAGACCCATAATGATCACAATCCAAATCAGTCCATTAGAACAATGATAAATCCAAACATACACATAAGAATAGTAGGCTTAGTAATCAAAAAGCAAGACTAAATAATCAAACCTAAAAGACATTCATTAAAAACCCATTAAATAGGCTAAATTGTTTAATTGAAATACCATCTCCATGGTAAAAAAAATAAAACCAATGCTCCTAACCATCACAAACTTATTGGGGAAATAATCAAAAGTACGAAAAAGGAAATGTTTGATGCAATACAAACTTGCTGAGGTAAAGAAGCTAATAAAGGAAAACCATGGAGATGTTTTGCCGTCACTTATTATTCCTTCTCCAACTTAACTTGGACCAGTTTTTGAACCTTTGAATTGCTTCCTTCATCTTCTGGTTCAGATTCAACGTCATATAGATCGATAAACACGCTTCTCTTTTTACCGGTGAACTTTGAGCACTTCCCGCATTATCCTCACCATCCTCACTATCCTCACCTTGTTCTTGATTTCTTAGTATCCACACCTTTGCCTTTACTTCCGACGACGCATTCAATACCTTATGCGGTGTATTCAAATCAAGCACACGATCGTCTTGGTTTGTTGAAATTTGGATGACTTGATCAGATTGGCAGGGGTAGTAAATTCTTGGTCATCCTGATTTTGTTACAAAATATATGTTACATATAAACTTTTAAATGTACGAATAAAGTAAAAACATGAAATGACACTATACCTCATCTTCTAGGAAGCCATTTTTGAAATGTTTGATCAAGTCAGGATCATCTGAAAAGGCATCACACTTGTAAGTGTGATGGTTGTTATTTACGTTAAAGTCTGAAAAGAAAACCTTGAACAACAGCTTTTTTCCAAGGAGTTTATTCAAGTCATCTGGCCAGTATTCGTCGACAGCCATTCCATGTTTTTCCATTAACTCCCAAGCAGTGTAATCAGACAGCTTATGGAAATTTGAGTTGAAAAACAAAATAGGTGCTGAGCCAGATTGATCAATTATCCTCATGATAACTTTGAACCTGTTGCAATTAATGACAAAACGTTACTACCAATTTGACCTATTTCTCATTATGAATAAACATTAAGTCACCTAGAAGCAACTTGGACTTGGCCATGATCTTCACAATAGAAGGTGGGCTTGCGACTTTTGGAAGATGAGGGTCCTTTACTTTCTAGGACGTCAACCTTCTTGTTACACTCCTTACAGGCAGTGTATGCCCATCCCTCTTCCTTGTGAAATTTATGAATAGTTGCAAAGACGATACAGTGTGATTTCTGAGATAAAGAAATGGGAATATTTATAAAAAATATTGGTGCGCGTTTAAGATACTTGAAAGATATAAATGTAAAAAGTATGGATAATTAACCAACCTGTTCACATTCACGAATTCCTCCAACCATTTTTTTCACAGCACCATGGAAAAATTCTGTCTTTGTAACCACAGGTTTCACAGGTGCGAACAACTCAATCTTAAATTGAGTTTCGTCATACCCATCACGTTCTTGTACTCTTAAAGACATTATAAGTTGCAAATATATTAGAAACTGAATATATGATCTTTGAGCAAAGATATGCAAAGACAGGAATAATAGACTTTTAATAATATGAAGTCGATAGAAACCTAGTCTTGAATGAAGTGATCTCAGGTATGTCACGGTTGATGTAAATCTTAGTGCCAAATAGTGCATTGTGAACAGCAGGAGTGCCTGAATTTTGTTTGCAAGTTAGTAAGACATACGTATCGCTAAATTTATCATAAGTATATATATAATTAACCCTTTTGAAATGAAAATGTTTTAAAATAATGAAAAACACATACCGTCCCAATATTTCACCTTCCCTAGCTGCAGTATGAAAACCACATGTCCCATAGTCTCACACTTACTCGCATATTCATCCCACAATTTTGCCCAGGTATCCCAGAATGTACAATCCAAGCGAATTCCCCTGAAATATAGTTATAGTTATTTGACATGCAATACTTAAATTGTGTATAATAGGTATACATATATTATTAGTATACTTACTCAACATCCTCAATTACAACAGTTCTACGTATTTTTGGACCAGCAGCAGACTGAACCGGGACAATATCCCCAATCGCGATCACAGAACCCATGACATCTGTTCCAAAAAATGGTAGTCAATAATTGGAGTTATGCATTGCTTTAAATTATAAAATAAAATGTTTTTTAAAACACATACCAACAGCATCATGATCATGGTATTCACGGTTGCCGTCCAATAAGCTGTTGAATGGCTCGAGTACTAAGCCATTTACATTATCATCAAAAGGGTCAATTCTAGTGACTTGGGTCCCTTTGAAAAACTCGACTTATACTTGTGTGGCAGCGGAAGCCTACCAACGCTTTTCTCGCAATACCAAAATTAGAAATAACATAGCATTGACCCTCTTCAAACAGAGGTTCAAATCGAAACATCAAATCTTTCTTGATATATATATCTGAATCCTGTCATTCTGAAATACAAGTTATAGTTCATATTAGTACACAATAATTTAAAGCAATAAAGTTTAATTAAAAAAAAAACAGGTTTGTACATACTTGGGCATCCTGCAGGACCAGATCCAGGCTATACGGATTGTGCTTTTCATTGAGCTTATGGCTATGCCATATAGAAATACATCTCCCTTGAACGGAAATGTTATCAAGCATTGGATCAATTTCGCTGATCAAAGTAATTTTCTGGTCCTTTTGTAAGGTTGTAACAATGAAAATATTTATAGGTAAGCCATATTATAAAGATTGATTTTGGATAGAAATTATAATAAATATCAATAAGCTAATGTGGCAAATGAATCATGCATTTCTATTATTCAAGTGGCAAATGAATCATGAATTTCTCTAATATTCAATTGTGGCAAAAGTGACTAATGGATGATAAAAGAGATAGGGATGTTTAAGTAAACTTAGGCTTCATAATTAATTATGCATATTCTGGGTATGAAGAAACAACTTACATTTGTTGGTTTATATCCTCACAATAAAGCTTCAACACTAATTCTGTTCTAAATCAAATTCATTTTAATTTCCGGCTTTAGTAAAAAAATGTAATCTATACATATAAGGAACATTATTCATCATAGTATGTGGCATATGCAAGCTAACCCATTTTGGAACCCTTAGGAAACCTTTGCATTTTTTTTTTCCGATTATCTTTATGTTACAAAGTACAAATTGTAGGTGTGATTTAGGGTTTACTTTGTAGTTGGTATTTATAGATATAGAGTAGGGTTTTGAAAGGCAGAATGAATATTTGATGATTATGATTTTGAAATTGAAATACTCCATGATTTTCTGTCATAAAAAACCCGGATTATCCTCCGTTTAATTGATTTGATGATCTATTATGAAAATTTTTTTGAATGTGAGAATAAATTGGGGAGAGGTTTATGAAGAAGTGTTGACTGAGGCGCTTATCTTTGAACCAAATATATCTGTTATGAAATTTTTTTTGAATATTAGTTTGGAAGTAGGAGATTTTAAACAAATATATCACTTGTCTCAGTGGTTGAGGCGCATATCTTTGAACCATGAAACCAAGGTTCGAATCTTACTGCTACCAAAATTGTTTTTTTATAAAGCATGACACAAGTGCCATGGTGGCATTTCCACCTCACCATAGAGGCGTCATGTCACAATAAAAATGCCTAGTAAGCATTATACATGTGTCATGCTTAATCCCATATATATATATATATATAGATTTACTGAAAAAGATTGTCCGCCTTCTAACAGTCAAATTCAAAACAAGCATGTGACAATATAAAGAAGTTTAAGAATATTTCTGAGAGGCTAAATCATTTCTTATTATAATTATATATCGGATAAGAGCATGGTTCTAAAGGTTCGCAAAAGCCTCGTAAATATCTCGTAAAGGCGTGAGGCTTGGTTATGCCGTCACGCCGCCTCATGTCATGTCTTTTTGTAAACTCGATGTATATGAAATATGATATAAATATATAAATATTTTCATATTTTGTGCCGCCATTTGTCACCCCTTAGAAACGCAAAAGCTTACCTTGGCCGCAAAGACGTGAGGTTTTATCATGCCGCCACGTCACGCCTCATGCTATTTATAACCATAGACGGAACTTGGGTGAATTTATTGTAAGGACCGAGTGCTATATCTGTTAATTTGGGAGGTTAAAGTTGTATTTCCTTTAAACAAATATAAGTAAACCCTAAAAGTTTTGGGAGGGCCGTGGCCCTTCTCGGTCTTCACTAAAGTCCGTCCATGATTATAACCTTGGATAAGAGAAACGATGTCACAAGAGTGAGGTTGCTCTAATGGTCAGAATGTTACATTTTGGCGCAACCGAGTACTTCGAACCTAACAAGTAGTTTGTCCATTTTTTTTTCCCCAAAGAAACAATCACATATACGGCTTATTCGCTTAGACGGCATTGTTGCATTGTTTGGTGACTTGAAGCGTACGTTCGATACTAACAACCACATTCATCACTAGTTTTTTTGATCCACAAATGCATTGAACTTCTAATTAAGATCGTGTTTCATTTTTGGGCCAATAGACAACTTATACATGTTAGTTTTTTACGATTATATAACAACTAATAAGTAGCACAAACATTCTAAGGATCTTTTATTTTAGAAAGGCAACATGATATTAAAAATCTAAAAAAATACCAAAATACAATATAAAGCGTCCCAAACTCAATTAAACAAAGTAATTAAAAGAGAATGGTATCCAAAAGAAACCAAAATAACATACAAAAGAACAATGATGTCTTTATTCAATAAAAATGATGTTAACAACAAGATAATAACAAAATGGGGATATACGTATGAAGGTCACCCAAATTTTCAACCTTTAACATATAAGCCACTCATTTACTGAAATAAACTTATAGGCCGTCTAACTATAGGTTTGTTTTTATTTTCACCAAATCTTGCCAAATTTATCCCGAAAACTATGAAATATAAATAAGAAAGTAACCTTTCTTTTACTGATCCAAGTAATACGAATGATAAGTTTGATGTGAAATGCCCATTATCCATTTAATTTATGTGGATTTATATTATTAAAAGAACTTTAGAAGGATAGAACTCAAAATTTCATGGTTGGTTTTTTATTTGTATTATCTTAACATGTTAGTATTAAGTTCATTCTTGTCGTTTGATAATTATTCGTATTAAATTTGACCGAAATTGGTGTAAATGAAAATAAATACATAGTTTGATGCCCTATAAGTTACTTTCATTAAATGGGTGGCCTATATGAGAACAACTTAAAAGTTGGGTGGCCTTCGGTATATCATCTCTATATATATATATATATATATATATATATATATATATATATATATATATATATATATATATATATATAAGAGATCCAATAGAAGAATAATTAAAATGAGAAGGGTAAGTAAGTAATTCTACACATTTTAATATGGAGGAAAATTTGAATGAAGATGCATCTATTTTTGTAGGTGCATCTAGAATGATGGTTGTGATTACTTCCTATCATTCTTATTTTTATTATTCTTCTTATTTGATCCTAACTATATATATATATATATATATATATATATATATATATATATATATATATATATATATATATATATATATATATATATATATATATATATATATATATATATATATATATATATATATATATATATATATATATATATATATATATATATTTGGGTTATTATGAAAAGTTTCTTAGAATGAAAAGAATGAGAAAGCGCGTGGAGGTGACATGTGTCACATTCGCCATCATCATGCCACATCACCATACCCCACCCCACCCACCCCCACCCCCACCCCCGAAAAAAAATTTTTCCCGCTAAAAATTTTTTTGTGCAAAAATTTTTTTTCCGCCAAAAATTTCCGCCAAATTTTTTCTTCGCATCACGATTATAAAGTTCTTGCATCACAAATCATAAATTTAGTGCATTAAGGTTATAAATTCTTTGCATCACGTTATAAAGTTCTTGCATCACGGTTATAAAGTTCTTGCATCACAATCACGATTTTAGTGCATTAATGTTATAACATTGATTCTAGTGCATCATAGTTGATGCACTTAACTATTAACTATGATGCAGTGACTTATAATAAAGATGCACCAAGACTTATTAGTGCATTAAGGTTATAAGTTACTGCGTCACAATTATGATTTTAGTGCATTAAGGTTATAAATTACTGCATCACAGTTATAAAGTTATTGCATCACAATCATGATTTTAGTGCATTTAAGGTTATAACCTTGATTTTAATGCATCATAGTTGATGCCTTGGTTTAAAAATGCGCGCATCATTGCACATATTGTACGCATCATTGCATTGCATTTGAAAATTCGCATCATGATATCTAATGCAAGGCCATCCCAGATTGCGCTCGCAATTTACGGCAATTTTTCGCATTTGTGTAATGCTAGCAATAGTCGCAATTAGCGCAATTCGGAATTTGCTCTGATTTGTAAAAGTAAAACCAATTTCAATAGCTCAACTACTTTAAAGAGGACCTTTTATGATCTATTAAGAGGTGCTCTTATGATTTATCAACTGTTTAGATCATGTTAATAAAACTTTCATTGATAAACAAAAGGTTCTAGCCATGAAATATAGAACCAAAACATATTTATATTTAGATTTACGAAATTCATGTTAATAAAACTTTCAGTAATTGATTTTTTTAGTGTAAGAAAGCACACATCAACTGCAATTATAGTTGTGACGTTTTCATTTAATTGTGATTGACGTTTTCAATTTTGGAAAGTTGAAATAGAACACTAAATCTATGAAAATTTCGGAATCACGAGTCACATAAATATGACTATGTGTTATTAAATGGATTATTAGTCGAATTTGAATATGTTAGTGTTTTATTTATAATTTTATTGCATTTATTTGTTACTTGGTAAAATATATTATGTATAAATAATTTTTTTAATATTAAACGCATTGCGTCTAAATTGCGCTCGCATTCGCATTACGCATCACGCATCGGCCTCGGGGACCTTGAGCGCAATGGATCGCAAAACGCAATTTTAAACCAAGTGATGCACTGAACTATTAACTTATATAAAGATGCACCAAAACTTATTAGTGCATTAAGGTTATAAGTTCTCGCATCACGGTTATAAATTCTTGCATCATAATCATGATTTTAGTGCATTAAGGTTATAAATTCATGCATCACAATTATAATTGTGATGCGGTATTTTTTTAAATCGTGATGCGATAATAAATTTTAGCGGAAAATTTTTATGGAATTTTTTTAGCCCAAAAATTTTTTTTTGGCGGAAAAAATTTTTTTTGTTGTGGGGGGGGCGGGTGGGTGGGTGGGTGGGGGGGTGACATGTCATATGACATGGCGTGGTGATGTGTGGTGACACGTGACACATGTCACTCTCCATTCATTATAAAGCTTTCTCATTCTTATATTATATATATAATATATTATATTTATAATATATATATATATATATATATATATATATATATATATATATATATATATATATATATATATATATATATATATTCCATTGAGAAGATTTTTATTTTGAGAAGATTGAGAAATCTTCGTTGAGCAAATTAATTCATGTTTTTATTTGATTCACAAGTAAACATCATTTTATGGTGAATCGAAACTATAAATCACAAATTTGATTCACAAATCATTGTTAAAATCGAGTTATGATGATGATTCATTAAATTTATACAGATGATTCATATTCTACATATATCGCAAAATCGAGAGATTTTAACATTGATTCATTTTTTTACACATTTTGAATTTTAATCACATTAAAATGAGTTTTACGCTTGAAAAACATGAATCAAAGTTAAAATCTATCATTTTTGAAAACATTCTCAATCGATCCGGATTATATATATATATATATATATATATATATATATATATATATATATATATATATATATATATATATATATATATATACACTTTGTTGTTATACTTTGCAATTTTTATTTATTTATTTTATTATTTTTTATAAAAGAGAAGAAATATCAATCCATATTAGATAAGATTGCATCTTTAGTCATCCATACATTTGCACAACTTGAAACACTAGCGTCTAACATAATCTTATTAGAACAACTCAATACCAAAGAAGCTATGCTATGAGCGCTACCCTATTTTCCTCCTTTTAACAAAAGGCCACTTACAATCATTGAAAACCATTGAATGAGACAATATCTTTGAAAAAAGAATGATAAAAAGGAAATTAAAAAATTTCTTTGGATGAGTACTTCCTAAGTTTGTTTGGTTTAAACTAGTTTGATCATGAATCGGATCACGATCCGTTAACTTTGTTCAAAGATCGGATCATGATCCATTTAATGTGATCATTAATAGATAATGGATCGGATCAAAATCCAATTCGGTCCGATTCATTGACACCCCTATTTTGAGATATGTGTTTTGCCACGTTGATATCCAAAAATCAAAGGCGCTTTGGCAATTTTAACCAAAACAAACAATGGGAGACATACTTGATAAATAAACTATATACAAATTACGAAACAATAACTTGATTTGGATCTATCATAAGTATTAGACCATGGGACACAATAACTTGAATTTGAGATAAAATTTCCAGCACTTATAGTTATAGATTTTGTCTTTCTAAGATAAGGTCATTCTTATCAAACGATTGTTCTTTTGTCATCATAGCTGAAATAGTTTGGTTAAGTCAAGACTCGTTTTTTCATAATATGCTATGGAAACTTTTATCAAGTGCTACAAGGATTATTGTTTTTAGAGAAGAACAACAATGCAATGTTTATTGGATGTAAAATTTAATCCCAAATTGGACAAGTAAGCAACTAAATGTTTCAATATAACATTATGATTATACCAACAACTTGTCGTCCATTATAGAATAGAGCCTCACGGTTATGGTTGAGCTTAAGGCTCTTTTCTATTGTGGTAACGCTTTTTGTTTAAAAATTGTTACCACTTATTCGTTCCTCAAGCCAAACCACCATCCCAAATTACTAATTTTGAAATTCGAAGAATACGAATTTCTAAAGGCTTTTGACGCCTCATGCCCTCATACGGCCTTATTTAATCCTTTATCATATTATTTACACCGTATAAACGGATATAAATAATGATAGACAACAATCATTATTGGGTAATAATTTAATTTGTTTTGTAACTGTGATGTTTTTATGTGAAAATAACAGATGTCATTTAGAATAAACATCTTGGTTGGACTTAGCAGTTAGCAGTGTCCTTGCAAACAAAACATAGTCGTTACAAAATATCAGTAAAAACAACGACAAATTAAAACCGCTTATGAATTCGTGTTTCTATTCTTCAGAAAAAGAATAGACACCAATACTCTCTCGAGTTACAATTTTGTGATTTTTATAATTTTGTTTTCCAAAGGTAATGTTTGTCTAAGCTTATTTGACAAGATCACAAACTTATTGTAAAATTGTTAAGCTCGTAAGCTTAAGTTTTTGTGAGCTTATAAGTTTATTTATTTGATCTTATGAATTTTACAAGCCCATTTAAAATGAGCTTATCAAATAAACTTGCACAAACACCGGCTTATAAGCCGAAATCATATAAATCTAGCTTTATTATTTTGGTTTTCACTTTTCATCACATATTAATATACAAAATGTAATAATTTTAATTTGTTTTTGTAGCCGGTGATATTTTAATGTGAAAACAACTTATGCCGTTTTGAATGTACATCTTGGTTGGACTTAACAGTGTGCTTGTGAACAAAACATAGTCGTTACAAAATAACAGTAAATTCAGGCTACGGAATGACGTGTCCGATAAGTTTTGGTTGAATTCGTTGCTACCAAATTTTAGATGTTTTTGTTAGACTTAGCATTTTGAAAATGAATTGTAAGTTGAAATTGAAGTCTACATTTACAGTAATGTATTCTGTCCTTCTAAGTTAAAGTCATTCTTTTTTAAAGATTGCTTTTTCCTATCATCATAATGAAACAATTTTGATAAAGTCAAGACACTTTTCTTCATAACATCCAGTGGAAAGTGTATTATGTATATTGGCCGTAAAAGTAATCTCACATCGGACAAAGATGCAACTGAATACTTAAATATAATCTTGAGATTGGACTAACAAGTCAAATGATTGTATGCTGTATTGGTTGCTTATAATTGATAGTTAAGCTAAAACAACCATTTTTTAAAACACATGTTAAAGCAAAAGACAAACAAATAAAAGTAAGCTAAACCATTTTTTTAAAACACATATTAAAGCAAGAGTTGAGATCAATATATATCTCATATTTTTATGAGATATTCGAAACTAAATGTGCTTCAGTTAGACAACGAGTGTGGAAACCCGCGCGATGCAGCGGAATTGCTTTTGTAGACGTGAATTTGGAACTGATGAATGACCGGAAAATTTGTTTGGATATTTATTTGGTTAGTCCTTGAAGGACCGACTTTGCAAATACAATTAAAACCTTAGGGACTCTTTTCGTGGCTACAAAGGACTTACTTTGTAACGACACTTAAACCTTAGGGACTATTTTTGCCAAATTGCTATAAATAGTTATTAATTCTACAGGACTTACTTTGCAACGACACTTAAATCTTAGGGACTATTTTTGCCAAATTGCTATAGATAGCAATTAATGCTAAAGGACTTACTTTGCAACGACAACTTAAATCTCGGAAATTATTTTTGCCAAGATGCTAAAGATAGCATTTAATGTGTTGGCTTATTCTTTTTCTTCCATGCCTTTTAGTATATAGGGCAATATCAAAAAATCTTATCTTGCCACCTATTCTCTTGAGGTGTGACGAAAAATTTTTTACTGCGGGTAATATCTTTCAATTCATCCTCTTTAGGGTATTTTCATGAGCAGTTGGACAATTTTGCCCTATTACCCGAGAAGAGGAAATGGAAAGTATGATACTTTTTTAAATAATAAATAATGTCTTGGCCGAATGCGGAAAGCGTGTTTTGGCTAAGAAAGCGGAATAAATTAACAGGGTAGCGTGTTGTGATAGGAAGCGAATGTATTTTGGCGGAATTTGATCGTGACGATCAAACTCAATAGGTTTATGGGTTTAGGGTTTAGTCGTCACCGATCAAATTCGGCCAAAATACATTCGTTTCCTATCACAAATACGCTACCTTGTTAATTTATTCCGCTTTCTTAGCCAAAACACGCTTTTCCATCGCCAATACATTATTTATTATTTAAAAAAGTATCATACTTTCCATTTCCTCTTCGGGTAATAGGGCAAATTGTCCAACTGCTCATGAAAATACCCTAAAGAGGATGAATTGAAAGATATTACCCGCAGAAAAAAAATTTTGTTCACCCTGAAGAGGAATAGGTGGCAAGTATAGTACTTTTTTTTTATATTTGCCCTAGTATATATATATAGTAATTTGAGAAAATGTTTAATCAAAACATACAATGATTGTATGCTGTATTGGTTGCTTATAATTGATAGTTAAGCTAAAACAACCATAAGCATTACAACCATTTTTTAAAACACATGTTAAAGCAAAAGACAAACAAATAAAAGTAAGCTAAACCATTTTTTTAAACACATATTAAAGTAAGAGTTGAGATCAATATATATCTCATATTTTTATGAGATATTCGAAACTAAATGTGCTTCAGTTAGACAATTTGAGAAAATGTTTAATCAAAACATACAATGGGAGACGTACTTTAACCAAAACAGGCATTAAATTTATGAGATATGTACAAATGTACGTCAACAGCCATTACTAAAAGGAAATAATTTGCGTACTTAAATTTTTTATTGGGACACTTTAATGTATGCAGTACATACTTATACAATGCTTACAGTGTATTTTAACTGCTTATATAATTGAGTGTCTCAATAAAAAATATAAGTGTCCAAATCACATTCTTTTATTAAAAGATTAAGGTCAGTTTAATGTTATAGACTCCTGAAAAATTATCTTCCTAAAAGTATGTGACTTTTATTTATTTATTGAAAAAGATTGTCTGTTTTTTGACAGTCAAATCTAAAACAAACATATAAAGAAGTTTAAGAATATTACTGTGAGGCCAAATCATTTCTTATTATAATTATATATCGGATTAGAGAAACGATGTTAGAATAGCGCGGTTGCTCCAATGGTTGGATGTTACATTTTTGCGCAACTGGGTAGCTTCGAACCTAGCAAGTAGTGTGTCTTCGTTTTCTCCAAAGAGACAATCACATATAGGGAAGAAAAACGTCGTTTAAGCGTTACATGTTGCTCCGATCTCCCCTACACGTAGGGCTTAGACGACAAGCGTATGTTCGATACCACATTTTTTTTATCCACAGATGCATTGAGATTCTAATTTTGACCCATGTTTCATTATTGGCCCAATAGACAACTTATACATGTTAGTTGTTACGGAATATAAGTGATGCCAGGCTACGAAACGGATAATCTGATTGGTTTAGTTTGAATTCGTTGCTACCTAATTTTAGATTGGTTATAAGTGTTTTATTAGACTTAGCATTTTGCTACGATATAAGACCAATGCTAATGGCGACCTTTTCTTGCCAATTGACCGAGTAACCCAACCGGTTCTCCCACTAGCTCAACCGATGGTGACCGCGTCGTCCCCCAACCTTTTCAAAGTTTTGGTTGGCCTGCCAACCGAAACTTCCATCAGCCTAATAAGTTGAAATTTACATTGATCATAATATATGTTGCCTTTCTAAGTTAATGTCATTCTTTTTTAAAGATTGTTTTTTTTCTATCATCATAGTGAAACAACTTTGTTAACTAAATACCTTTTCCTTCATAGAATCCAATGGAAATGTCTATTATGTCTATGGGTGTTTTGTTTATTGGATTTAAAATTAATCCCACATTGAACAAAGATGCAACCGAATACCTAAATATAATCTAGGGGTTAAACCAACATCTTAAGTGGTGGTATTCTATATTGGTTAGTTAGAGCTAATATTCGAGCTAAAACAACTAAAAAGTAAATCACTGCTTTTTTGTTTACCAATTTATTACTCCATCTCAAAATAATGGTTTATATATATATGATGAGTGTCTAAATACTCATCATTTTTATACTGTTAAAATGCCAAAACATCTGAAAACACTCAGAAACACATCAAAATGATAAAATATCACAAACAAGTGTTTTATATGTTTTAAATGCAAAACATCAAAATCGATGAAAACGTATCAAGTTTGCATAATTGGCGCTTTAGTCCCCAAGTTACAAAAGTTGTCAAAATTAGTCCTGTAATTCAAAAACTTGTAAAATATCATTTTAGGTCCATAAGATTCAAAAGTTGTCAAAACAAACCCTTTAAAGTTTAAAAATCACAAATTGACAACTTTAGTCCTTTAACTTTGAAAATTGTCAAAAATAGTCCTTGGTTAATTTAAAAAATGAAACTTATCAAATTTTAACCTTGTTCTATTAATAAATGACAAAAATGGTCCTTATGATAAAACTTTTGAGAATTTACAATATTGGTCCCTCAAGTTTCTAAATTGGCAGTTTTAGTCCTTGGACATTTCAAAAATGGAAATTATCAATATAGGTCCTTGTACTATTCTTACTTGGCAGGTTTTACCCTTGTGATAAAGTTTGGAAGCTTGTAAAAATCAGTCCTTCAAGATTGCTTAAATTGCAAAGTTAGTCCTTGTGGTTACTTAGCTAATAAACCAAACGGATCCAATATTAAACACAACCCAAGCCCAAATCCAGTCCAACAGTGACCCGGCCCAGTTTTTAAATAAAAGGAAACCGCGCTAACTGTTCACCTTCTTCACCCACCCCTGTAACTCAAAACCAGAGGTGGTTTTCTCACCACCACCTCACCCTTTCCACCTCATCCACCTTTCCACCTCATCCCCCCTCCTCACCAACTAGCCCACAAGCAGTTAATGCTTCCCCACCATGTAACCTTTACTGTAGCACTCTCAAACCTCCTTTTTGCTTTCCAAGACATCCTAAACCCATACCTACTTCCCAACTTGTCCCCTACACCTCTACTATACTCCAAACTTCTTTAATTGGTTTAAAACTGTCTCAAGCAACCTTATCTCAATTTTGGCGCCAAAAGTAAGTTTAATGGCTAAGATGCGTTTGACTGTTTCAATGGTTGAGATTGTTGATGGGATTTGATCAGAGACATGTGGGGAGTTCAAAAAGACTATAAAGAAAGCAGAGGAGTCATGAAAGAAAGTATCTAGTATAATTTAGCTTAATTTATGTCGTTTAAGTTAATTTTTTAATTCAAGTGTATTTTAAAGCTTTTGAATCTTGTATTTTATGTTTCCAGTGTAACCTAAAACTTTTGATATCATCAATTTCACTTTTGAGTTCTTATATCAAGTTATGCAAATTTTTCATTATCCAAAAATCTGAATATGGTGAATGTTGTTAATCAGTTGTTAGTTTGGACACAGAAGCAAATATAAGCTCCTTATAAAGCTTATAAAAGCTTTTAGATACCTTAAAAGCAGTATTAGTATCCAAAACCAAAAATTCACAAAAATATCAAGAAAATAAAGAAAAAATAAAAATCCATGGTGCAAGGTTCTAGAAGGCTGGAGCAAGGTATATAGTGGATGGCCTTGGGATTAGTGCTTCATGGGAAGCTTTAGGTTGTGTTTGTTACTCAGTTCTCAGTATTTACTTGGAATCCCATTTGTAAGTTTTTTTGATCATTTTGGTATTTAATCATTTTAGTCAATTAGTAACTTTAATTTCTGTGTTTTCATGTTCATTAGTATTAATTAAGTCTAATTAAACAATAAAATCAGTTGTAGGTTCATTAGAAGTTGTAGTTTCTAAAAATTTTATTTCAATAATTTTATTAGCATAACTGATAATCTTAAGTTTTATGTTGCTAATTCTGTTGTTTCATACTTCTCTAGTCTTATTATATGATAATTCAAGGGTGTGATTCAGTTTCATGATCTAAATCATTGTTTTGCTTTGAAAAGTTCTAAATCAGTTTCAGAAAGGAGTGTTTGGTTTACTTTGTTTAACAGTGTTCAAGAGTACTCAAGTCATTGTTATAACTTGTTCTGTGTTTCATTAGGTCTCTTTAGCTCATAGAAACCAACAAAATCTGTTCTTATTCAAGTAAAAGTCAAAAATCCTTTTAATCTCATTTTATGCATTAACTGTTGGATTTTTAGGTTCAGTGATCATGATTTTGTGTTAAAAAGTTGTTACCAAACATCAAACAAGTCTTAATATACCTTAATACATCAATATCAGTGTTTAAGATCAATCATAAGTTTATAAAAGTCAAACCTTCAGTTTTCTAAAAAAGTCAATGTGCCCTGTGCACAGGATTTCTAACCTTTTTCTCAAGCTCACAAAAAGCTCCATAGTTGTCCATAGCTTGTGATTATTGGTTATTTGGATAGCCAACCTAGCCCTCTTGAAGTTTCAAATTTAACTTTTCACTTTGTAGCTTATTAGGTAAGGCTGCTAGTAGCTTTTGTTTTGTCCATTTCTGTGTAAACATGTTAATCAGTGAACTGGTCATATCTTCATAAGCTCTTCAAGAGCTTACCAGTCAACTTAAGCTTGCAAATTTTAGCTTTTTGAGAAGCCAACCAAGCTGTCTCAAGGTTCCAAGTGTCATTTTTCAATTTGCAGCTCATTTAATAAGCCTGCAAGTGCTTATTTGTTTTGTCCAAAACTCAGCATTCACTGAGTATTGACTCAGTGGTTTTTCCATTTTTTCAAAAGCTTCTCACAAGCTCATTATTGAAATCCAAACTTTGTAATTTAGTTTTTTAGAAAGCTTAACTGGTCAACTTTCTTATTCCAGTTTTTATTTTTAGTATCTAGCTTATCTAAGTGCTTAAAATCAAGTTCAAAAGTGCCTAGTGATTCATATCACTGCCCTGTGCACCAGTTGATAAAAAGTGCTTATTTGAGTCAGTTTTTGTGCTTATTCCTAGCTTATTTGCATTTTCAGTTGTTATACTAGCTTATTATCAGTGTTTAACTCATTTCCAATTCTCACTTTGCTTATTTTTAGCTTAAAAGCCATTTTGGCTTACTCTTTAGCTTATTTCCATTTTGTTGTCTTGTTGAGAAAATAAGCTCATCTTGAGCTTATTAACTGTTTCATAAAAGTTGTAGTTATTAAAGTGCTTAATTTCTTGTGCTTAACAAGTTTGTGAAGAAAAAGTCCAAAAATAAAATTTGCAAAAAGTGCCACCTTTGGGATTTGATCTCCGCCACCCACTCACCACACCACACACGCACCAACCGCCTAGGGACTTTTTCGGTTATCCTTTACACTATTAAATACATAACCCTTGTTTTCGGTTTAAGCTTATACGAGCTTAATAGCTTATTTAGAGCTTATTCTTAGTAGCTTTTTCAGGTGTTTGTATTTTTATAAATTTGTATTAGTATAAAGTATTTTTACAAAAGTTTGATTTTTCTAATTAGTTTTAGTATTTTAAACATTTAATTAGTGTTTTATAGTAATTAATTCATAATAAAAATATAAAAGTCAAAAAATATAAATCTTTTTCTAAAATTTTCTTTTATCATATAGTACGTAAGAAAATTAGTTTTACACTTGTAGGTCTTTTATTTCATAAATTTTACGTTTTTGCTTGCGCTCCAGCGCCATTTTCGTAAATAACGCTCGTTTTCGTTTTAAATAACGTTTTTAGATATTTTAAGTTTACGTTTTAGTTAAGATAGTTTATTTAAGTCATTTTATTTTATAAAATCATAAAAACATCATTGTAAAAATAGTGATAGCGTTTATTTAATAGATTTTAACTTTTTAATTTTCTTAATTTGCATTTAAGTCGCTTTAATTTGTAAATCTTTTCTTTAGGTAATTTTCCATCGAAATCCTTACTTATCACTATCCTTAGTGATCATTCTACCATCTGATCAAGTGTTTATTACACCAATTCATCCTCCGTGGGACTTAACGACCCAGGAATTCCCTATATTCCTCTGATCTAAATTGCATTTGGTGTGTAAGCTGTTTTAAGTCTTTTAGACTTGACGGTTTTGCACCAATCAATATACTAGCTGCAGGCCCGCCCGCTGGGCGGCTAGGTTCAAGAAATCTTCCAAAAAGTGTAACGTAGAATAGTTTGAAGTTATCATTCAACCTTAACGAAAAGACGCAATGTTCGGAGTTGTATGTAAAGAAAAAGCACATTTGGTATATTTACATACAAAAAAGGTTTTGAAATAAAATGATGTATATTAATGATATGATGGATATAAAGAACAGTTTTAATTAATGAATAAATACAAACCAATAACACTATAGATGGTGTAAAAAATGGCGCAACCTAAGAATTAGTGTACAATAAGAAAAAATTTGAAACTTAATAGTTCACAGAGGTTAAAATAAATATATATAAAAAAACACGTAATAAAATTGAGAATGTTTATAACCTATGTAGAACCTCTCTATACACCACATTTGTTGTAGTATTTGTATAGTTACCATCCTTGTCACAACACAATACTTTAAGACCTTTTTTGCTTTTAACTCTTGAAACGGCCACATAAAGTTGTCCGTGTGAGAATACCGGTCGTTCCAAATAAAGACCAACCTTTGCCAACGTTTGTCTTGACTCTTGTTTATTGTCATGGCAAACGAAACAGAAATTGGGAACTGTTTTCTTTTTAGCTGAAACGGCATTTTTTTATCTGACGGAGATATTATCATCCGAGGTATAGCACAAACTTCTCCCACTTTACCTCCTGATATTACTTTAGCCTCGATGTTAGTATTTCCCATTCTCAAAATTTGCAACCTTGTTCCATTACACAACCCACCTCTTTGATCAATATTAAGATGCACATTACGGAGCACCAACCATCAAAGTTAACTTATGGTTTGGAATTCGAACACTTGATTGAATTTAGAAATTCGATTGAGTACAATGACTCGTTATAGTTAAAATCAACGTCGATATCGTAAACAAGATCCGAACTATAATAAACCTTCTCTGTTCCATGCAGTTTGGACATCATTGAAGTGTTTATTTTTTCTACCTCTTCATGAGTGGGTGCGAGGATTGCTCTATCTTGGAAATACGTCGGATCCCACAAGTGTTCCTGCCAATTTTCATAAGCGGGAGACACATTCTATAAAAGTTTCTCTATGATTACAGTAATGAAAAGACTCGTAAGTATTTTTGTTAGGTGTAAAATCTGTATTCGTGACACGTTATTAATGTTTATGAAGAGGTGGTTAATAATATATGTTATCGATGGTTTATCGCAGACAATACCTGCAGAGTTCTTGTTTTACCATCAGATGCATACGTACAGGACTGTTATGATGATACACCAAAATGTTGAAAGAAGTTTTACTGTCAAGATGGAATTTCATAAAGAGGATCCCGGAAGGATAAACCATGTGAACGTGTTTGGCGAATGGAGGGAGTTTGCAAATGATTGTAATTTTGGATACAACAAAATGATCAGGTTCAAGTTCATGCACTTGATTATTTATATGGCTGGCGATGAAGTGGAGGAGTACCCTGTGTTTCACGTATGCTAAAAGCACTACTGTTATTATGTCCGTGTTTTGGATGTTTAGTATGGCCTGGGCTAAAACTATTTTGGATGGTTAGTATGTTATGAACTAATGTATGTTTAGTCTATGTTTTGTTACGTTAACTTGGTATGGTAAGGTCAAATGTTTGGGTTGGATTATGAAATTCTGTATTTATTATCTACTAAATCAGTGGGTTGTAAAACAATTATCAGTGCAGTTTAGCCTATCCTTTTCCTTCAAAATGTGTCTTCTTCATCCTTATAGGAATTGCATATCCATTGCTATTTTTTTTTGTTGGTGGTATTATATGTTGGTGAGGAAGTTGAATAGCATATCCATTTGTATTGGGTAAGTAAAGGTTGAAAATTTTGTTAGTAGTAATTTTAGTATGAGATTCGAGATAATAATGTTGTCAAATTACAGTAGGATGAAATGACTAATGTGTGAGATTCGTAACTGTTATATCAGATATATCTTCTCAGTGTTGTCCCATATGTGATAGGCTGGAAGTATTGTTTATCACTTTGCTTGTGTAGTTCTTATTTGATAAGGAGTAAGGCTTCACATCCGTAAAAGTGCTTGAAAATATTATATGTAATGAAAATGAGATAACAATCACACTTTTTATAATAAACGTTCAAGACAATTTGTTTAAAGACATATGAATAAACTTATTAATAATAATGTTAACTTAAGAGCCTACTATTTGGGAGGACAAATCATCAACACAAACATTTGATGCAATGGATTCCTCGTTGTCATCATGATACTCCAAAATACAATTGTGATATTTGCAGTCTTTCTTAATGCAAATCCATTCATCTTTGTCCTCATCAACACAATATTGAAGATCAATAACCTTACCCAATCCAAAATTGTCTTCCTTCTTAGCATGGTGTAAGCATTCTTTATTGACATTGATCCATTTCCATTTGTCATAGTGAACATCTACAGCATCAGCACCATTGACTTTCACACCTGAACCAATTTTGGTGACTTTTTGACATGCCATGTTCTCGGATACATCCTGCAAGTAGTCGGATATAAATATGTCTGAAATATGCAGTTAAAAATTTTGTTATGTTTAGTAATGTATATAATACCATTTCATCATCTGAAATTATGATAACAGGTGGATCTTGAATCCAAAATTCATCAGGTGACCTTGAGATACCTTGTTGTTGTATTGTGATCAAAAAACATATTATGAGTTCATGTTACATATATCCAAAAATGCAGTTATGAGTTCATGTTACAAACTTTAAAAAAAATGTTTTACCTTGGGTGACTTGTCATGATCCATATGATACTTTCTAATGGAGGTTTAGAAAAAAGTATTTGGTTGGTCAGCTTGTGTTGATGATCCTGTTTATATAAGGTTTCAAATTTTTGTTATAACTGGAAATGATACTCTTGTATATATATTTGTAGGGGTGGAAACGAGCCGAGCCGCTCGTGAAAAGCTCGGGATCGGATCGGTAAAAAGCTCGAACGAGCCGAGCCTAAACGAGCTCGAGCCCGAGCTCGAGCCTAAGTTTGGGCTCATTTAATAATCGAGCTCGAGCCCGAGCTCTATACAAAAGGCTCGTTTAGGCTCGCGAGCCTAAACGAGCCCTAGAAATATATACCTATATATATTCTCTATATGATAACCGTGTTAACGAGCTCGAGCCTTGTGTTAACGAGTCGAGCTTTGTGTTAACGAGCCGAGCTCGAGCTTGTGAAAAATTTCACGAGCCGAGCTCGAGCTCAAAGTGTGAGGCTCGAAACGAGCTCGAGCTCGAGCTCGAGCTTTTTATATATAAACGAGCCGAGCTCGAGCCTAAACGAGCTCGAGCTCGGCTCGGCTCGTTTTCACCCCTATATATTTGTAAATAGAGATTAAAACATACAATTTGAAATTTATTAGTATAATTGCGGTTGTTAGAATGCATATATATACTATGACTTCCCAAAAAGTTGTAAAGATATGTTTCTATAAAATTTGCAAATATATATTTCTATTATGAGATTTTGCCCAAAAATTGTATAATTTTCATTTTAGGAAATGATATGTTTTGTAATGTTTTTTTTTGAATGCGAGGGATATTAAAAACAAAAGTTGAAGTGTATAAGTTGTATTTTAAAGGAAGTTTGTATGAAATCAACTTAAAAAAAACTCGTGTATTGTAAGAAGATTAAGAATTTTTTTGTCTAAATATTGAAATGTTAATGTCAGATATTTATGTACGTATGTAAGTAAGTTTACAAACTTTTGTACTAAAAGAAGTCGTATTTTAAAGCCACATCTATCTTTACAATACCTCTTCCTGAAGTGTTAATCACAAAAAGTATTATACTGCATATAGGAACTTTAAAAAACATGCCTTAACTGCATAAAAGAAAGGGTCTAATAACATATATCTTCTCCAAGTAAACCATTACAAATAATGGTATACTATAAATTGGCAAATTAAACAGCCAAATGTCAAATCCCAAAAAGCAATACGAAAACACAAAATGTCTGGAAACCAAATAACTGAAATAAAACAAAGTAGCCTTATTTGTGAAGAAGATATATGATGCTGTAATTTCGTTACTCCTTCTCTATCTTGACTTGAAGAAGAGGCCTTTTAGACATCCTCGTTTCATACTCCACTTCATCGAAATCATCAAGGTCAATGACTGCACGCTTGCCGGAGCTTCCTGAACCATCTTCTGAACTAAGGACTGCATCATTTCCTTTCGGTGTTTCTTCTAGGTTAAAAGGAACAGTTTCAGAAATTCTTGCGAAGTTGGTGGATGTAACATTTGCAACAGGAGTTTGAAGTACATCATCATCATCCTGTAAAAGGTCTTTATTTAGACAAAAAAAAAACAGGGGGGGCATAACATGTATCCATTTGATATTTAAAAAATGCAGTTAAGGCAAACCTCTGTGATGAAGTCTTTTTTAAAGAACTTGATCATTTCAGCATCATTGGACATCTTCGTCACCTGATAAACATGATGATTGTTGCTTATGTTCCACTCTGCATAAGTAAACCGAAAGAGTAACTTTTTTCCAACAATTCCATTTATGAGCTCTTCAAGGAAAATGTCTTCCGCACCAGGTCCATACTTCTCTTTCAATTTGTAGCATGGGACACCAACCAAAGTATTGATCATATCATCAAATAAAAGTAGAGAAGCAGAGCCAGTATCATCAATTACTCGTACGATAACTTTGTACCTAAAATCATAAGCACCAAATATATGAATTAGTTTTTTCGCTCAAATGGATTATGGGCCAATAAAATGACACATCTTTTGATGGTAAATATTGTAAGGTAATGTGTTAGTTCATACTTTGGTCCTACGTGGGTCATTTTTTTATGGTCCTTGCAACTCCAAAGCTGTATCTTTGCCTTTCCTGCTTTGGATGACGACTGACCGTATTTTTGGATGCGATCCTCCTCATCATCGTCAATCGGTTTTGCTATCCTACCACACCGCTTGCAACCAATATACGTCCAACCAAACTCTTGGTGTATTTTGTGAACCTTTCCATAAACTAAGCATTCATATTCCTAAGGAAAATATTATAGGATAAATATTAATTTAAAATGCATACAATTAAGTGGTTGATATATGTTATGCAATGTCATAACCATGATGTGACGTGTTTTTTTATCCTTATGAATTAACTGAAGCTAAATGACATTTTTTTGGATGATATCTGAATGTTTAACAAAACACATGAAATATTTAAGGGAAATAACTATATTTTTTATGCTATAACATAAACCTTATATAATGTTGCTTTGTGCCTAAAGACTACAGATTGCATCAAGGATATTCCAAGCATATTCCAAACACACAGTCATGTATGCTATTCTTAATGTATGTTTTTAAAGATAAAGTAGCATTGTCTGCACTACAATATGCTAAACCAATTCAATCAGAATTTTGAGTACCATATGCTAAAACATTGATTTTTATGCAACCTAATCATATATAAGCAAACTCTAAGTAGTTGTTCTGCTACAAAACAAACAATTTATACCGTAAAATCCTACTCCTTATAATTAAACTTAAATAACTGTAATCCATTAATATCTTACCCAAGCAGATTCACGAATAGAGCCAACCATTTTTTTGATTGCACCGCCAAACAACTCATCATGTGTAAGTTCTTTCTTGACTGGACTATAGACACTTATAGCATGCTTGCTGGAATCATAACCATCCACTTCCTGATATCTGTTATCAACAATTGTGAAATATAAGCATTGAGATTTTAAGGCTATAACATTGAAATACAAATAATATTATACCTCTTCCTGAAGGCATGGATCTCTGCAAATCAAAGATCAATATGCGACAGTAGCAAAACAAGATTCTTGTGTAAGGTTTTTCTGAAACATGAATAATAGGATTGAATTAGTAAGGCAGTGATAACAAATATACATCCAAGAACAATATGTACTTACTATTGAAATATTTGACTCTTGCAAGTTGAAGGATCATGACCACAGGTTTAGATGTTTCAGATTTATCAGCATACGTCTTGAATTTATCCGCCCATTCATCAAAGAAACAGCACTCTAATTGTCCACCACTGGTTATCAATAATTTAATGAGAATATGGTTGGAAAACATACAGATATACTTAAAAACAGGTAATATGTTTTTAAAATATAGTTTAAAAGGGAGTTAAATAGAAAGCATACTCCACATCTTGTAGCAGGACAGTTCTCATGATTTTCTCTTTTCCATACGACTCGAAAGGGAGTGGCTCAGAAATCGATACTGCAGTACCAATGACATTTGTAATTGAAAGGATAAAAAATGAGTATGATATATAAGTTTATGTATAGTTTAACGATAACTTAAAAACTATGCTACTAAGATTTACTTACCAACCATATCCCTTTCACCAAATGCTTTGAGGTGAAAGTTCTAAAATGGTTCAAAGCAAAAACCACGAACATTATTGTTAAATGAGTTGACTCTAGTAACTGCCGTGTTTTTCAAAAAGCTAATTTTGAATCTGTGGTTAAGCAACGGGAATTTGCCATCGTTCTCGCCAACCCCAAAATTTGAAATCTTATAGCAAGAGCCTTCATCAAGAATAGCTATGAACTTTTTCATTTCAGATGTTCTAATACTCGCTTGGATCCTGTTACCCTGCAATAATGGATATAATATTGTGTGACTGATATAATCCATTGAATTAACTAAAGTTAACAGTTAAAATCATATTCTAAATAGAATACATCATTCATTACAAACACAAATTCAAACATAAGCAACATATATTAAAAACAGTAAAGAAACCTGTGGATCTTGCAGAACAGTTTCTAAACCCCAAGTTTCATTAGGTTTTCCCTTTGGATGACTTTTCCAGATACTAATGCATCTGGCAATAATGTTAACATCATCCATCATAGGGTCGATATCCGCAAGCAATGTGATTTGTTGGTCCATTGTTTCAACTGCACAAAAACATAATATTATATTAGAATACTTATTACAACAGCAATGACTAAAATTTTAACAAACAAACATATGCAATGATTCAAACAACAATGACTACATATGCAATGACTTGATATCTTCAATAAATTAATGAATGATAACTTCAAACAGCAATGACTACATATGCAATGACTACAAAAATAAAATAATCAATGATAACTTCAAACAGCAATGACTACAAACATAAGATTCAATGAGTACAATTACTGCAGATGTTCACATACATGTTATTACAGGATTCTAAGATGGTGATTTGATTAGCTACACATCTACTGAGTATTTATAAACTGAATATTAGGGTAAATGACATATTTAGGTTTACAACAAAGGCAAGGATTTCAACTACTAAATTTTTCCCTATAATTATGGATGATATGGTTCATTTTATTAATTAGGCTATATTTAAAATAAAAAAAAAATCAAACTTTCCAACATCAAGGCCCCTAATTTATACAATTAAAATAGTTGTCAATCATACAATATTTCAACCAGAAAAATTTATATGAACACCAATAGCAAACTGATTAAATTAACAATTAAAAAAATGCATTATAATTAAAATAAAAAACATACGGATTGTAGAAGTGTTTCAAAAGAACTCACCCCCAAATTGAACGAATACGGATTCCAGGCATTATGTTCGGCGATTTGCACAACATTAGGGTTCCAACACATCCAACTATTGGGGGATTTGATTTTGGGGGAATTGTAAATAATTAGGTTGGGATATGATTGTGATTTGATACGAACAAATTTTTGTAACAGATTTGTGAAGGGGTCAAAGCCATTTAATGTGATTGATTTTGTTATTAATGAGTATTAGGAGTGATTTGGGGATTTGGGGGAAACGCATACTGGAAAAGAGTATGGGCGGGAATTTTTTTCATCGGAGGTTGTAATAGTTTTGGGGAGAGTAAATGCCACGTGTAATTTTTATAGAATTTTGGGGGAGGAGTGATTTGAACAAACCCTCCTTTATATGGAGGAGTGATTTTTTGTATGTCTCAAATTAAGAGTAAATTGCAAAAATCGTCCTCGTAGTTTAGCCAAATTGCAGATTTCGTCCGTACTGTTCATTAAGTGCAAAAACAGTCCGTTGACTGCACTATTTGGTGCGCTTTTGTTCCTTTGACTTAACTGCCGTTAAATGGTGGTATTCTATATTGGTTAGTTAGAGCTAATATTCGAGCTAAAACAACCAAAAAGTAAATCACTGCTTTTTTGTTTACCAATTTATTACTCCATCTCAAAATAATGGTTTATATATATATTTTTTGTATGTCTCAAATTAAGAGTAAATTGCAAAAATCGTCCTCGTGGTTTAGCCAAATTGCAGATTTCGTCCGTACTGTTCATTAAGTGCAAAACAAATTGCTGATCGCACCTTTGTTTGGTGCGCTTTTGGTCCTTTGACTTAACTGCCATTAAATGGATTCCGTTAGTAGTTACACTTTAGCCCTTTTGACTAACCACCGTTGCAGCACACATCCTTCAAACCACAAGGACGATTTTTGCAATTTTTTTTCGAATTAAAAAAAAAATAAAAAAAATCCTACGTTTTAATTTTTAATTGTTTTTTAATATTTTTTTTCAAAAATGTTTTTCATATAAGAATGTTTTATATAAAAACGTTTTATAAAAAAGTTTTTATATAAAACGTTTTATATAAAGTTTTTATATAAAATGTTTTATATAAAAATATTAAAAGTTTTTATTTAAAAGCGTTTCATATAAAACAACATTTTTATATAAAAACTTTTTTATATAAAAAACATTTTCAAAAAAAAGTTACTTGACGATAAAAATTATTCAAAAAAAAAATCGAACAAAAACGGACAAAAACGTAATTTTTTTCCCGTTTTTATCTATTTTGTTCATTTTTGTCCGTTTTCATCCGATTTTGTTTTTCTTACGATTTTGTTTGTTTTTATCCGTTTTGGTTTGTTTTGTCCGTTTTTCTTACGGCTGTTTTTTTATATAAAAGTGTTATATATGAAAACGTTTTTATATAAAAAGTTTTCATATAAAGCTTTTCTATTTGATAATGTTTTTATATAAAAAATTAAAAAAGTTTTTATAAAACGTTTTTATATAAAACATTTTTGTCCGTTTTTATTACATTTTTGTCTGTTTTTATCCGTTTTTGTTCGATTTTTTTTGAATAATTTTTATCGTCAAGTAACTTTTTTTTCGAAAATGTTTTTTATATAAAAATGTTGTTTTATATGAAACGTTTTTAAATAAAAAAACTTTTTTAATATTTTTATATAAAAACATTTTTATATAAAAAAACTTTATATAAAAACTTTTTATATAAAAAATATTTATAAAACGTTTTTATATAAAACATTCTTATATAAAAAACATTTTTGAAAAAAAAATATTAAAAAACAATTAAAAATTAAAACGTAGGATCTTTTTTTTTATTATTATTTTTTTTAATTCGAAAAAAAAAATTACAAAAATCGTCCTTGTGGTTTGAAGGATGTGTGCTGCAACGGTGGTTAGTCAAAAAGGCTAAAGTGTAACTACTAACGGAGTCCATTTAACGACAGTTAAGTCAAAGGACCAAAAGCGCGCAAACAAGTCAATCAATCGGATTTGCTTTTGCATTTAATGAACAGTACGGACGAAATCTGCAATTTGGCTAAACCACGAGGACGATTTTTGCAATTTACTCCTCAAATTAATTGTCAACTCTTCATTTTAAGTAATAAAAATATAATTTAGTGGTGAAAATATTCTATTCGAGTGGTTGAAAACTATAGTAGTCCCAATTTTATTCAATTGTATAATTTTTATCTCCTCACAAATATGTTAAGGCAAAAACACTAACAAACAGACAACTTTTTTTTATTTAAGATATGGTTATCACTTTATTGAAAAACATAACAAATATGTTAAGGATTTTGCTAACGTATGACCACTGGACACGTATTAACATGTAAATAAAAAGAATGTTTTGATTCATTTAAGTGAAAATTATGTTTAAATACAGTAATTACATTTTTTGTTTAAATTAGAAATCAATATACAAGAATACTCCCTAGTTACACTATTGTGGTTTTTATAATTTTGTTTTTCAAAGTTAATGTTTGTCTAAGCTTATCTGATGATATAACAAACTTAATGTAAAATTGTTAAGCTTGTAAGCTTAAATTTGTGGGCTTATAAGTTTATTTATTTGATCTTATGAATTTTACAAGCCCATTTAAAATGAGCTTATCAAATAAACTTGCACAAACACCGGCTTATAAGCCGTATTATATAAATATAAACAACCAGCTTTATTATTTTGGTTTTCAACTTTTCATCACATACTAATGTACAAAGTGTAATAATTTATTTTGGTTTTGTAACTAGTGATATTTTTATGTGAAAACAACTTATGCCGTTTAGAATGTACATCTTGATTTGACTTTAACAGTGTGCTTGCGAACAAAACATAGCTATTACGGAATATCAACGAATCCAAGCTATGAAACGATGTATCTGATAGGTTTACGTTGAATTCGTTGCTATCCAATTTTAGATTGGTTAAGTTTTTCATTAGACTTATCATTTTGTTGTGCATAATAAGCTGAAATTGAAGTCTACATTTATAGTAATATATTCTTTCTTTCTTGATTAAATTCTTTTTCTTTAAAAGATTGTTTTTTCCTGTCATCATAGGAAACAATTTGATTAAGTCAAGACCCTTTTCTTGGTAACCTCCAATGGAAACTCTATTATGTATTTATGTCCATTGGTGTTTTGTCTATTGGATGTAAAACTAATCCCACATAGGACAAAGATACAACTGAATACCTAAATATAATCTTGTGGTTGGACAATATCGCAAGTGATGGTATTGTATATCGGTTGCTTACAGCTAATATTTGAGCTAAAGCAACCAATCACAACTACCATTGCTTTTTTATTATTTTAGAAACTTTGTTTACCAATTTATTAAAAAACACAAGTAATGTAATAAGGCAAAGGGTTTTAGCCGTACGACAACAACGTACTTTCATTTTTGTGTCATTTTGATACGTGAACTTTTTTCTATTCCAATTAATGTAACAAGCTTTTTGGTTTTGTGCTAATTTGCACCACCAAACTTGTTTACCAGACTCAGAGTTATGAATCCTACGTGTACATGCCACGTAAGATTTCCGCTTACAACAAATCTTTGAGTTAATTACATAAATGGTCATTGTGGTTTGTAGGTATCACGAATTTAGTCTTAAAAAGATTTTGTTAAAATTTTTTAGAAGTTTTCATCCGTTTTTATAAGTTTTCGTTCGTTTTATATGTTTTCGTCCGTTTTCATACGTTTTCGTCAGTTTTATACGTGTTCATCCGTTTTTATACGTCTTCGTTCGTTTTCTTACGTTTTTATCCGTTTTAAACGTTTTTTTACATTTTTTATTTGTACGTTTTCATCCATTTTTATACGTACTTTTATTTTTTTCATACTTTTTAAACCATTTTATACGTTTTTATACGTCTTTCTATGTTTTCATACGTTTTTATCCATTTTTATAATAAGCTGAATGGAACTCTACATTTATAGTAATATATTCTGTCTTTCTAAATTAAAGTCATTCTTTTTTCCTATCATCATAGTGAAACAATTTTGTTAAGCCAAGACCCTTTTCTTCATAACATCCAATGGAAACTATATTATCTCTATTGGCCCTTTTGTATAAATAATCCCACATTGGACAAAGATGCAACTGAATGCCTAAATATAATCTTGGGGTTGGACCAACATCACAAGTGGTTGTTTCTTGGTTGCTTAGAGCTAATATTTGAGCCAAAGGAACCAAGAACAAACGAACACTTTTTTATTTTACACACCAAGTTACCAGTTTAAAAATTAAAGTATATAAACAAGTTTTTTGGACCATGTTGCTCCATCTCCGAAAAATACAATGTTAGACTTGATTAGTAAAACTATAAGCTTTATCAAACTAGCAAAAATCATGATAACACGAATTTATAATCAAAATTAAACTAGTAAGAATAAGTAACCTAGCATTTGCTTCTAAATTTTTTCATAGATATACTTATTTTGTTATAGAAAATTTACAAGCTTGCATAAGTCACGAGCTTTTGTGACTCCTTCATTAATTATGTTGTAAGCCGCTCCTCAATCTTGGGGGAGCCTCTTTCCTCATTATATATAAGATCACTCTTTTAACTAGGCAACAAACATAGTTTTCGACATTGGTGGTTCACACACCAAGGGTGGAGAGGTAAGAATCTTGAGAGAGAAGACAAAGCTTCTTCAACAGAAGATCGACGAGATGATGTGCCTCAAAGAGACGGAAAGTGAAGTGCATGATCAAGAAGTAATGGTTCATCCACTTAAAGATTCTGAGTGCCATATGAAATGTAAAATTAATCACACATCGAAAAAATGAACAACTAAATGTCTAATCATAACCATGTGCTTGCACCCAACAACTTGTGAATTATTACGGACTAGAGTCTTTGAGGCTTGTTTGAGCAGAAAGCTCAAGTCCGTGGTGACAAAGTTTTTTATCTAAGTTAGAGTACTCTTAAGTTATGGTTATCACTTTATTGAAAAGCATAACAAATATGTTAAAGGCAAAAAAATACTAACAAATAAATGAAATTATTTATTAAATAAGTATATAATATGATGTTGTACATTTGGTTAAAAATATAGTATTATTTGTTTTGAGATATGCATTTTGGTTTTTATATAGCACGTTGTTGATATTCCATGTACAAAATGCATCTTTCTAAGGGGGCGTTTGGTTAGGGTAATTTGGAGTATATTGGGGGCATTTACATTTTAATTTCCTTCAAATATCCTGTTTGGTAACTCAAATGGGGACATTTGAAGTAATTTACAATTCCACGAATTGCCAAAATGGAGAGAATTATAATGCCTCCAAAAAGTGAAGAATTTTAATTTACTTGAGAAAAATATTTGTAAATTTTTTTTCTGATTGTTTTTTTATAAACTTTTAAATATAATATTTATTTTTTATTTTTATAAATTTTATTTATAAACTTTTTTTATAAATTTTTTATAAACTTTTTTTTATAAATTTTTTTAAATTTCTTATAAATTTTTAATAAACTTTTTTTATAATTTTTTTTATAAACTTTTTTTATAAATTTTTTATAAACTTTTTTTATACTTTTTTTATAAACTTTTTTATAATTTTTTTTATAAACTTTTAAATAGAATATTTATGAAATTTATATTAAAAAAATAAAAAAAAAAATTATAAATTTCTGTCAACCAAACACGCGAAGGTATTTTAAGTTCGGGAATTTTAAATTCTCAATAATTTAAATTTTCTAGAATTTAAAATTATGGAATTTCAAATTACCCCAACCAAACGCCTCCTAAGAGTACGTGACTTTTTTTTTTATTTTTGAAAAAGATTGTCCGCTTTCTAACTGTTAAATCTAAAACAAGCACGTGACAATAGGAAGAAGTTTAAGAGTATTTCTGAGAGGCTAAATCATTTCTTATCATAATTATTTAAATCGGATTAGAGAAACGATGTCACAAGAGTGAGGTTGCTCTAGTGGTAGGGATGTTACATTTTGGCGTAACTGAGTAGCTTCAAACCTAACAAGTAGTTTGTCCATTTTTTTCTCCAAAGAAACAATCACATATACGGGTTATTCGCTTAGATGACATTGTTGCCTCGTTTTGAGATGCGAAGGGCAAGTTCGATACCAACAACCACATTCATCATTAGTTTTGTTTATCCACAAATGCATTGAGCTCCTAATTGTAACCCATGTTTCATTATTGCCTTATTGGGCCAATACACAACTTATACATAACAGCTAATAAGTAGCACAAAACATTTTAAGGATGTTTATTCAATAAAAATGATTTTAACAAACAAGATAATTAAAAAAACCATATACTTTAGTTGTTATACTTTGCAAGATTGAAAACCATGATGGAGAAAATTAACAACATTACTTTGGATGAGTAATTTCTAAGTTTGTTTGGTTTAAATAAGTTGGATCATGATCCATTAACTTAAATGACGGATCGGATCATGATCCATTTAGTCTGATCACTAATGGATCGGATCAAAATCCAATCTAATCTTGAGATATGTATTTTGGCACGTTGATATTAAAAATGAGATGCGCTTTAGTTAATTTTAGCAAAAACAAACAATGGGTGGCATACTTGATAAAAAAAAATTATACAAACGTAATAATTTAGTTCATTATTGAATCTTTTCAATGAAATCGTGCTACAAAACAACGCATCTAATAGATTTAGGTTGAGTTCGTTGCTACCGAATTTTAAGTTGATTTAGTTTTTGGATCTATCATAAGTATTAGACCATCGGATACAATAACTTGATTTTGTCGTCATATCTGAAATAGTTTGGTTAAGTCAAGACCCGTTTCTTCATAATATGCTATGGGAAACTTTTATCAAATGCTAAAAGGAGTATTGTTTGTATAGAAGAATAACAATGCAATGTTTATTGGTGTTAAGTTTATTGGATGTAAAATTTAATCCCAAATTGGACAAGTAAGCAACTAAATGCTTCAATATAACATTATGATTATACCAACAACTTGTCGACCATTGTAGAATAGAGCCTCACGGTTATGGTTGAGCTTAAGGCTCTTTTCTATTGTGGTAACGCTTTTTGTTTAAAAATTGTTACCACTTATTCGTTCCTCAAGCCAAGCCACCATCCCAAATTACTAATTTTGAAATTCAAAGAATACGAATTTCTAAAGGCTTTTGACGCCTCATGCCCTCATACGGCCTTATTTAATCCTTTATCATATTTTACATCGTATAAACGGATATAAATACGATAATGATAGACAACAATCATGATAGGGTAATAATTTAATATGTTTTTGTAACTGTGATGTTTTTATGTGAAAATAACAGATGTCATTTAGAATATACATCTTGGTTGGACTTAGCAGTTAGCAGTGTGCTTGCGAACAAAACATAGTCGTTACAAAATATCAGTAAATTCAGGCTATGGAATGACGTATCAGATAAGTTTTGGTTGAATTCGTTGCTACCAAATTTTAGATGTTTTTGTTAGACTTAGCATTTTGAAATGAATTGTAAGTTGAAATTGATAAGTCTACGTTTACAGTAATGTATTCTGTCCTTCTAAGTTTAAGTCATTCTTTTTTCCTATCATCATAATGAAACAATTTTGATAAGTCAAGACACTTTTCTTCATAACATCCAGTGAAAAGTGTATTATGCATATTGGACGTAAAACTAATCTCACATCGGACAAAGATGCAACTGAATACTTAAATATAATCCTGAGATTGGATCAACAAGTAAAATGATTGTATGCTGTATCGGTTACTTATAGTTGATAATTAAGCTAAAACAACCATACGCATTACAACCATTTTTTTTAAACACATATTAAAGCAAAAGACGAAAAATAAAAGTAAGCTTAAAAGACAAGTTTTATTTAAATGTTACTTTATAATTACAAGTATATTACGAAACGCATTTTAGTAAAACAAACAACCACTGTTACCGCTACTGCTAACTGTCACCGCTCGTTTCACCAAACATACCCTTAAACTAGTAAGAGCATTTAGTTTTTTGTTTTGCTTAAATGGTGCCTTTCTAAATGCTTATTTTTCAAGCATTTATCATTTTTGTTTTATTTAAATGTTACTTTATAATTACAGCTATATTATGAAACACATTTTAGTAAAACAAACAACCACTGTTACCGCTACTGCTAATTGTCACCGCTCGTTTCACCAAACATACCCTTAAACTAGTAAGAATAAGTAATTAAGGTAACATTTGCTTCTATTTTTTGATAGAACTTATTTTGTTATAGAAAATTCATTTGTGTGTTTGAAACCCGATTTCAAGGTTGCATGTCACAAGCTTTCATAAGTCACGAGCATTTGTGACTTCCTCATTAATTATGTTGTAAGCCGCTCCTCAATCTTGGGGGAGCCTCTGGACACAATTTATATCATTTTCCTCACTATAAGTAAGAAGATCACTCTTCTAACTAGACAACAAGTAAAGTTTACGACATGGGTGGTTCGCAAACCAAGGGTCACGCCAACGGTCGAGAGGTAAGAATCTTGAGAGAGAAGACGAAGCTTCTTCAACAGAAGCTCGACGAGATGATGTGTCTCAGAGAGACGGAGAACGAAGTGCATGATCAAGAAGTCATGGTTCATGCGCTTAAAGAGTCTGAGTGGAAACGAGAGCGGAAATGGCTGCAGAAGGAAGTCAAGAGGCAGAAGAAGGTTTTGGAGGAAAGAGAGCAGAGAAACCGGAGAAAAGAGATTATGGTATTGGAGAAAACGAGTGAGAAAGTGGTGTTGCATGAATTGGAGCAGATGAGGGAGGATCGAGCACAACGAGATGAGGCTGTCGAGAAGTGGAAAAGGTTGTATTTAGCTATCAAGATCGAGCTCGACAATCTGATTAATAAGACCCATCAAGGTAAATGTATATCATACATGGTATTACAGACGTATAGAAACTGTAGTCGTAATAATTAAAAATATGAGTTACTGCAGGGGAAACAGGATGTTGGAGAGAAGAGGGAGAGTACCTGATCGATGAGCTACGGAGAGAGGTGAGAGCCAAGGAAGAGACTATTGAACTCTTACAGGCGCATATAGCTTCAATTGAGCAACAAGAATCAAGAAGGCAGCGTGAGGTGGATATACTGAGGCAGAGCTTGCGTATCATGAACCACAAAAAGAAGCCAAAACATATCTCCAACCGGTCGTCAATAAAGGTGCAGCACTAGAATCAAACTTATTGTTTGATACATGCGTACATCATGTGCGAGTGATAATATTCCGAGCATACGCTATAATGAATTTCGATATTTGCTTGAGCACGAGAATCATATATGTACATGTAACCGCAAACAAATGATTTGAATTATACACACTTGTTGAACTATACAATCTACAAGCATTTTCCATGTATTTTATAATGAAGACCATAAAAATTTGGAGTAAACCTCGGAGATATCATCACGTTTATTATGCTTCCTTAAATGATGAGCTACCTCCATCAATAGATTTTGGTTTTCCAATAGTTCGGTAATTTGATCTGACATGCTGAAAATGACGATCAAATGAATTAGGGTTCATAAACCACAATTATCCAATGCAATTTCTTAAAAGTATTAGTACCGTTCCAGAAAAGAAATAGACGGGTTTGACTTTTCAAAAGTCAAACCTCAAACTCTTCACATACTTAACTGGTAAGGTATATGTTCTCCAATCGCATAGTACTGATGGAGTTTTTATGTGGTTATGAATTTGTCTAGGAAAATTTTAATATTCTAAAAGCAATATGAGCTTGACTAGTAAACAATTGTGTGAAAAAGTCAAACGTGACTCGTCCTTTGCAACCATGAAGTAATATAAGTCTAGAATATTACTCGAGCAGAAAGAATACCTCAAGCAGAGAAACATAATAAAAATCTTCCATATGCTGCATAAGAGCAGTCCCATCTCTGATTGCACGAAAGATGTTTATTTCCGTGTTCAGGATTTTCTCGATGAGTTCCTTCTCACCTTTCATCTGTGCATATATTCACAGAAATAAGATACAAATTTTACCAGAATATACCCGAGAGTTATGTTGGTAATAAGTCAACTGTAAGCTGCACAGACTTACAAATTCATTGACAAGATCATCGGGGGTGGATTCCCCAATAACATCCCCTTCGTAACCATCTCCCAGAAGCTCTATGTTTTCCTGTAACATCATCAAATTATGCTTCAGCAAATGCAATGAAAAAACGAAGAACAAATACGAGGATTTAATTATCAGATTACCCACCAAGGCATTTTCTACATCTCCAGCTGCTAGATATATAGGTTGAGCTACATGGCAATAACCCATCAAACGAGGGACGGAAGGAATAATATCTCTGTGATTTACAACTCTCCAGCTGTCTTTAACTTTCTGCAAATCGAGCACAAATTGATAGAATTGAATGATTTACGACATGGACTAAGTATCTCATCATGTGAAATAAGGCATAACAGTAGCGGTAACAGTAGGAAAATACCTCGTTATAAACTTGAGCAAATAATTTGTTTCCAACTCTTGGAGATCCAAAGTTGTACATGGTTACAGAAATAACCCCATGCCTACAGAGGTAATATATTAAATATTTATAAGTAGATTGCGACTCATATTACATAACATTACAACCGAGATCGTAACCTACACAAAACTCACTTTGCTAGTTGACTAGAGGATAGTTCAAGAGCAAGCAAGGTTGCCAGCGCGCCACCTAAACTATGACCAGTCACAAAAACATGCCATTTGGACACCGGATCAGCATCACCGTCTCTGCCATGGAAATAGGTTTGTCATTTAATTAAATTTAAACATACACATGCATATAATAACCTTGATCATCCAGTATCATGTACTTACTGAGATGCGGTAGCTGTTTTAATGAGAGAAAGTAACCTTGTCCTAACCGAGTCATATGCACTTAAAAACCCTGAATGAACCTGAGAACAGCAAACATCATGTGATAAGGATATGTGATGTTGTACAGCCGTCATAAGAAAAATAACATATCATACGTTGATACCTGAATTTCTTCCTTAAAGTCGCCACCAATTCTCTCCGGGTTTAGCCTACGTAAGTCCAGCGAGAAATTTTTAAAAAGAATACTAAAAATCATACACGTCAACTTTTAGGTGGAAATGTACAATTACCCGGTAGGAGCCAGCATTAAATCAGTTCTCAAGTCCTTCCATCTAACCTAAATCAGCCACAAAATCATGATTTAACCAATAGATTACCATTCTAAAATTTCAGATAAATTGAACGGAATTAACCTACTTGTTCTGTTCCCCTGAAGGCAACAACTAATCTTTTACGAAATGAATCACGCCAGATTGCCACCTACAGTTCACACTGTAAATCATTTGTTCACAAAACACAGTCTTGGAAACAAATAGAAATTTTATTGACCTGTGTATCAGTCACTGGGTTATCCAAGAAACATATCTTTTCAAACTCTGATTTTATGAAACTCGGGTGGCCCAATGAAGTGGCTAACATTGCCCAAGCCTCCATTGCACTCTCAGCTGTTGAAAATAACGTTCTCATCTCCTCGGCTTTTTTCTCATCCAATACTGTTTTGCTTATTGAGCTTTCGGAATCATTGTCTTCCTTAATATCCACCTTGGTATCACCCTTCACTATAATGCTACCATCTTTTGCCAACTCAGTAACTGTAGCATTCAAAACCATCAAAGCTCCAAAAATAGAATCCGTTTGTTTCAGCAAATCTTGTGTGGCTTTCTTTATATCAGGTAATGACGATTGAATTGTGCTTATAGCTGAAGTGTCCGTTGTTTCTTTATCTTTAACAGCATCCTGACCGCTTGGAGTTGCAAGCCCAGATTCTATATAACCTGCTTCTGCAATCGTTTGTGATTGAAGTCCTATTGTGCTTAATAAATCAAATCCTTCCCACTTAATATTTTCAGGAGAAGGAAGACCGAGTCGCTTGACAATATTCTGATTAACGGTATCACCAAAATTCTTCCAAAAATCTTTGTCGGATTGTGAGCTGACGTCTTTTTGGTTGCTTTCAGATTCTAGAGAATCTTCAGGAAAACTGTCAGTCTGTATCGTGTCTGACTGAGACTCGGAATTCATAGATATTTTGGAATCTTCTGAATCGCGATCGTCCCCATTTGAAGATCCATCTTTCTGGATGTACGCATCATTTATTGACTTTAACTGGCCGAAAGCATACTCAACAAACTGACGTGCTTGTACAGGTTGTGACCCAACAAGTTTTCTTAAAGTAGACTCAAAGTCATTGTTTCGAAGAAATTCTCCTATAAAGGGTAACCTCCACCAGTTCTTTTCTTCCTCAATTGTTTCGAAGCTCTTATATCTAACCTGAACCGCAATTTAGAATATCCGTTACGTTTCTGAGAAACAAACATATATAACTCCCTCTATCACAGGAACATACCTCTAGCTGTACCTTTCCACCACCTCCCATTCCCTCCAATTCAACTAGCACCTCATGTGAATTTCCTGATGAACATGATTCTATGGTTTAGAGACGCTAAAAACAGATTTCTGTAAAGATATAAAGAAGAAACTTACCATCACAAATGGGCTCCAAACTAACGCTGGAATTTCCCATACGTTTATGGGGGGTCACAAGATTTGCATCCCAAGCTGCAATCTGAAGTGCAGCAAGCAGTCAACAACAACAACAACAAACCCAATCCCGCCAAGGCAGGGTATGGGGGAGACAGATCCTACCCCTACACCAGGGTATAAACAAGACGCCTCCCAATTAAAATCTCCCAAACTACACGACTAAGCTGTTAGAATTGAAGTTATTCTATTTTAACTTAACGTTACAAGTGGCACGACCTCAATAACATACGCTGAAAAACTGGAGTTTAACTTGATAAGAATTTGACCGAAAGAAAGAAGAGTGCAATAGCTATCTACGAATAAGACTTAAGAGTGGCACTATAACTATCTACTAAAAACGCATTAAATTAACGACCTGAAGATCATTGGTTGGTGGAAGCTTGATGTACAACGTGAGTTCCTCATTCCAAGTTGGTTCCTTTGTCCTGACAGAACTCAAATACTCCGTTAGCATATAAAGCAAAAGATTACTTAACTGATTTAGTTATATGTATGTACTGATGTTGCTGATGTGTAGTTGAACATATAAAACTTTGCCGTATTACTACAGAAGCCGGTTACAAGGACAATGAATACTCTTTTACTTACTTACCCCCATTTAATATTGCTTTTAACAATCTGACTATCCAATTGCAGCACCACATAAGGATCACTTGTTCCCTGAAAGAAGAAAGGCGAATGTCAGACGCAAAGACTGGTGTCCCGATCCCAAAAAGCTAACTCACGTAACAAAGGAAATGATGTTTGGAAGAGATGTAGTTACCCATGGATCCATGGCAGGAAAATCATAACCCTTGTTAACCTTTACAAACAACTGTCCATCGTATATCTCACGAAGAAATGACCTGAAAAAAATTAAACCAAACTTCAACACCCTCGACAGCAATTTTGTAAAACTCAGATTACAAAGTGATTACTTGATACAATGTCACAGGCCGAGGCGAGTTGAGCCTAATCGGCCAAAAAATCGGTTTGGTCGAAACACGGTTTGATGTATTTGAAGTATTTGAACAATTGCGCTATGTTTCTAAACATATTACCAGGGTCATTTGAACAATTATATGATCCTATGAACATGTCATACATATAATTTCGAAATTTTTATATAAAAAGTCCAATTCAAGTATTACATTTTCTAGGGTCATATTAACAATTTTACTCGCTACTGTCTAGCGAGTTTTAAAACCATGTCTCTCATTCGGAACCAGGATTCATTATAGAACTTATGAGTGAAAAATACAACTTATATCCATATGCTAAGCCCAATGCCACAAATAATACATATCGCAAACACCTCATCTTAAATATCTATCAAGTCAAGCTTATGGTCTATTAACTAAAGAAGTTATAACAGTACTACCTCTGTTGCACGGAAACGCCAAAAGGGTGGAGTACCCCGTACCCGAAACGCAATGGGGACGGAAACGCCATCGGGGACGGCAGGGGGACGTTTCCTGGACGTTTCCCAAAGTTTGGGGACGTCATTGACCGCCTCGACAAGTCAAGGGACGTTTCTTGAAGCGTTTCTGTTTTTTGGGGACGTTTTTTAAAAGTTTCCAGCAGTCCATGTAATCTGAGTGCCCTCCGCTCTCAGCTTGACAACAATTAGAGAGTGCTCTAGTACAAAAGAAATGTTTTTCCGGTGGGTATTGGTTAGATGATCGGAGAATATGGAGAAAATGAGATTGGGAAAAGTGACAGTGGGTGTGAGATGGTGGGTATTGGGGAGTGGGCTAGTGGGTGAGTATATTATTTATTTTCCTTTAAATGTACTGTACTTTGGTAACTGTTGATACAACTTGCAAAACTTGGGTATTTAATTTTGTGTGATTTGTGCTAACTAGTAGCTATAATAAACTTAGAACCACCTTGTTACATGAACGTATTAATATATTTTGAGGTTTGTGGTACATTATCAATAATATATATTATTATTTTTTAATGTATTTATATCCGATCTTAAATCTGCATCTGCTTTTGATTTTTTAGTTTTGCTTGCTTTAAGTTCCTGTTCGTCTCAGTTCCGTTTCCGTTCCCGTACCAGTTCCCGTGCAACATAGAGTACTACGCCAATGAAATATCACGAAATCACAAGCATTTCATTAGTCATCACTGAACTAGCTAAAAACAGAAAACCTTATCAAGTACTAAAACGTAAAAAAAAAAAAAAAACGCATACTCTGAAAGAATAACAGTCTGACAACCAGCAGCATCCACTTGACTCTTTCCGACATTCTCCTAATTAATAAACACACATATATATCAGATCATTTATCTTCATAGAGATGTTTTGACTTTTTTTTATTGTAAAATGACATGAAAAGTCAAATATATTTAAGTGATTTTAAAAAGGCGTAATCATCTATAAAAGCTTAATTACATTAGGTCGAGCTTATAGAAGCTTATTCTAAAAGCTTGAGCTCTTATAAGCTTCAATAAGCTTCACTAATGAAACAAAGGTAATTTTATAAGGTGAAGGTCTGATAAATGAGTATAATAATAGTAATAAAAGGGTTAGAACTAACAGTAGGAGTAGTGTAAGCTTCAAATGCAAAACCAGCGAGAATGACAGCACGGTTAATATCGAAAGGAGGCCGTTCGATCTCCTCATTCAACGAAACCTTTTCGATATCGGAGGATGAGCTAGTAGCGTAACAAATTGGACAGAATTGGTTTGGTTTAACAGAAATGAAGTTAGGGTTTGGAAAAAGGGAGGGTTTTGGTTTATAAAGGAATTGGTGAAGATTGAGAGCCATGATTGTATTGTATTGGATAAGAAAATTACTATGTGAAATGAAATAAACACACAGTGTGATAGTGTGTGTGTTTGTTTTGAGTGAGGGAAAGTTAGTTGGAAGAGGGTACTGGAATGTGCGTGTGGTTGTTAGTGTTGGCGCCAACTAGTTTAACACTTTGATTAGACCCTAATGTTATTGGGGATTTTTAATAGTAACGGTTACATAACTTATTTAATTCGGGTTATTATCTCACTTGTATTTTAAAGGCACATGTTAAAGAGTGTCTTATAGTTTGAATGTCTCACTCTTAATGATTAGTAAGTGGTTATGAGACCGAAACTAGAGGATAATGAGGATCAATCAGTAGCTGGTGGTCATTCAGAGAGTGACATTCAAGTTGTTGGACTCTCTTTAACATGTGCTCATGAAGCACAAGTTAGAAAAACCTGAATCACTATGAGTATAGATATGAGAATAAGTTTTTAAACCCATTACCAATTGGGGTTAGAAAAAGCTTAGGTGCCGTTTGATTTATCACTAGAAATGAGTTTGGATATGAGTTTGATGATTAGATGGAATAGGAATAAGTATGTGCTTAATTAGAAATCAAATTCCAAACCCACCATGTAAGGTGGGTATGAAAAAATACTTGTTTGAGGTACCAATTCAATATTTAAAACCCATATAAACTAACCAAACACCTTTAATCAATCCCATTCTCATTCCCTATTTCCAAAACCCTTAATCCAAACACCTTTAGTTTGTGGGTTTATACCCATTTCTGAAAACAAAGCCCATAAACCAAACAATTTTATTGAAGATGAGAGTCATTCATTCATTTTATACCCAAAACCAAACACACCTTTTATGTTTTTTTAGACCTTTTATGTTTTTTAGACTCTATGACAGTGAAAATAATATTGAACTTTATTTTACTTACACTTGCAATACTGAATATTGAACTCACCGAAACACTCACATACACATCTCAACACATAAAAGCATTGTCGTCTACATAATGGTCCCAACAATCACGACATCGAGGTGAGGTGTGTGATGACATTTGGTGTCATTAAATGACTTTATGATATTGTGTGCTCTTACTTGAATTTGATAAACTTTAAGGGTAAATTATACCGTTTGTGCTGACGGTTAGAGCGGGTTGTGGATACAGTCCTAATATCCGAGGACTGTTTCGGCAAACCGCCCTAACCATGAGGACTATAACGTAATTTACCCAACTTTTTTTTAGCTTACAACCTTATCAAGTCAATATAATGATGATTCAGTTGAATACTTAAGCTTAAAAAAATAAGTCAAAAGAAACATACTCCCTCCGTTCTATTTTTATTGTCCACTTTGACTTTAACCAGTCTTTCTTGTTCAACTTTGATCATTAATATATTTATTTGTGTTATATAATACTTGATGAAAATTATACCAACTGAAAATACATTTAAAACCCAATACATTCATATATTTTTCACAAGTATTATATAACACAAATAAAAATAATTATAATCAAGTTGAATAAGATAACTAAAAAATCGATAATGAATGATAAATTGGACGGAGGATTAAAATTTTATAAATGATCCATTTATATTACTAGTTTACAAAATTGAACGTCGCTCATGTCTTTTTTCCAAAATGAACTTTTCATATATTATCCATTAGATTCATTACTCTTGTCTTTGCTTTCTTTTATGAGACATTGTAGGCGACTTAGTTTATTAGAAATGATACTGAAAAGTATAAAATGGGACTTGAGCGACCTTCAGGGCGACTGGTATAGTACAAAATGGGACTTGGGCAAAATCATAAGCTTTGGGCAACTGGTATATCTTGTCTAGGCGATGTGACCCATTTATGTTGATACATAAACAAAGGAGGAAATTTCTAAAAGAGACATATAAGGAATCAGTATTCTGAAACCATTGAATTTTGTGTCATCAAAACTACTTTACTGCTATAATTACTTGCTTCTCTCACTTTTTTTTTCGCCCATGCTTTTGATCATTACATGTCTTTAAGATCAAATATGAAATCGACATGTGGCATGGGAGCGCAATTTTTTGCTCTCCTATCTTTTCGCTCCCAATTTTTGGTTTAGTGGGGACGGAGAGCAAAATTTTTGCTCTCCCAACCTTTTTTGCTCTCCCAAATTTGAATATCATGTGGACATTAAAGTGCCACGTATACGGAGAGCAAATATTTTGCTCTCCCTCTACTTTTTGCGCTCCACTACCATTTTTTTTACTTGTCATCCGTTTTTTTAAGTATATTTACTATATTTAAGAGGATAAACATGGTTTTTCAATTTTTGGTTTGGGGAGCGCAAATAAAGAGAGAGAGCAAAAATGTTTTGCGCTATGTGTACTTCTTATTTGCTTCCAAATGCGCTCAAGGTAGTTTTTTGTAATTCAATTTTAAAAAGTAGTTTTTTGTAATTCCATTCTAAAAAGCAACGTTAAAGGCTAGAGAAATAGGAATTGTCTCTGTGTTGGAAATGGCGATAATATACACAAAGTCAAAATGAAAAGACAAAAGAACTAGTTTTTTGTATTGGGATAAGTGAAATGTGGAGTGTGCCATAAATCACGGTTTTTTATTTTTTCTTGATCTCATTCCTTATAACTAAGTGACTCATATATATGTGAATTTCTTTTTTGAAAATTGTTGAGTGTCGCATTTCTCAACTTGAAAATGCACAAACCCGTTACAATTAGACTCGTATGTATGCATATATGTACCACTATCAGCGTTAGATATAAGATATCGTTACCTATATTTTTTACAAAAATTTGTTTATTCGTTTAACAAAATTATATGATAATAGTATTTATGTTTGTGGTAGTCTTATGCACGCGTTTCTCGTTACCCTTGTCAAATGATAAGGTAAAAGTGGATAATAATTATTTACAGTTTCATCTTGATCTAGTGGATAGTAAGATAAATCAATCACCATTATTACCTCTAAACGAAGAATTGAACATTATCCGTCGTTGCTAGTTTTTCTAATAATTATTTACGAACTTGTGAGTCGAGTTCCTTGAGATCGACCCATTAGCCTATGGAATTGAATTGTGCCACCTTGGTCGTGTTTAGTTCGTCGATATAACTTAACATGTGTCGATATAACTCAACATACGGTCAAGTTTGAAAAGTAGCTAAAATGATTGATGAAGACATGTTGGGACCAGACTTGTCACATTTTTTAGAGATCACATAAAAGGACCTTGCCACAATTATCCAATGCTTGAAAGCTAGACAGCCACGAAAATTAATAAGGACCAACCAGCTCGCAAGAGCTTTTTCATCGATTAAGCCACTTTTGTCCAGTACCACAAACAAGCATCACAGAAATGGTCAAAGCGAAAAACGAGTAGTTTAGAAGCAAACCCTTTTACGACACGTCCAATTGAGGACAATCCAGAACTTGCTTGCTTCAAGAAACGATAAAAAGTTGCTTACACACTACGTGTTAAACGTTGCTTATTCAACGACTATAAGCAATCAAAAGAAATGTGATCTTCTGTAACCATGATTAACTGCGAAAAACAGACCCTTTGCATCCTGGTTAAGACCAGGGACCCAAAAGTGCTGAATCGGAAAATTATAAAACAGATTTTACAAGTGTATATGGCATTTATAAAAAACCAACCATTTATTACAGTTGCGAATACCTGTCTAATTACAACTGCTCTACTACTAATACCCTACCTAAAATACCGAGTATAGATAGTAGAGACCAAATCTTTAATCGTCGAATAACTAGTTATTAATGCATAAGAGCACCTGCAGCTTCCTGCACCAATGGCTCTGTAATGTGCACAAAATGCTCAGCCTCCCTCTCGACTTGCTCCCAGCACTTGTGCACGTCTTTCCCTTCTTTCATTTTCTTCACAAACCCCACAAACTTCCTCCAGTTATCCGGCTGGAACAACTCGGGGTTCATCCTGAGATATGTAAACGCACACATTTCATCGTTATCAGATAAAGAAGCTGCCTTCAAAATCTGCTCATGTGCATAATCATCATATCTAGGTAAAGCGTTTTCTCCAGCTAGTGCTACGTGTGCTTCTTGGGTTGCTGCTGTCACTTGTTGCACTAACTTCTCTGGTGCACATTGAGCATCCTGAGGCTGCTCGTGATCACGCATCTCAATACAAGTGAAATTGAATACAGCACCATGACGGGCCAGCATTCTAGCTATCGGGAGGTACCCATCTCGGAAACGGGTGTTGTAGTATCCTGCAGTGAGCTCAGGAGCGTGGGATCGTGTCCCGTAATGCCAGTGGATACCCGCAACCTTGACTGATATCTTGACACCTCGGTTTTCAAAGATAGAAGTAGCAGATGACAGTATCCTTTCTCCATGATCTAACAGCATTTGTGAGTACCATGTGAGGAAGAAATCGCCATACTCACTGTTCCAGCCACCACTTTCTTTCTTGAAGAAGTTGGTGTCTTCAGGCCAGTTGTTGTACTCGCCAGCATCTGTAGGACCCGTGCTACCCCATTCTGGCTTGCCATAGCTCTCAGCTGCAGCTTGTAGGCTACTCAGCATATACTACAATACATGCATTTACCATGTAAACATTGACGCCACAACATACATACAACTAAATCATATATAAGAACATATGCAATATCTAAATCTACCTTATCGTAACATTGGAAGGCTCCAATCCCTGGGAACCTCCACACTCCGTCTTTCTCAGGGTAAGATGGATATCTAAGCTCTCCAGCTGGTCCCATTCCAACTTGGATTTCCTACAAACATTCCACACATGACCACATTAACATTATACTCGATCTTAATTCATTTCAAATGTAAATCAGATAACGTCGCAAGTATATATGGATATATAGAGATTTAACACATACCACAATGGTATCTCCAAGAAGATGACTAAATTTATCTCTAAATGCACGCATGTAGTCCGAGTAACACTGAATAGGAGTCCTCCCTTTGAGACATGGAATAGTATCACAACCAAGCGAAAGATACTCATTATTCCTCCTTCCCCACTGATCCGTATATGCCAAATCAGGATCATTGTTTATCTCCTCCAACACCCACTTTGGCAAAGGTATCCTACATCAAAAAACAAATTTCTATCAACATTTAAGCAGTGTTTAGCATAGCGAATTAAACCTAATCATCCTTATCGCACTTTTAAAGTTATAAAACCTATGTTTGGTAAAGAGCTTTATGAGCTTTTAACTTTTACTCGCTTCTAAGATTGTATACTCTATTTTTGTTATATATGGTTTTCGACTTTTTGTCTAACTTATCCACGAGCTTTTAAGGCCACTAGAGGGTTGTTTTTGTTTGCACAAAGCGGTATTCAAACGAACTACTCAAGACCTATCAAATTTAAGTAACATTAATCACTTGGCCACCGTAAGTAGTTAGTTTCTAATCATTCTATGCTTGTTTCATATAACTCCTAATGAAACGCTAATCGAGGAATCTCCTATTACTTCCCATATCAATTCATACTTTAGTGTGTTTGTTTAAGCTTATACACCGGGCTTATAGCTTATTTGGTTTTCAGCTCATGTTTCATAAGCTCACTTTTGTGGCTTATTTTTAAAAACTTTTCGGCTTATATAAGCTTATTATGACATGATAAGCTTATAAAACCCCATATTTCCCAAAATAAGCCAAAAAGTTTGGTAGCCGAAAACCAAATAAGTCATAAGCACGCTATATAAGCTTAAACAAACACCCCCTTTATACCTACACCCACAACAACATAACTAAAAACACTTTTATGTAACAAACAGCTACTCTAACAACAAACTTACGCGCAAGAGCTACTCCTAATGAAACGCTAATCGAGTACTTTATACCTACACCTACAACAACATAACTAAAAACACTTTTATAAAACAAACAACTACTGCAAACAGCAAACTTACGTGCAAGAGTCACCGACATTCCCACCACACTGATGAAAAGACATAACAGCCTGAACTTTCAACCCGTTCTTTTTCGCCATTTCAAGCAACTCACTATACCCACCCCAATTATACTCCCCGGGCGCCTCTCTCTCAACCAACCCCCACCACACATCCATCATGATCCCCTCAACTCCCGCGCTCTTCAACGCCTTCAAACTCGCATTCATCGCCTTTCGCCTGTTCACTCCATTGCTCATTGTCACACTGTCCAATGGCATCATCACATACACAGGTACACCTTTACTGTTTTCATGACTGTTTAACAACCTGTGTTCGGTTTCTGTTACTGCCACGTCATCGAATGCTTGAGCTGCTATACTGACCGGAGAAGACGGTGGTGACGGTGAGAGACGGTGGTCCATTTCGGTTCCGGATTTTACGGAGACGCGGAGGTTGGACGGTGGTGATCGCCATACTGCGGTGACGGCGGTGGTGGTGGTGGTTGGGTCGGTGGTGGTGGTGATGCCGGAGTCTGGGGTGACCGGTGTGCCGGAAAATGATCCGATCTGGTTTAGACTCATCGCCATTAAACTGGTAAACGGATAAGGTTTTTTATTAAACAGATAAACGGATGAGGTTTTTTAATAAATAAATTTATAAAAATATTAAACAGATAAACGGATGAGGTTTTTTTTTGTTAAGCTATTAGAAATAAATAGAGAAGGTTTTTCGTAGGTAAAATATAAGGGAAGGCTAACGAGGTTTTTTATGCTTAGGTTTTCGTAAGTAAAATATAAAAGAAGACGTTCGGTTTTCGTAGGTAAAATATAAGGGAAGATTGATTAAACGGATCACGAGGTTTTTTCTGATATGAGTTTTTGAAAATAATGTGTGAGTTAAGTGAAGGGATTTTTGAAATGAGATTTTATGAAATGAAAATGTGAAGGTGAATGAAATATGGGTATATATAGAGGACTTTTTTTTCTTCTTTTTTTTTTAAATTGAAAAAAGTTTACGTGAATATGCAAAATTTGATTTTTTATTTTATAAAAATGAAATGTGAAAAGAAGAGATAAAAGGATGAGGAGCCGTTAAATAAGTGACACGTGGAAATGAGGGACACGTGGAGAGATATGGGCCAAAGGCGTAGGCGACGGTTGTGATTGGAGTCACGTGAAGTGGACGGTGTGATTTTCGTGACGCGTGAAGGTTACTACTTTGTGTTGAGAAGAAGCATGTGAGTTTGTGTTATCCATTGGATGGGTGACACGTGGTTAGATGTGTGGTCCATAAGTGACTTTCATTGAAATACTACTCAAATTGTACTAGTACAAATTTTGAACTTTTTAAAAAGTTTTAAATAAGGAAAAATCTAAAATCTTGCACATCTCTTTTGAATAGAACAAGGTAAGGATGAGTATTTGGACTTGAATTTCGGTAACGAATCGGAATCGTATTGGTATCGACTCTTAATATATGGTATGGTACCGGTATCATGAATTAAATTAAAAAAATATTGGTATCATTAATATGATATCGGCATCAAAACGGGAAGAACCGAAAAAGATCTCGATAATTGAGTAGTCATATTTTTGAATTAAATAACTTATCCAAATACCCATTTGACATGTTTCATGTCAAACAATAGTCATGTAAAACATATGAAAAGAAACCAAACGTTCGTAAAACGTATTGTGGCAACTATAGATCCTTTATAACAGCTCACCAAAATTAAACTCGAACCTATTTTATAAGTGTTGGTTGAAAATGCAATGAAAGTCACTTATGGACCACACATCTAACCAAAAAGGATTTTGTGAGACTTTGTGGTTTTAAATCACTTGAAAATGCATGTCTTTTCCTATTTTTTGTTGCATTTTCTTGAAATCCTTTTTGGTTTTAACAAAAAAGGGGAAGAACCGTATAGGTACCGATTTTCCGGTACCGGAATCCCTTCCGGTATAGTACCGATACCCACTTTCATGCTCGGGAAAAATTGGTGCACTAATTGATTCTAAGTTCGATGCATTTCTGATGCGTCTCATCCCTAAAACAAAGCAATAAAATTTAGATTTAAAAAAAAAAATTATAATATTAACATATAAAAGGTTTATAATGATTTTGATTGGTTGAAATTAAAAGTGTACATTAATTTTGGGACAACTAAATATAACAAAATAGATTTATATTTTAAGAGAGAAAAAGTATAAAGAAAAATTTGATCTTGCACACCTCTTTTGAATAGACGTGGCAATCTATACCTTACGGGTCTGAATGAGTCTATATAAAAAAGTAGTAACTTATACGTTAATGTTAGTTTTAACACATCATGAGTCTTCTTTGGTTACTTTTAAAGTCGCTGACGAAGTATGTTGGGTCCATCGAGTTTGTTAGACTAACCTGCACTACAAGTTTTCACTTTTCTACATAAACTTATTTAAACCCATGATGTCTAGATTGTGTTGTCTACTTTTGAATACGAACTAGCTTTCTCACAAGAAATTGGTCCCATAAAATAAGAACATGCATGTTATGATGACTTTTAGTCATTAGTTGAGATTAAACGCATAATTTAACTTCACAAAACTTTCATTGATATAGTCATCTTTGCTAGTTGCAAGTTTGCAACATGTCAACAAACAAGATTGTAAATTTTATGGATTATCCTATACTCCAATCCAACTGGTATTGACAGCCCAACAAATGTCCACGACTATGATTAACTCAACTGTCCTTGTTTCACATGTTTCTATCACACATAATATTGCCCTTTTTGTTTATTTATTTTTTTATTTGTAATTTGGATTCGTAATTGGTGGTCAGTAAAGATCCTGCTAAGAAAGACAATCTTGACATGTTTTATCTTCTTTGTCATTTGTGTAGAAGTTAATTGTTGGTGTTTATGGTAGGATCGGGGTAAGATAATCGATGTCGTGAAACAATCTCAAAGTCAAATGAAACAATCTGGCTGGGTGGTTCTGGGATATCACTTGGAATCGTGTGATCACTTTCCAAAGAAACTATTCGACTCTAACTTGGGTTCTACGAATATCTACTTGGGATAAGACTAAATGTAGTTATAAATTAGGCACAATTCAATAACCTTTTTGCTTAGAAGTGTTAATCGTTTTACGTGTGTATCTTATGCATAATCGATTTCTATTTATGGAGGTTACTCGAGCTAGTCAAATGGAATTATGAGAATTAATCGGCCATTAATCGCCTCATAATTATCCCCATTATAGCCGTTAGTGGTTACATGACCAATTAAACGTGGTCATTATGCGGTTGTAATCGCCACTTGAATAGGTCAAAGCTCGTTACAAGCGATACTTTCATCAAGATTTCACAAGCACTATCGGTGGATCTGCGCTTGGTGAAAACACCGCTTGATGGAAACACCGCCGATGGAAACACTACTTGATGGAAACATCGCTTATCGATGGAAACCACAAGCGATTTTTCCACCAAAGATTTTCTACTAAGACTACCAATACAAACCACTATTAGAGTCGAATGTTCATGGACCTTATGGGTGTACACTCCGCACCTCCCAACCCATTGCCAGTGTGAACTAATCCCACAAGTGCACTAAATTTTTCAACAATCCTCGCCAAATTTAGTTCACTTCCTTTGCATGAAAAACAAACATTAAACAAAACATTTGCATAAACGAAAATATCCTGATGATTGAATTTCCATTTTAGTACATTACACGTTCAAATATTCGAGAATCAGGGTGTTCTAAGAATTGAACCCTTCAACCCATTTGAATACCTGAAGAAAAAATACACACAAGCTTTCCAACACTTATCAGCTCCTGACACTATACGAGCCATGTGTCCATATCCAAATTCATAAATGTTGTAAAATCTAAAGTCCAAAGCTCCCTGAAGCGGCAAAACTTCAACATTTACATAGGTGGTTCCTCCTTGTTCATGCTCCTACCAAGCACTTTTCAAAGAAAATTAACCATTAAGTAAAACTTCATCCTCCTTTCAAAGAGTTTCGAGCACAACCTTGGGATGTAAATAAAACATGTGCTCCAGTCCATCAGATGTTCGACTTTCCACATTGAACTCGGCTCCTAAGTTTCCTTAGGAGGAGTCAGCGTCCCTAGCATTCAATGACTAAGTTGGACTTAAACCCATCCCTTTAGCGACTTTATAACCAAGTCTCTAGCCAAACCCTTCGTCAGTGATCACTAAATTTTGTTGAGATCTAACAAACTCTATAGATACCACCCCATTCATGATAAGCTCACGAATCATGCTATGTCGACACCTAAGTGTCTAGACTTACCATTGTACATTTGGCTATAAGCCTTAGCCAATGTAGCCGCACTATCACACCGGATAGAAATAGGTGCTATAGGTTTAGGCCACAATGGAATCTCAAGCAAGTTTCTCAACCATTCGACTTCTTTACCAAAGATCTGCTAAGGCCACAAATTCGATTCCATTGTTGAACCGGTGATACAAGTTTGCTTCTAGGATGCCCAAGAAATTGCACCTCCACCAAGTAGGAATACCCGACCACCGGTAGACAAATTGTCTTCGATGTTCGATCCAACTTGCATCGGTGTATCCTTCCAACATCAAGGATAGCCAAGATATGAGAGACTATAATCCATAGTTCTCTTGAAATACTTGATGCCACAATGAGCGACTTGCCGATGATGAGCACTAGGATTACTAGTATAATCGCTTAATTTTCCCACCGCAAAACCAATATCGGGTCTTGTACAAGTCATGGCATACATCAGTGACCAATTACCCTAGAATACTTAAGTTGAGATACTGACCTTGCCATTATTAGGCATCGACTTCTCACAGTATCCATAGGTGTACTCACAGAGTACAATCAAAGTAATTGAATTTCCTCAACACCTTCTCAATATAATGAGACCGAGATAGAAATTCTTTTACTTTCATGTTTAATCCTTATACCAAGGATAACATCGCCTCCCCATGTCCTTCATGGAGAACCTTGATGACAAAAATTCCTTTGTCGGGTTAACTCGATTTTGGTCGGTGCCAAAGATCAACATGTCATCAACATATAGACAAATGATGACTCCTTTACCGATTCATCAAATTTGCTATATACACATTTGTCGACTTGGTTAAGAACATAACCACTAGACAAAACTACTTCATCAAATTTTTGATGCCATTGCTTAGGTGCTGCTTTAGTCCATAGAGACTTAATCGGTTTACACACTTTGTTTTCATTGCTGGCATGATGAAGCCACGAGGTTGGTTCATGTAAACCTCCTCATCCAATTCACCATTTAAGAAAGTCGTCTTCACATCCATCGATGAATAATCACATTGTGAATTGATGCCAAAGCAATCGCCAGTCTTATGGTATCGATACAAGCCATGTGGGCATAAGTATCAAAATAGTCTATCCACGACTTTTGTTTAAAGCCTTGAATGACTAGTCTAGCTTTGAACTTTTCAATAGTTCCATCTACCTTCATTTTCCTTTTGAAAATCCATTTGCAACCCGAGGTTTGCAACCGGTGGTAGATCAACCAACACCAAGTATTGTTCCCCATGATGGAATCCATCTCATCATTGATTGCTTCTTTCCGAAAGCAATATCACGGGACTTCATTGCTTCTTCAAATGTCTTGGGATCATCCTCAACAATGAAGCAATAGGAGTATTGGTGCGAGACCTCATCCTTGTTCCTTCAACTAAGTATAGTTGAAACTCGAGTCCAAATGACTTTGGAGTCGACCGACTTTTGCTCTTCCCGAGCACGGTTCGAGTTGTTGCACCATAACCTCATCGGGGACCATCGATGGTTCTTCATCGAGGACCTCGATACACAAGTGTCATGAGTTCCATTAGGAATCATCGACTTGGTCTAGGGACCGATGAGAATCTATTCTCAAAAAGTTTGCATCCCTTGATTCAATTATGGAGTTAATTGAAATTGATTCATTAGGTTCAATAACATAGAACCTATAAGCCTTGGAATGCTCAACATATCCAACAAAGATGCAGTCAATGCCTCTTTCACCCAAAGTTTTCAACTTTGGATCAGGGAGTCTAACAATAGCCCTACAACCCCAAACCCCGAGATAGTTCGAGTTGGGTTTCCTTTAGTCCGAGTTCATAAGGGTAACCTTGTTCCTTTTGTTGGGAACTCTATTTAGTAAATAACAAGTCATTAACATAGCTACACCCCGAACCCTTGACTCGATCTGAATAGGACAACATGGAATTAACCATCTCCTTGACACCATGTTTTTCCTTTCGAAATGCCATTTCTTTGAGGAGTATAAGGCGATCGTTTCATGGATAATTCCAACAGATCGAAAATCTGAGTATCCATGTACTCACCTCTCTATCGATCCTTAATCTTTTGATCGGGACCCAAGTTGTAATTCAACTTCGTTTTAAACACTTTGAATTTATCTAATGCTTCATCCTTGGTATGTAATGATACACATAACAAAACCTTGAAGCATCATCAATAAATGTCACAAAGTACTTCTTATTTCCCAAAGAAGGAGTGGCATGCAAATCACACAGTCATCATGTATAAGCTCCAAGAGCTTAGTCTCACGACTAACACCCTGAAAAGGTTTCTTGGTTATCTTGGTCAACATGCAAGTTTTACACTTTTCAGTGTCCATGTCAAAAGTTGGGATTAACCCATCCTTAGACATATCTTGCACTCTTTTATAGTGTACATGGCCAAGTCTTGCATGCCATAGGGTAGAGTCAGTCAGGTCAGTGGTGGTCACAAATGTTGAGTTAACACTATCAATGACAATATTAAGCCTGAACATTTGATTACACAAATATCCAAAACCAATCAAAACACCATGCTTAGAGAGAACAAATTTATCAGACTCAATAACTTGTTTATATCCATGATTATTCAAATTACTACTTGAAACCAAGTTCTTCCTTATATCAGGAACATGAATAACATTAAACAAAGTTACAATCTTTCCAGATCTAAATCTAAGATCTACACAACCATGACCATGCACCAAGGCTGTTGACTCATTTCCCATGTGAAGAATAGAACCATCATTCGATGACTCATAAGTCTTGAACCGACTTCTATCTTTGCACACATGAACTGTTGCACGAGTCAACCCACCATGCAACATCATCATCCTCGCACATAATAAGATTCAGATACATATGTAACATAATAAATCGAAAAGACTTATTAAACATATTCGACCTTTCGGTGAGTTGGTGAACCACCACCCCACGAACCATTAGTGCTCGATCCATTGGCTTTACCACCAACTTTAACACCTTTGCAATCCCTTTTAATGTGACCGGTTTGCCACATTTCCAACAAGTAGGTGTTGCCTTCTTGTTAGGATATGCCCTTGTGTTGTCATGATATTTGCGTTTGCCTTTGTTGTCATTGTACCTGGTGGAGTTGTTATGCTCCACCATATTGACAACAGATGCACCAGCAGCATTGCTACTCTTTGGCTTGTCATTATCCTGCACCTTGAGAGATTCCTCAATGCGCAGATGACTGCTCAACTCAACCATAGTTAGCCCCTCCTTCTTATGTTTCAAGGTATGCTTGAAATCTTTCCAAGAAGGGGGAAGTTTATCAATGACACAAGAGACTTGAATAGCCTCATCCATGTGCATATTGTGTTGTGTAAACATTCCAAGTATACCAAGAAGTTCATTGTATTGTTCCATAACTGGTCTTGAATCAGTCATTTTGTAATTTGTGAAATTACTTACAAGGAACTTGTTACTTGATGCATCCTCAGCCATATATTTGGCATCCAAGGAATCCCATAGTACTTTGGAAGATTCAAAGTTCTGATAAATATCAAACAAAGAATCAGACATACCATTGAGGATTAAACCTCTGCAAATGTAGTCATCATTCTCCCATTTGCTCCTCCTCCTGATCTGCTCCACATTAGCATCATCCCCATCATCAGGGATAGGAGTGGTTAGCTGTCAGGACCGAAAAACTATAGATTTATGTAGTTTGGAGGTCTAGGTTGGTGGAAGAAGATGAAGATCTTCATCCTTTTTAGTGAGACAAGGTTAGAGAGAGGGAGGAGAAAACACAAGGTTTATTAAGAAACACACACAATACAATACACCAAATGATTCACTTCACCCTCATGGAGAGTCATGAGGGTATATATAAACCCTATCTTTGCCACTTAAACGATACTAGTCCCTAAGGGCAAAGTATACTACGCGTCAGGTCCAATTCACGTAAGTGACGTTATCTTTATAAAAGCGAGGCTAACAATCTCCTCCAAGATAGCGTCACACGTGAATGGTTACAATAAGACCTATAAATACAAAACAAAGTAAATTACAATAGTAATGAACAATGTTGACTTTCTTGAAGCGCAAAGTCTCGTAGTCTAGATCTTGAGGCAAACTTGAAGTTCTCCTTCCGATGACCTCGGCAAATGATCTTCTTGTAGCTCGAACTTCAATTGTAACGGTCTAGTTAGGTTATTACTCCTCCTAACTAGTGAGCCTTTTTCTTTCTATGCTCCCTCCCGAACCGACAAAACTCTTCCAACACGTCTTTAATCTTCGACACGCAAGCGGAGAAAGTAAACTCTTGATCGTACAATGGTTGTCGCTCGGGAACATCGTAACAACATAACTCACTTAGTATTGCATCCAAGTTGGTAAAAGCCCGATGTACACCACACTACTTCTCCTTCTTGCCTTAAGCAAAATCCTTCGTAATCCAATCACGGAAGATGAAATACCAACTTCTCCTCACGATGGTTGCGAGCTATCGGAATCATCATAATGTTGCGTACATGCCATATTACCTTCTTGATGCAATTTTCAAACATCATAGCTTGATCATAATTTCATGCGAGAATATGTCGCAAAATACTCTCAATAATTCTTCTCTCAAACCAACACGAAACGAACCTCCTTTGAATTCACGGCTAATTGTAATGACCACATATGGAGATAACCCGATCGATCGACTTGAAAAGGAAGTAAACATCCCAACTTTGTGACTTCTCGCTTGTTCAAAATTTTGAACAATCCACAACGCCGTGTGACATCGAAAGCACAACAACGTAACTCCTTAAAGTGATGGTTACACACTGTGAGCACTACAACGTAACTCCTTACCAGTTATAACCAGATTGTCAAATTTCATAATGTGTTCCAACAAGTTATCTTGAGACATACATCCAACCAACCATCGTCTCAAAGATAAAGAAGTCCACCCGTGAAATGTCACGTCAATTCCGCATCAATAATACCGTAAAACTCCGTAGCCATTTTTCAAATTCCGCTCAAGCGGTGAATTATGTATCCTCCGTGAAAATTATACCATACCAAAAATACCATATAGATTATGAAATGTCATCCAAATTTTGATAACAAAAAAAATTCGGATAACAGATTTCTATTCCTTATATGCGTGATACTTTGTCAGTCCAATTTAATTTCTGATCCAGTCCAATTGAGCCCATCACGAGTCCAATGAAGAAATAAGACCCAAAGCCCAAGTTCCAATATGAAATCTGATCCAGTTCCAATATGAAAGTCACAGTATAAGAGTTACCATAATCCCTAATTATACTAACCCTAAAACACATCACTTGCAATATTACGTCTCCAATAAAACGTTTCTCCAAACGTTTATCTCCCAACACAAATCAGATCTCATTCTTTTCAATAAGCCGAACATCAATCTCACTTCTCATCATCATAAATCGATCTAATATCACACTAGACGAAAACATCTCACCATACCTTCACCTTTTTATCTAATACGTTGTTAGTCCGAATCAAGAGAGTTCAGTGCTTCAAGATCCTTTGAAGGGGTCACGGGTAAGGTTAATGAGTTGTGTTTTCGGTATAAATTTGAACGAACGAAATAAATAAAATTAACAAACTTGTTAAATTTTATTTCTTGATGATTCGAATATTATCACAGATCCGTGAAGATGATGAGTCAATTGTAACAATCTTTAAAGGTTGCAAAAAAATTGAGTTGAATCTGAGATCTATCTTTTTCTTTGTTTTTCATTTGATTTTTGAGATGGAGTATGAGTTAGGATAGTTGAGATTGGATGTTGAAGAGGGTGGTTTGTTATTTAACAATTGTCAGGACCGAAAAACTATAGATTTATGTGGTTTGGAGGTCTAGGTTGGTGGAAGAAGATGAAGATCTTCATCCTTTTTAGTGAGAGAAAGTTAGAGAGAGGGAGGAGAAAACACAAGGTTTATTAAGAAACACACACAATACAATACACCAAATGATTCACCTCACCCCTCATGGAGAGTCATGAGGGGTATATATAGGCCCTATCTTTGCCACTTAAACGATACTAGTCCCTAAGGGCAAAGTATACTACGCGTCTAGTCCAATTCACGTAAGTGACATTATCTTTATAAAAAGCGAGGCTAACATTAGCACATACACCACACTCATGCTTGACAGCAAGAAGTGCATCTTCTTCTGCCATCTCCTGAAGTCCACCCCTTCAAACTTATCAAGCTTGGAAAAGTTTGAAGCCATGTGTTTCATTGCAGCAGCAGCCATTGATTATCACAAATATTTTACTTTGATTGTTGGTGTTTATGAGCCTAGAACAGGGTAAGATAATCAATGTCAGCAGAAGAAAGTACCAAGTCAGCAGAAAAAAATACCACTAGGTGGTTACCCGATATCACTTGGAATCGTGTGATCACTTTCCAAAGTAAACTATTCGACCCTAATGCCTGGGTTACACGAATATCTACTTGGGATAAGACCAAATGTAGTTATAGAATTATGTCACAATTCTCAATTTCCGGTCATTTATCATACTTCATATTCATCATTTCATAACGGTTCGTGCATGGTTTTGCATTTTTCATTAAACGTTTATTTTCTTATTAAATAAACGCTATCGCGTAATTAATTATTTTTAACATTTAATCCGATACTTCCAAAAAAAAAATTATCCCGACATATTTTTATACTTACTTTTAGTTTATAAAAATAATATTTTGAGTTTGCCAGATGTTTTAAATTTATTTTGTATATAAATTGTTAAATTTATATTATTACGACGCTTTTCTTAAAAACTATCGATAATTATTATTCCACTCAAATTTTGCAAGAAATGTATTTTACAATTTTCATGACCTCAATATATTTTACTTTGATCCATTAAAAATTATTTTTAGCCAATACTACCCTAATTACTCAAGTATATATAAAAGTTACAAGTTACCACTTATCTTAATTTACATACTTTACTTATACATTTTACTTACACATTTATATATACAATAAAAAAAAATGTATTTTAGAAATACATACCCCCTTGGCCGACCAAGGGGGGTGATTCATTAATGAGTTGGTGAAATTTTTCTTACATATCAAGATATACACTCAATTACTTACACATTCAATCACAATAATTCTAGTTCAAGTCAAGATTTTCCTCTCTTCTTTTTCTTCTCTCAAAACCGGCCATCCATAGATCAAGAAGGAGAGTTCATCAAAAATCTTCAAGTAAAGTTTTAAACAATCTAGTGTACACTCTTGTTTAGGTTTTGAAATAAAAACCTAGGGTGTTTAAGTTTAATCCCTTGTTCTAGTCACCTCATCAAGTAACTAGTAAGCATATCATCTTCATTTTTTCATCTTTCATTATCATTTCATATTTATTTCATCATATTTGAGCAAAGCATGCAAGACTTATGGATGTTTATACCACTTTTACATTGTTTTTGGAAGTTATACATATATAAGTCATCCTATAATTAATCCTTGTTATATATCACTCTTGATGATGTTTAGGAACCCATGACACCCTAAGAAGGTGTATGGTAGGATTAGAATAGCCGGAGTTGTTTTGAATGGGTTAGAATAGGTTTGACGAGAAAAACTCATTTCGACAAGTCTTAAAAAGGGTCTGTCCTTATTTTGTAAATCTGGAAAATCCGACAAGAGACATAAATTTTGGCCTAGATATTTAGAAAATATACTTTAAAAGCGAAACCGTGGCCGCTTGAACGGATTAAAACGGAGCTATAACGAAGAAGATATGAATTTTCAAGTTTGACGAGGAAAACTATTAATTTGAAATTTCAAGATGAAAATGTCACTCTTACGAGTCAAAAATGAGTCTTAAGCTTTATAAATTGTGTCGACTTATCAAAAATATATTAGTATACTTTGACACGAATCTAAGGATGTAGAAAACGTAGAAAACGGACTTGTAACGATTAAATTACACGCGATAAACCAAGTTGCCGTAACTTTATTCTATTAGCAAAATTAATATATTCTTTATTAAAACATACTACGGCAACTAAAGGACCATGTTGGCGGACGTTTTTAACAATGATGTAGAACTTTTATAACGTGATGTCTTCTAGTAAAAGTAAGTTCGCCTAGCATATTTTCCAAATGTCCAACCGCTTGTTGAGCGGAGTTGTAACGAATAACATATAGTCACTCAAACTTGGCGAAAACCATCCCTTAAACTATATTTTGGACTAAAATACGATTACTTAACCAATATTTTCTTTGTGATCGAGACCTCTAGGATGGAAACTTAAGTACTAAAACTTTGAGATAATAACACAAGCTTTCCAAAACTGTTGAGTTCGTTTCCTAACACTCGGTTTGCACCATTTTGCGACTATCATAGGAGGTTGTTTCAACGTAACTACTTGTAGAGTACTTTTAATACGACGGGATGTCATAAACATATATTTTGATGATAAACATTATTTCCAAAACGTGCAAGTGGTATGAATATCATATGGGTTTGCATTCACGACAACATATCATAATTCAAGTCATAACATTCATTTTAGGTCGCGGATAGTTTCCGAGCCTCATTTTCGTGCACTTCATTTTGTTAGCATATCAATCTTACCAGGTGAGTTCATACCCCGCTTTTACTCATTTAAATTCCTATAAACTATTTGGGGCGAGATATATGCTTATTTATCCAAACATTTAAACTCTTTTGCCAAACAACATTACCTATACTTTAGACTTGATTGCGTTATATACTTGATTGAGTTATACTTGATTTCATATGCATATTTGGAACAAACATACAAGAATTAGTGGCTCCAAATTAAGTTGTTGGAAGGCTATTAACTTACAAACATACAAGAATTAGTGGCTCCAAATTAAGTTGTTGGAAGGCTATTAATTTACAAACATACAAGAATTAGTGGCTCCAAATTAAGTTGTTGGAAGGCTATTAATTTACAAACATCCCAATATTTATATGTTGGAAGACTCTTGTGGTGACATTTATACTTTTAACTACCTTAATGCGCATATTCATGATTGTCATTCTATTTTAGGCAATGGGTCGTGAACACACAAAGTTGCAAGTTTTGTATGGGCGTAATTTGGGCCGGGTGGATTTACAATGCCTTTGCTGTGTGAACATTTCTCTAAGTATTTCAAATCATTTTAACACAAACTTATGAACTCACCAACCTTTGTGTTGACACTTTTTAGCATGTTTATCTCAGGTCATAAGGTGATAGCATTTCATGGAGCTTTTGGGTCACATGGCATACATTGGAGTCTTGTGCTTTTAACAATTACCATTCGACATGTTTTGTAAACTCTTTATGTATTATCAAACTTTGGAATTTCTTGTTTTGTAAACTTTAACTTATTTAATCGAATGGTAAACTCTTTAAAACGTCTCATTAATAGAGGTCGTTTTCTTTATCCATACTTTGTGCTATGACGTCATACCCCAATGACACTATCGTTCATTGCGATATTTTGGGGTGTGATGATTGATATCGAGACTTGGTTATAGAGAACTAGGTTGCATTTTAGTTCCTAGACTATAACCGCTTTCATGTCGATCCTTTCTTTTCCTATCGCCTTACACACTTTTCGATGCGCATATGTTTTCTTAAGTATTTCTTCTAGAACCACCTCATTTGATAACGTAGTTTCCTTGTACCAATAGGGAGTCCCAAAATCTAGTTGGGTCATCAAAGATATGGAGCTCGAGAATGAGCACTTATCTAACTTGATCTCGTGATGTTCTTGTTTGATGAGATGCGAGATCGAGCTAAATAAGTGTTACTATAAAGTTGGATAGATTTGATGATTTTGCCCGAGGATGGGTGTTCTCTTGAGGATACTTTGGGAACTGCTGGCGACCAAACCTCGTAGTGACTTTAGCACCTAACGGAATTTCCTATACACCAAGTGCGACTCTCCCTAGATACCTACCCTAAATTCCTCCTCCACCGTTTAGAATCGGATGATAGAATGGCTACCTATTTCAGTAACGACAATCGCCGAGACATGTATGCTTGGTGGTATGTACACGTGTGAAATGAAGCAATTATAATTATGGTGGCCAACATAATTATAAATGCGTCACAACCCACGTGACATATGCGACCACGATACGTAGATCGATGTGGGTACACCTTAGGAACCAATTGTGGCGTGGTATTATGTTTGAGGACGTTAAGCATAGACATTGGGAATTCAACGGTTCTTTCCTTGCGAGATCATGGCACCAAAGAGGTAACACGCAGATCGGCCGGTGGTGCGGCACCGAGGGTGGAATGACGGTGGCGTGGAGGTAGAGGAGGCGGTAGCAACGTGGTAACAATGACAACAACATCAAGCGGAAACCCCGATTATGCCGCCATAATCGCTCAACAACTTCAAATCTTGCTTCCCACTATTGTCACACAAGTTGGAAATCATATGAATAACTCGGAAACCACGGAACGGAACGCATCGGCGACACCAACAATGTAGTTGGCGGAACAACAACAACACCAACAACAACAACAACAACGAATTGGATGCACATATAAAGAATTTTCGGCATGCAAACACGTGGAGTTTGATGGTATAGGAGGTGCTTTGGCGTATACTCGATGGGTAGAGAAGGCAGTCGATGATCGACATCGACAATTGTGCCATACATCGGAGGGTAAAGTATCTTGCTTGCTTGCTATCGTGGAAGGTATTGACATGGTGGAACACACAACTACGAGCTAGGGCGGAGAAGCATTCTGGTATGACATGGGACTAATTTAAGGCGTTCTTTGAAGAGAGTCTTGCCGGACAATGAAATGCGAGACTAGAAGATGAGTTTTATCATCACTCCATGATAGGGGGTCGGTCACGCACCTACATGCATCGATTTCATGAGTTAGCCGGACTAGTTCCTCATCTAGTTACCCCGAGTCCAAGAGAATCTCGAGGTACATATATGGTCTTGTCCCCAAACCGTGGAACTGTGAAAACCATCGAGCCATCTACAATACAAAGTGCAATCTTGAGGCGGGAACCCCGATGACGAGATGGTTAGAAATGGTACTTTGAAGACCAAAGACAAGAGGAAGGAAGCGAGTGGGTCGAATAGGCGGATGGACGTAGTAGCGAGACAACAAGAGGCAAGAGTTTTGTGGCAACTGCATTGAACAAAGGGAGTATGCGGTACACATCCCAAATGTGCCAAATGTGCTTATCATCATCCGAAGACCAAGCCCTGCCGCTTGTGTACAAATTGCAATCGATACGGCCATTTTAAGGAACAGTGTAAAACACAGGCAACACCGGCTAACGTGGGCAACATGAGGAATAATCAAAGGACTTGCTTCGAATGTAACAACCCGAACCACTTCCGAAATAATTGTCCTAAGTTGAATGGAACGCAGAGGCAACCACAAGATAACCAACACCTAGCTTTAGCAATTGAAGGAAACAACCCGAACCCTGTACTCAATATCAGTCCACCTCGACCTCGAGCATTCTATATAGGGACCGAGGCAGCCCGCAATGCATAACTGGTACGTTTTCCCTAGACCATTAAGTGATCCACCGTATTATTCAGATTTAGTGAGTCTCATTAGATAAGAAACTTAGACGCGTAAGTTTTGGCTTAAACACTTTGACCATACATCCTGATTTCGCGAAACCTAAGGGTAGAACTTTAAGTATCATCGATTGAATCGCGAGGACGCGATTCCTCTAACAGGGGAAGAATGTCACAATTCTCAATTTCCGGTCATTTATCATACTTCATATTCATCATTTCATAACGGTTCGTGCATGGTTTTGCATTTTTCATTAAACGTTTATTTTCTTATTAAATAAACGCTATCGCGTAATTAATTATTTTGAACATTTAATCCGATACTTCCAAAAAAAAAATTATCCCGACATATTTTTATACTTACTTTTAGTTTATAAAAATAATATTTTGAGTTTGCCGAGTGTTTTAAATTTATTTTGTATATAAATTGTTAAATTTATATTATTACGACGCTTTTCTTAAAAACTATACGATAATTATTATTCCACTCAAATTTTGCAAGAAATGTATTTTTACAATTTTCATGACCTCAATATATTTTACTTTGATCCATTAAAAATTATTTTAGCCAATACTACCCTAATTACTCAAGTATATATAAAAGTTACAAGTTACCACTTATCTTAATTTACATACTTTACTTATACATTTTACTTACACATTTATATATACAATAAAAAAAATGTATTTTAGAAATACATACCCCCTTGGCCGACCAAGGGGGGTGATTCATTAATGAGTTGGTGAAATTTTTCTTACATATCAAGATATACACTCAATTACTTACACATTCAATCACAATAATTCTAGTTCAAGTCAAGATTTTCCTCTCTTCTTTTCTTCTCTCAAACCGCCATCTATAGATCAAGAAGGAGAGTTCATCAAAATCTTCAAGTAAAGTTTTAAACAATCTAGTGTACACTCTTGTTTAGGTTTTGAAATAAAAACCTAGGGTGTTTAAGTTTAATCCCTTGTTCTAGTCACCTCATCAAGTAACTAGTAAGCATATCATCTTCATTTCTTTCATCTTTCATTATCATTTCATATTTATTTCATCATATTTGAGCAAAGCATGCAAGACTTATGGATGTTTATACCACTTTTACATTGTTTTTGGAAGTTATACATATATAAGTCATCCTATAATTAATCCTTGTTATATATCACTCTTGATGATGTTTAGGAACCCATGACACCCTAAGAAGGTGTATGGTAGGATTAGAATAGCTTCGGAGTTGTTTTGAATGAGTTAGAATAGGTTTGACGCGAGAAAAACTCATTTCGACAAGTCTTAAAAAGGGTCTCCTTATTTTGTAACTGGAAAATCCGACAAGAGACATAAATTTTGGCCTAGATATTTAGAAAATATACTTTAAAACGAAACCGTGGCCGCTTGAACGGATTAAAACGGAGCTATAACGAAGAAGATATGAATTTTTCAAGTTTGACGAGGAAAACTATTAATTTCAGAAATTTCAGCATGAAAATGTCACTCTTTACGAGTCAAAAAATGAGTCTTAAGCTTTATAAATTGTGTCGACTTATCAAAAATATATTAGTATACTTTGACACGAATCTAAGGATGTAGAAAACGGACTTGTAACGATTAAATTACACGCGATAAACCAAGTTGCCGTAATTTTATTCCATTAGCAAAATTAATATATTCTTTATTAAAAACATACTACGGCAACTAAAGGACCATGTTGGCGGACGTTTTTAACAATGATGTAGAACTTTTTATAACGTGATGTCTTCTAGTAAAAGTAAGTTCGCCTAGCATATTTTCCAAAATGTCCAACCGCTTGTTGAGCGGAGTTGTAACGAATAACATATAGTCACTCAAACTTGGCGAAAACCATCCCTTAAACTATATTTTGGACTAAAATACAATACTTAACCAATATTTTTCTTTGTGATCGAGACCTCTAGGATGGAAACTTAAGTACTAAAACTTTGAGATAATAACACAAGCTTTCCAAAACTGTTGAGTTCGTTTCCTAACACTCGGTTTGCACCATTTTGCGACTATCATAGGAGGTTGTTTCAACGTAACTACTTGTAGAGTACTTTTAATACGACGGGATGTCATAAACATATATTTTGACGATAAACATTATTTCCAAAACGTGCAAGTGGTATGAATATCATATGGGTTTGCATTCACGACAACATATCATAATTCAAGTCATAACATTCATTTTAGGTCGCGGATAGTTTCCGAGCCTCATTTTCGTGCACTTCATTTTGTTAGCATATCAATCTTACCAGGTGAGTTCATACCCCGCTTTTACTCATTTAAATTCCTATAAACTATTTGGGTAGATATATGCTTATTTATCCAAACATTTAAACTCTTTTGCCAAACAACATTACCTATACTTTAGACTTGATTGCGTTATATACTTGATTGAGTTATACTTGATTTCATATGCATATTTGGAACAAACATACAAGAATTAGTGGCTCCAAATTAAGTTGTTGGAAGGCTATTAATTTACAAACATACAAGAATTAGTGGCTCCAAATTAAGTTGTTGGAAGGCTATTAATTTACAAACATACAAGAATTAGTGGCTCCAAATTAAGTTGTTGGAAGGCTATTAATTTACAAACATCCCAATATTTATATGTTGGAAGACTCTTGTGGTGACATTTATACTTTTAACTACCTTAATGCGCATATTCATGATTGTCATTCTATTTTAGGCAATGGGTTGTGAACACACAGGTTGCAAGTTTTGTATGGGCGAATTTGGGCCGAGTGGATTTACAATGCCTTTCTTGTGTGAACATTCTCTAAGTATTTCAAATCATTTTAACACAAACTTATGAACTCACCAACCTTTGTGTTGACACTTTTTAGCATGTTTATCTCAGGTCATAAGGTGATAGCATTTCATGGAGCTTTTGGGTCACATGGCATACATTGGAGTCTTGTGCTTTTAACAATTACCATTCGACATGTTTTGTAAACTCTTTATGTATTATCAAACTTTGGAATTTCTTGTTTTGTAAACTTTAACTTATTTAATCGAATGGTAAACTCTTTAAAACGTCTCATTAATAGAGGTCGTTTTCTTTATCCATACTTTGTGCTATGACGTCATACCCCAATGACACTATCGTTCCGCTGCGATATTTTGGGGGTGTGACAAATTAGGCACAATTCAATAACCCTTTTGCTTAGAAGTGTTAATCGTTTTCTGTGTGTATCTTATGCATAATTAGATCTCCTATTTATAGGAGGTTACTCTGAGCTAGTCAAATGGAATTATGAGAATTAATAAGCCCATTAATCGCCTCATAATTATCCCCATTATAGCCGTTAGTGGTTACATGACCAATTAAACGTGGTCATTATGCAGTTGTAACTGCCATTTGAATAGGTCAAAGCCCGTTACAAGCAGTACTTTCATCAGTACTTTCATAACACTATCGGTGGATACACCGCTTGATGGAAACACCGCTTGATGGAAACATCGCTTGATGGAAACATCGCTTATCGATGGAAACCACAAGCGGTACTTTCCACCGCAGATTTCTACTAGCACTACCAATACAAAAAACTACTAGAGTCAGGATGTTCATGGACCTTATGGGTGTACACTCCGTACCTCCTAACCCATTGCCAGGTGTGAACTAATCCCACAAGTGCACTAAATTTTTCAACAAATCAAAGGTACCTTCACATGTTGGGTGGTTAAATCGCTTGACGACACTACATGATCCGACCATACAATTGTAATGCATATCAGTGTGACGCTTGTCATGTCGTATTATGTTCTTGATGTTAATGTGGTCCAAATAGAGGATGACAATAGTTTCATATTATTTGAGAAATTATGTGTGTCCCAAAAGCATTAGTTTACCTTCTTATCAATCTTTTTTAGCGTCAAGTATTGTATATCGCGTTATCTATTGATAAACGAGTCATAAACCCGTGATTTTGGGGTTTGAAAGACTTGGGTAATTGGCATTTTCTTGGAAATAGTTGTAGACTTGTAGTCTTATATTTTCTTTTTTAAGTAGTAAGTCCATACGTTCTGGTATGAAATGTTGTTATCTTTATGTTTTTCTTCCTATTATGGTTCTATTGAAACCCTTGGTTCAAGTTAAAGCTGTTTAGTTTATTCGCTATAACAACAACAGCTTGCCCCTTGCTTGTACCAACATCCCAAGCGAGTGAGCGTGAGGAGGTATCAATCAATATAGTTACGAAATGTATATCACATTTTACAAGTTGCACAAGTAATAGAGTACATCCAATTGTATTCTCGCCAAATAACTGCATTCAAGTGAGCCATCAATTTCATCGTAGCTTCAAGAAAAAAGCAATGTATAAAAGAATATGTGTCTCATGGAGACTCTTTTGAAGACTTTAGTTAGAAGTATTTAGTCCCACATCAACTAAAGAAAACAACTCTTTCTTGTTTATATATTTCGGTCTACATTGGTTACGTAAGTTGATGATTTGCATTATGTTGTCCTAGATGATGTTGTTTGCTGGTATATGCAAATTCATAAATTTACAATACTAGCCAACCTCATCACCGCGGACAAATTTATACAAATTGTTGAGATTTTTGGTAAACATAGTATGGGCTTTAGTTATTTAACTTACCTCTTAATTTTTATATTTGGTTATACTTTTGGTGTTTCCATTAGATTCTCTCCCGGCTAAATATGAGTTTAAGCAACATATGTGGGTTTGCCTCTAAAAGCATATATTACAAGTTATTTTGGTTTATGTATTATCTGTTGTTCATATTACGTGTATTGCTATTAGAGACAAACAAATCATAATATAAACATAAAAGTGTAGAGAAATGATACCGTAAATCTTTCAATTGTTGAGACCCAAAAGACACAAGTAAGGAAAATGTTGAGGCCTGTGATGACAGATTCATCCTCTCCACGGTGCTTGAGAATCATGAACGTCTATCTCCCAGGATACAACAACAACGGATAACCCCGTTAGCACAAACGAGTTATCAAGGCGAACCAAAACCGTGCCTTCCCTCTGTTAGGAACCGGATACACAAGAAATATGAATGGTAACACAAAAGGAGAGGAGTGATGAGTTGTGTGTTTTTCGGTGTATCTAAAATGAGAAAATAACTCTCAATTTATAAGGAATAGGGGTATGAGAAAAATGGTCACAATTAATTCATACAATTAATTTCAATAATGTACCATGAATGAAAATAAAACCACAAATTTAATTTGATTTTCAATTCACATTAGTATACATAATGACATTATCAATTGTCATTCAACCATATTGACCACATTTTTCCAACAATCCCCCACATGAATGAAATTGATAACGGGATACAAATTTCAACGACTCAAAGTTGTAATAGAGTTTTGCAGTTGACATTTGCATAGGATAGGTAGGTGTTACCCTTTGAACCTTTCCTCGTGAAATATACTTAGCCTCCTAGCAGCCAGTAGAATTTGATGTCTTTGAACTGTTCGCTGTTTGTGGAGACAACAATATATATTCACACAAATATCTCCTTGACACATTTTGGTTCTCATAGTTATGTTCTTTATGGTCATGAACATTAGCCTGGTTCTGCGAGAGCTGTTAAGAATTGCGCCCCCACAATTCCCTTAGAAGCGACCCCACTTCTCTCTCACATAGGTGATTCTCGATTAATCATTAAAAGCCATATGCTTAACCTCATATTGTCACTGTTATAGGAATGGACTAGGAAGTTTACTAACTCCCTTAAATAAATGTGGAGTTTATTACTCCCCCACAGTGACCTAAGTTTATACAAGTAGGTTGTCCCATTGAACCCAGATCTTGGGATCTCCAGTCAGCTGGGTTAGGTTTTCTTTCATATAAACTTTTCAAGGGCTTTAGTCACATTCCTCTTCACGACTTGCTAACTAACTCGCACATTTAGCTTTTCGTAAGCGGATCCGCAATGTTATTCTATGACTTCACATTGTCAATAGGGATAACTCACGCTGAGAGTAGTTGTCGTATCAACATAATATGTCTGTACAAGTTTGAGTTTCGTTCAACTCTAAATATATCATGCTCCAGGTAATTCTTGAGTATTCCATCTAGGCAAGAACTTCATGTTTGTTGATGTCCTTTTGAACACTAGCTAGGCCGGAATCCCCCACATGGAATTTATCTCAAGAATTTTGTAGAAAGGTTTTATCTTTCAAAGTATTAATCTTGTTTATAAGATTTTTTTTCACATGGATATGACATCAAGATCATTAGTAATTTGTCACTTCACAAGTTTCATACTAGTGTATGCACACCTTTTGAATGTCTTATGTTAATTATTTTCCGTATCATAATTAACAGATTCCAAATATAGCATGCTATAGAGCAAGGAATCAAGCGTATGACAGAAGATGCATCATTCTGATTACTCATAGCTTAATCTACTAACATTCTTCTTTTAGACAAATCACCACCTTAAACCACAAATGTTTTGGGAGGATCCCATAAGTTATACGTGTAAGTGTTACACTTATAACATGTCATTCCAACTCCTTTTGATTATATATATATAATGACATTTAATCTCTTATCATTATATGATTATCACAATTTATTATGTGATTATAATCACATAAAATCAATGTGTAATCATTTTACACAATCAAAATATGTCCAACTTAGCGAATGGACAATAGCTCACATTGGATGACAATCACACCGTTCAAGTTAGTTACATAAACCAACGTAATTCGTTGTCATCTATATGTGTGTTCGTTCTTGACATTTCACAATGTCCTACACGGTTATATTCAACACATAATCATTTTTTATATAATGACAAACCGTTAGATTATTAACAATATGAGTTATAACAAGTCTTGACAATTATTCACCTTTCTAGAATAACAAGTGGTTTGATTATTCGCAACAATATCCACAGCAGAATATTGCAACATCCAAACTTCCAATACTTGATACAAAATCGAGCGACTTGTTTATTCTCATGTTACAAAATAGTTGCATAGTACTAAACAACACCGCACCAAACAACCTTAAATATGCACTAATTTGCCACGTTACGCTAAGTATGCCGCACATATAAACCACATTATGCGTCTTCAATCCTTTCATTATATCATTGCCCACATAGAGATTCTTCTCGGTCTCAAACCAAGATGAATTAATGAAAGAATAGTCATCACACAAATGTGATTAAGTCATTACTGTAATAAGGCCAACCACACTAATCACCTAAACCATGACAATTTGGCAATCACAATGTTGGCCTCAAAGGATGGCAACAATTTTAACGTCGTTTTTCCTTAGCACTAAATACACCATAATGTGTATTAATTAAGTAAAGTCACTCTATGAAGTAATAATTCTTCATTAACGACATTGTGTCTTTAGACACATCAACCTAGACACAACAACATATGCAAACAACACAAAGTAATAAAAAAACTTTGTTCTAACATGAACCACAAGTGTTTTAATCACAACTTTCCATGCTTAAAGCAATCAAACACAAAAATAGTAGCACACATTTCAAAATTTTCATTGGAAGCAAAGACCTATTTGAAATAATGTAGTGTCCAAAGACCACTCTCGTACCAAAATAAAAATGTGATTGATCATCTCATCTATTAAAATAAAAAAAAGTGACTTTACCGAGAATGGTTACTTGTTAATATTTGTGATCATAGTCACATAATAAAATTGGGATTACATATGATTATATGATCTCAAATGAATTTGGTTGACATGTTTTATGTGTACATAAGTACCGATGTATGGGATCCACCTAAAACATTTGTGGCATAAGATAGTGATTGAATCTCATAAGAAGTTTGTCTCACGAAAGAATGTTAGTAGCTAAAGCAATGAATATGCAGGATTCAACTGTTGAGATTTTCATTGGAAATGTGTGTGTTTTCGAGTCAATATCTATTCATGTGGGGGATTGTTGTAAAACTTGTGAATGAGATATTTAGTCTCGAAATACGGGGATTGGAATGGAACTTAATGAAAAGAGAAATGGCTTGCTTACAATTTTCAAAGTTGTAACAACAAGTGGTTAATGGTCTATAATGTCATAAGTATTGCATTTAACTCGATTAATGACCGGCTTAATGAGAGTTAAAGGCATGTTAATGAGACATAATGGTTATCATTACACCATAAGTTTCTAGTTGGTAGTATAAGTACCAACCTTGTTGTTCCAATTCAAGTAGGAAGAAGATCATACAATATATGATCGACTATCTGTTCCATACCACACTAACGTGTAGTTTCGTTTTGATTAACGAATCATGGTTTGATACAATGAGAATTTCAGGCATGGTAGTCATGTCCGGCAGTACAACGTACTGTTCCGATCATTGTATCCTGGGAAACAGACGCCTAATGGACGGCGAATCTGTTTTAAGATTGTTGTTCATATCACGTGTATTGCTATTAGAGACAAACGAATCATAATATAAAACATAAAAGTGTAAAGAAATGATACCGTAAATCTTTAAATTGTTGAGACCCAAAAAACACAAGTAAGGAAAATGTTGAGGCCTGTGATGCTCACAGTTTCCTTGTTGGGATATTAAAGTGCTGAAGAATGACAAAGTACTGGAAAAAGTCAAATACTGCTAAAGAGAAAGTCAAAGTACTGCTGTCGAAGTCAAAGTATTACAAAGCTAAAAAACTGCTATATTCGTTTATGAAAAGCTTTGTTATTCTAGAATATTATTTGTTTAGATTACTTGTCGTACAAGGATACAAATTGTAAACCGACTAGGGTTATCCTTAGGCCTATAAAAGGACCCCTAGATTGGCATTAGAAGTATGAGTTTAGATATATGTTTTAGAATCCTAAAGTACGATTATTATTAGAGTTTTAGAGTTGTTTAAGAAGTCTGCATAACAAGCAGATTTAGAGTTATTAATAAAATCATTGAAAGTTAATATATTCTTCTTAGCTTTGTTAAGTAAATTCTGCGTACTTAATAGAGATTACTCAGTGTTTCATTGTTAACAACTTAGGATTTATACGAAGTTATTAAACCCTTAACAAGCTATATAAGTTAGTTTGGTTAGAGTACATCGATCCAACAAGTGGTATCAGAGCTTGTGTGGAAACTCTGACTAAGAAGAAACCTTAAAACCTAGTTAAACAACAAAAACCTAAAGATGTCGACTGAAGCTCTGTTCCACCACCATCCATCACCTCACTCAGGATACCTATTATTAAGAAGGGATAGTACGACCTATGGAGCATGAAGATGAGGTAGTACATTGCAATTACAGACCATGCACTGTGGAATGTAATTGTCAATGGTAATGAAGTCGTTCCAGAACCTATTGATGTTCCTGGCCAACCCAAAGCACCTAAAGCAGTCTTACCAGCAACAACAATAAGAAACTAAGAGAAGGCTCTCAACATATTGTTGTCTGCTATTCCAGATGGTCATCTACTCAAATTCCATGATGCTAAAGATGCAAAGCAACTCTGGGCTGCTCTCAAGACAAGGTTTGGAGGCAATGATGCTTCCAAGAAGATGCACAAAAATCTACTGAAGCAACAATTTGAAACCTTTAATGTTGGAGAAAGAGAAGGCCTTGATGCTACTTATGACAGATTCCAAAATCTTCTCAGCATGCTGGAGCTATACAAAGCAGAGGTTTCAGTTGAAGATGCTAATCTAAAGTTCTTAAGGAGTTTGCCATCGACATGGCATGTGATTGCTACTATGATCAGAGGACAACCTGTGCGGATGTTATGGACTTTGATGATCTTTACAATCATCGAAGGTGTATGAGCATGAGATGAATGGCCAAACAAGCTCAAAGTCTCACAAGATAGCCTTTTGTCATCGAAAGAGAGGCGACTTCCACTAAAAGTCTCGCTTCTCCTACTCAAAGTCTTGTTGCTCAAAGTCTCGTTGCCTATTCTACCCCACCTTTGCTCAACAAGCCTCACCAACACCTACCATCCACTCGGATGAAGTCGTATGCTCTTTCTTTGCACAAGAAGCTACTTTACTGTCACCTATAAAGAAGATCTCTCACATTGAAGAGGATGCTCTTGAAGAAATTGATATCGGTGGCAAGTTGCTATGATCAACGCAAGGATCAAGAAGTTTATAAAGAAGACAGGAAGAGGCATTGACTTCAAACCAAAACAGGAATCACTTTTGACAAGTCCAAGATTGAATGCTTCAACTGTCAAAAGATCGGACACTTTGCAAGGAATGCGGGTTTGCTAAATATCAAGATAACGGGATGACCGAGATACCAAAGCTAGAGTTGAAAGAAATTCTCATTACGAAACAAAAGCTTTGGTTGCTCAAGAGAATTTATCGAGGTTGATTGAGTCCTGAGTTTGATGATGAACCAATAACCTACTGTATGGTAGTTGTGGAGGATTCAGTGGAAGAGTTTGACTGGAGCACAACTTTTGATAAGGAACCTGGACATGCTGCTATGGAGTCTAAAGATGGTTATGGAAGCTTTGACTGGAGCATGGAGAGTGAAGATGATCCTGTTCTACTTGCTATGATGGCTACTTCACCAAGCTCAACCCCTATCTCTGAGGTATGTTCAAACTGTCATGACTTTTATCAAAAAGTACTTAATAGTTATGTGATTGAAAGAGATAACTGTATAAAGGCTAGGTCTGAGGTAGCATGTTATCAAATAACTTTAGAGTCTATGGAAGCCAAAATTATAACACATGAAAATAATGAAATGGCTTGGGCATAAAAGTATGAACAACAGGATTATCGCTTAAAATTAATCGAATGGAAGTTAAATTGTAAGATTTCAAATTGAGAAACCGACCAAGGAGAGAGATGAATTGTTAGCAAAGTTTAGCGCTTGGAAAGAATCAGTGCATCTCATGTCACTTATGTTGAAAAATAGAAGGGCTTACAATAGGATCGGTCTAGGTTTTGGTATGGATTTCAATGGTGTAGAAGAAAACCCACCTAGTGATAAGGATGACCTTGATTTTGAGGATATAACCACTAGTGATGATGAACTTATTAACTATGTTGACACATCTAGTAATGAGGAATCATTTAGTGAACCACCTCCTGAATATAAGAAAGACAAAGGTTATCATGCTGTCCCACATCCCACTGGTAGTCATCAACCCATTAGACATGATGTTTCTCGTTTTGGTGTAGCCAACCTAGAGTTTAGAAAGAAGCTTATTGATCAATCTAGGTCTGAATCCTCAAAAGAAACTGTTGAGACACCTAAGGTAGATGATGCTAAAATCCAAGCGATGCCACACCTCAAAGTCTCACTACACCTCAAAGTCTTGCTACACCTTCAAGAAGACCTTTAAGAAAACCTTTTCACATTAATGCTAAACCTTTTTGGGATAATTTTGGTCAAAACAATTTTAATCATTCACCTAGAAGACAGGATAGGTTTGGACATACACATAAAAGAAGAAATTTTGGGATTCCAGATCAAAAACTATGTTTTGTTTGTTTTAGTCCCGATCATTTGATTAAGGACTGTGACTTACATCCAGTACCTAAGTAAGTTCCCAAAGAGCATGCAATCAAACCAAAACCAAGGGAGACTAGACCAGCTTGGAATCATTCACATAGGGTTAATCATAGAAACTTCTCACCCGACTATAGACACCCTCACCAGAGAAGACCTTTTTCAAAACAGCCAGTACCTTCAAACACTTTCCAAGGTACTGTCAAGAAAAATATAGTACTTTCTCAAAATACTGCTCAGTTTTCACCAAACACCTCTTGGAATAGGAGCCCTAGGAGATCTAATTACTATCAATCTAGAAGGCGTTAAAACTCCAAGAAAGTAACGAGATCAAGGGACTCTACAGCAGAAGTTAAAACTGTAGGATCGATAATATTATTGTGTTGATGATTCGGGTGGTCTTGGATGATCAAAATACATGTTTGCCATTAGAGAGAGAAGTAGAGAGTTGGGTGTTTTCTTGCTAGAGAGTTACTTAGTAAATTATGGAATGTTAGATTGAAGCACCACCCTTCCATGGATGGAAGGGGTATTTATACTACAAACATAACGACCTCCTATCGGCTGTGGATCGGTGTATACGATGGGTAAAGACCCGTCCTTCCTCCACGGTGTTGCTCTAAACTAAATAACTAACTAATAAAACAAGAATAACAATATGTCTACGAGCTAACTTATGCTAGATTATATTTGGGGTGATGACTCTTCACTATGGAATTTCTAATTCTAACAATCTCCCTAAGGAGGTCACCCCATATTTTACATTTGAATCCTAGCATTCTATTTAATCTTGAGTCTTGAGCTCGTAGACATTAATTCTTCAACATCTCGCATCTTTGTGCTTTTGTAGTGATTCTTTAAAGTCCGATAACTTTGTACTTTAAGTGGAGGCCTTTATATCGATCGACATCTTTGATGATCTTTGAGCTTTAATTGAGATCATCACCACGAGAAATCTCGGATCACCCTTTATTGTGTTGCCATCATGTGAAGTTGTGACTTTCGGACCGACATGCTCATACTTTTGGATCATGACATCTTTTCATCGAGTAGCGGAAGCTTTATTGGTTCATGATATTTGCGGCGGTAGCGTAGCATAGTATGAAATATCGAGCCGTGTTATGTAGATATGCACCACCATGATTTCTTCAAATTAAGTGTGGATACCGTGAGCATGCGGCTTTGGATTGACTCCTCAATTCGATCACCGCAATCGTCAAATGTACCGCAAACAACAGTTAGCAATAAAGCGCACGAAAGTGTCTTTGATCACTTCGTTGAATTGAGGTACACGTACCACGGTTCCCGTTGATCAAGACAAGTCTTGCTGTGATCGGTAGGATTCCTAAGAATCTCCTTGACGGGGTTTCGCAATGTTCTAGTCGTTCTCAAACCGAACGTCTCAAAGAAGACAACACGGAGTGAGTGAACCAAATAATTGAGATTCACCGATTGATGAAAATTGATTTGAAAACAATCGCGTATTGCTTAGAATAAAGAGTTTTATAATCTGACGAAGGTTTTATGAGAAAGATCAATTTTCAATCAAAACACTTTTTGTATTTGAAAATAGTACACAATCGACGTGCTAGCGAAAAGAAGAGATTCGCAAATCGAACGGTTTTTCTAAAAGTATTTTTTTCAATCAGAGATAATTTTTGAATTTGAAAATGAATACACATTCGACGTGCTAGAGAAAAGAAGGTTTGTACATAGAACGGTTTTTCCAAAAGTATTCGTCAATTCGAATCCTGGACCAAGGTTGATTCAAGATTGAATCTCCCCATCGTTTCTATCCAGTTGTCACAAGTTTGATCTTACGAGAAGATCTCACATGTCACCCACCAAGAGCTTGTTTGATGTTGGCTCTAGAAGGATTTCCATCTTCATTGTGAATACTTTACATATCACTCGGATATTCGGCAATACCACAAGGATAATGCGTAGGACTCACAATATCTACTTACTTTCCACATTGTGTGAAACAACAAGTCTTCATTAATTTAGTGTCCTAATGAGATATTGTGGATGATCTCTTGGCTCTAGACTCAATTGTGCATATTTGGTTCTGTCTTGGAGACTAGGAGAGGTCTCCTTCTTCAATATCAACAATCTCTAAGAGAAAGTCGATAGATAATGTCGGTTCCCGTGAGAATGAAACAAGCCCTTTAGGAGGAACTTGAGTAGCTTGGGAAGTTTAGTGCGGTCGTCCTTTGGGTCAATGACGTCTTGATTTCAATACCAGTTACCTTGGTAACCACCAAGAGCACATGTATTGAACCCGGTTTACCCTAAGGTTGAATTATTGGAGGCTATTTCTTTTCACCCTTTTCACATTCATTTCTTTTTTTTTCTTCAACCCATTCGGTGCTTACGAGACTTCATTACTAGAACCTTGTTGGGTTTATTCTAGTACTAGCTCTGCCTCGATCCGCACTCTTCCCATTTTCATTTTTCTCCTTTTTTCATCATACCTAAGGACTCTACACTATCTAGTGGATTGTCCTCGGTAGATCCCTCCGGATTCACGGCGGATCGTGGGAACTAATACCTAACCTCACCATCCTTATAACTCCATACATAAAGTAAAATGGTCGGTCTTTTGGTACAGTTCATTCTTCCATGAAACCAATTGAAAAATCATTTGGAAAAACAATCAAGGTACTTGTGATACGAGATCAAAGCATTTTGTACCTTAAAAGTTGTGATCATTTAGAAAACCTCCCCCTCAACATGTGCATATGATTTAGAAATTTTTTAGCACAAGGAGGCAAGATGACTTTGAAATATTTTCTTTGATCACAATTTTCATACGAAAAAGCCATTTGATTTTCTTGGTAAAATTCTCCCCCTCAATAAGGAAATTTTAAAACATTTTATCACATAGAGGCAAGAGTTCTTTTGAAGCACAACCACAATTACAAAAGCCATTAAGAAACCATTTGAAAACTCAATCAAGGTACTTTATAAATCACTTTAAAAGCTTTAGTACTCGATAGTTTATTTGCTCCCCTCAATATGTGCTTGAGATTTGAAAGCGTTTAGCACATATGAGCGAGCAGTCTGCACAATTAAATCAAAACGATCACCTTTTATCAAATTTCATTATTAAATCACAAATTCTCCCCTGATAAAAAATATCAAACCCTTTGAGATTTTGGATCCCAAGTGATTTAATAAGGTTTTAAAAACATGGGAGAAAATGTGCCAGATTTAAAAACTCATCTTGTTTTTGGATAAATGCTCCCCCTCAACATGTGCATTATGTATTTTGAAGTCGTTTGGCACATGGAGGCAGGAGTGCCTTTGAAGGACTAAAACCAATTCCATTAAAACATATTTGAGATTTTAAATCATGATCTCTTCCGCGATCAAAAATTTCAAACCATTTGAGATTTGTGATCCCAAAAGATTTAAATCATTTAGAAAATTTTGGGGAAAGACGTGGCAAGATTCAATTTTGAAAGATGACAGATAAGGACCATTTTAAGACATTAAAGATTGTTAGTGTCAGGTATGATAGTTTTTAAGAGATCTTTTAAGTAAAACAAAACAATTTCACAATCAAACAAGAACAAAAAAAAAATTCATTTTGAAAGACCATGATTCTAAAGAAAAAATCATACCATGACATAACATTAAATCTTTAGATCACCACTTAATTTCGTACAAACGGACCTTTTGATGAAATATCGTTTGAAAATATTTAATTTGAAATCACTTAAGATTTGATAAAATAAGAGTTCGGTTGATTTCAAAACTTTGAATCCGATTAAATTTTCAAAACAATATTTTTCCATTTTCAAAAGAATATTATCAAAGTTTTAGAAAAATGGTATCATCACTATTATCCATGCACAAAGATACGTTAGGTGGTTGAGAAGCTTCTGTTGTTGCTGTAGGGCTTGGAAGAAAAACCATCTGCTGATGTAGTGAGACTTCTTCTTACGTTGCATTTTGAATGCCAACTGAGGTCAAATTAAGCTCCGTTTCTTCAATCACTTAGAAGAAAACCATCTGCTGATGCAGTGGGACCTCTTACGTTGCATTTATGCCAACTCTCCATAGAAGTCCAATTAAGCTCCGTTTCTTCATTTGTCAACCCAAGATATAGTTACCATTTCCTTTCGGCATCCAATCATCTTCAATTGTGGGATCCGGATCGAACATTCTTTTATACCAATATACCGCATCGTTAGTGAACACACATACAAATATATGGTGGTCGACATCACCCAAACAACAATCGACTAATAAAAGTCAATGCAACATATCAATCGGATCATATAAATGTATGGGAATAATGTGTTCATCAAACACTAATCATCTAATCCTAGCAATCATATCCTAGGCACCTAGTCCTTCAACATAGGTTAACATCATTTTAATTAAGCATATTAGGATAATTAAGAAAGCCCGTTAGATGATGTAGATTTGAAAACATTATCCCCTCAATCCATGACTCATTTTATGAAAAGTTTAAAAGCGAAGTCATTGATTGAGTTTTCAATTTTACAAAACTCGAATCGATTGTTTTAAGCAACTCATTTTCCACCATTTTGAAAACACCAAATATTTTTCGAAGAATTTTAGAAGGAAAAACATTTGTGTAGGAACAGCAGTCCTTCGACATACTTTCCTCATTTAGTTTTTAGGATAAGTGCACAAAAATATTTGAAAATTGGTTTAGCGCAACACTTTCCTTTCTTTTGAAGAGCGGGTTGCTATCAGAAATAATAGCAAACCATTTTTTGAAGCGCGGGTTACAGTCTGAAATAACTGTAAGCCATTTGATTTGTGACATGTTTTGAAAAGAAATATTTACACCTCCTGCTCGAACTTCATCTATGGTCCCGTGCCATTATTGAATGACATTTCTAAGACCGCAGATGTTATCGATACCAGAAGACATGTCTTGAGAAAAACATATTTTTGGTATTTTTAAATTTTCTGATTTTTATGGATTTTTGTTGGTTTTATAATTTTCTATTTTCTTTTTCTTGGGTTTATATTTTTGTATTTGGTTTTTTTGAAAAATATATACAAAGATAGAGTAGATGATATAATTTAAGAAGATGATGATACGAGTACCGAGATAAGGATATCGAACAGCACGTCGTAGAAGATATAATTCGTCATCTCTTAAACTTCCACCACCAAAGCTTCCGAGGCTCCAGAATAGAAGATTGAACATGAGCCTTTGAGAAAGAGAGACTTTGCGCTTCCCCAAACCGAAAATCCTTTAGTGAAAGGTTTGAGCTCTATATCAAGCTTGCCTTAGCCAGTGCACAAGGAAGCACACCATAATCATAAATCCATTGCTCCATTTAAGAACGATAATCGAGGATCTCCATTCGGGTTATATCATCAACAAGAACAACAACGTATCATCCCACTCTTTAAATTTCTTCTCATATTTCATTACCATCAAGTCTCAAGCGATGCATCCCAAAAGGTGTCAAGAGAACAATTCTCCCAAGTAGTTGAATTGATGCAGTCAGTCTCTTTGTATAATGCTCAAGAACTCTCCCGAATACAAATCATGAGAGGAATGAAAACACCTTCCCATGTTCACATTTTTCTTCCCGGATGATCGTGTATGAAGCTCAAGAACCCGAAGTACACCAATACCCAAGAGCTCTCCCGAATACACATCATGAGGGGAATGAAAACACCTCCACAATGTTCACATTTTTCTTCCCTGATGATCGTGTATGAAACTTTCTCTTACATCTCTTCCCCCACATAGTTGGAATAAGGATACTAAACGCCTTGATGAATAAAACCTTGAGTTTCTCTGCGGTCATGACATTTGTTTTCCCGGGATATCTTCAATCAATTAGAAGAATTAAGTTCATCAAGTTTACTCGCCATGAGTCAAACCTTGAGTTTCTCTGCGGTAATAATATTTTTCTTCCCGGGATATCTTCAATTACTAAGAAGTATTAAGTTCTTCAAGTTTACTCGCGTATATATACGTGTCTCCTTCCCCCTTTCTGGAAATGATACTTCAAAATCAACAACTCTTTGTAAGCCCATATACTTGAAATCTTTTGAGAAGAACACATGTAATTATGTGGAATCAACTTGTCAAGACTCTCTCGACTATTTTTATCAACCCTTATGTAGACAATTTGAAGTGACCTCGATGAAGAAAAACGATATACCCTACTTGAAATCAAGTCAACTTCCCACATTTGTATCTTAAGCTTGCACCTAATGATGGAAGAACGGTGTAGAGAATTTATGCTTCAAGCAAATCTCTAAGTACTCACTACCCAAACAAAGTATGAGACATTAACACCTCTTGAGATTATCCACACCGTCATATGCGTGTGACATCGAGTAAAACAAAGTAACTCCTAATAGTGATAGTTAACCGTGTCTTCAACCATCCACCTCATTGCTGGTAACTAGATAAACCAAGTCTTCAACTCAAATTCTTAAGCCCGAGCAAGTTATCAAATAAGAACACGCCTTTGTGAAAGTCAACTTCAATCTCAAATAAGTGATAAATGATTAACTACTAAGTAATCAACTTGTGTCAAATGTCCAATACGAAAAATAGTCAATAACAACGTCTCGAGAGTCATCGCTAAAGAATATGAGCAAGTCTAATTGGGATTGAATCGGACTTATAACTCTCTCCTAATTAGTGCTCTCCCTAAACCGACAACTGCTTGATAGATGCCCAGTTAAAAAGAAGTCTTTAGATCGTTAAATGCAACTCGCCTTTAGTCTTCTAACATGTAGCGTAAAATGTAGAATGCATCAGACTCGACCTTCTTCAAGATTGTGCGGTTGGGAATAGATAGTTAACATCTTCAACTCACACCAAAAAGCATCCCACCAAAAGCATCCCAATTAACTTACATCTTGCAAATCCCTTAACTAGAATCCCTCCCAATCAAACAAGAACGTAAAGATGTTCATCAAGGAAATCAACAATCGGCCATAACGAACACACAAGATGGTAACACCAAACTACCAATCACATCAAACAAGAACAAAGAGATTGTTCGGAATCATCATGTTGATGTATACGTGAAGCATTAACCGGAAGCACTTTGTTGATAAACTCATCAATCCGAGTGAAGATGTCAACCAACGGCTCTTAGAAGAGAAAAAAAACTCCATGTGAAGATGACCCGATAAGAAGAAGCTCGGTTCTTACATGACTTTAGAGCCGTATGACCATTTATATTCTCAAATATCAATCAACAATGCAAAAAATTCACACTTCTTCTACCCCTCAAGAATTGCATACGGAGATGCCATTCTTGACTAAATAAGTGAAATCATCCAAAAGTATTCTATTCACACTTCTCCCCGCAAAATTAGCACATGATGTCGCCATCGTCATTATAGTTGAGCAAGTGGAATAAGAAAACAATCAATGGTAGCCCGGTTCACTTGATGACTGAAGCGCATGGAAAAAGTATGAAGCATGTTGATGAGAATGGTCATAATAAGAAGATTTCTCTTCTTCAGAAGATAAAGCGCACTAACACGTACACCTTTCTTTTCTTTAGAGAACGAGGCATGAACTGAAGTGTTCATACGTCATAAGAAAATTTCTCTTCTTCTTGAAGATAAAGCGCACTGAGACGTACACTTTTCTTTTCTTTAGAGAACGAGGCTTGAACTGAAGTGTTCAAACGTCATAAGAAAATTTCTCTTCTTCCGAAGATAATGCGCACTGAAACGTACACATTTCTTTTCTTTGGAGTACGAGGCCTGAACTGATGTGAATAGATGTCATAAGAAGATTTCTCTTCTTCCGAAGATAATGCGCACTGAAACGTACACATTTCTTTTCTTTGGAGTACGAGGCCTGAACTAATGTGAACAGACGTCATAATCTCTCTCTTTTCATCTCTCTTAGCAAAACATGTAATCAACCCATTATCATTCAGTAGGCTCTTTGTAGTGACAGCTGATGGAGATAACCCAATATGATGAATTTGACCCTGAAGTAAACTAACCCGAACTCGTAACTTAAACTTGCACATATGTAACAAAGAGCGGTTCAGATTTCCATTAGAATCTCTAAGTACTCTCTAAGTACTCTATACTCTTCATCCAACCAACCATCAAGTAATAGATGTACTTTACCTCTTGAAAATCCACAATTGAATGTGACACTGAGCACTACAACGTAACTCCTTAAAGTGATAGTTATTTTGAGGTGATAAGAGCCCAATTCCCCCAAGTGGTAAAAGAAAAGGTAAAAGTCACCCAAAAATAACTAGATTTCCAAGTCTTCAATTTTGGTAATAAGCTTGAACAAGGATCATGAAGAATCTTCATCCATCCATCCCCGATACCTTCAGATACTAAGTACACTCGCCCGTAATAATTCACTTCAACCTCAAATAAATAATAGTGAATTAACTCCGTTGTCACATCTTCTGATTAAGAGCTCAATTCTAGCCTCCTTTGACATTTAAAGTGAACTATGATAATGGTTTTCATCCCGACCATGGTTACAAGCACGTAACCCCGCAAAACTATAAAATAACCAAACTGCCATGACAAAAATCCAAACACACATCCAATTCATGAAGTACACCCTTTTATCCCTTCTTTGAAGCAGAAACCATAGCAACAACATCAAATAAGATCCCGAAATACACTTTCCTTTCTCCAGGATGGTTCCATCATCACGGGATTTTACAATTCTATAGTTTAAACCGAGAAATAGTTTCTTTCATGGGATTTTACAAAACCAAGAATAAACCGTAAGATAGATCCGGAAATGCACTTTACTATTACCAGGATGTTTCCATTGTCACTGGATTTTACAAGTCTATGATTTAAACCGAGAAATAGATTCTTTCGCGGGATTTTACAAAATCAAGACAAAACCGTAAACAATGTCAGCTTGAATGTGTTATGACAACTTTGGTTTCGGTGAATATCTGTTTTAAGGGAACATGCAGCGGTTCATCAACGGTTCAATCTCCAACATCAATAACATCAACAACCATCCAATCAACACTTTGGTAAACACATCATTCACGCATTCTGTCGGCTATTGTAGTGACCACATGGAGAAGTAAACTCGATATACCAAATTTGATCATGAAGTAGAATTCCCTAGATTTGTTACTTAAACTTGTACTAATCCTCGTGAACAAGAAACGGTGTACCCAATGTACAAAACCTCTTGACATTCTCAATCGAGTGAGACATCAAGTGATAGTTACGTTGTGAGTTAAGCGAGAAAGAATCACAACCGTAATTAAATGACCAAGTCTTAATCACACTCAATAAACGCCCAAACAAGTCATCTTCGTGGAAGGGTAGAAAGAAAGAAGATGAAATAAGTAAACGCGCCCGAAAAACTTCACTTCAAACCCAGATAAGAGATACCGAATAATCAACCCCGAAGTCAACTTCGTTCACATATCAATTTAAACCTTGATATAGTATCCTTAGCGAAAATGTATATACCAAAGTATCAACCCGGATTTTGAATCTCACCAACAAATCTCATCATATATCAACTCATAAAAAATCCAATATGTGAGAAGCCCAAACGACCAATCATGTGAACGGCCCAAAATTGGTTATATGCAAAAATCAAGGTCTGATTTATGAAAGTCATTCCAATCATTCAAGTCTAACGTTAAAGTAAAGCCGTTTGAACCGTCAGATCAATTCCAAAGTAATGCCGGTCAAGAACCTCAAAGTCATTTTAATCAAATAATAGCTCAAGTCGTGAATCTGTATTCCTCGTGAAAAGTTATACCATAAAAAATACCGCAAATCATTATAACTATAATAGTCATAATATACGGATATCAAATCACAAACCACATTGAGTCAGCCCATGTCATCATACACTTTAATCCAAGTATCACAAGTCCATAGCTAAGAACTAATATGGGTGATAGACACGATGAGGCCCAAATCATGTTTATAACAATACACATCGGATCCAGCCCAACATGATACCAAACATACAACATCCGATCCATACTGATATACAACATCCGGTTATAAAAGTGACATAGCCTAAAAATTAGGTCATTTATCACTAACCCTAAACACATACTCCGTCTTATGTTTACTCTGCCCCCAAACGTATCCTCTCCACTCATCAAACTCAAATCAAAGCATCTATCACCATCATTCATCATCAATCCGAATAATTGCAAACACAAGCATAACAATACCCTTATCATGTCATCAGTTCTAGCTATTATATTCTTTGAAGAATAGAGAACTACTAACTCTTTTCGGCTTCAAGGTCTCACAAAGAGATCTCGGGTAAGGTTTTGTAGATGACTCGTTGTTGGAATCACTCCTAAACCATAATCAAGTGTTAGTAATTAATATGTAATAGTTAGCTTTATTATGGCCTTTATGTTTGTTATTAGCCTTAAACTTATGTAGAAGGCCCATGAGCTTAGGCCCAAGCCCATTAAGGAAAGGATGGAAACTAGGAGTGTTGCCCTAGCTTTCCTCCTATAAATACCTTATGTAAACCTTCATTTGAAGGTTGGTTGTTCAAGTTGTTTCCTTTCATTCACATCTACGCATAACCGTGTTATATTATCGTGTGTGTGTGTTTGGTTCTTGTTCAATCGCCTTATCTCTTTCTATATTACTTGTGTTTGCAAAACTAGTGACCTAACAGTGGTATCAATCGCCTAACTAGTTGGGTGAATCGTTGTTTCTTGAAGTGGGTTTTATGGTCCTACGCGTAGAACAACGTTTGATACTTTGGTTCGCTTAAAAACTCGTTTTTTACACTTTTTAATCCAAGATTCTTATACTTTCAACGTTTTAAGGTGTTAAAATACTTGTTTTTGGCAAAAAGTTTCGAACTTTATGTGTAGATCATTGTCTTTCATCTAGTTTTTGAACGAGGGTTTCATCCTACTCGTAACCGTTTTAGAGGTTTTGGTTCATCAAGTTTCACACTTTTGTGTCTTTTGGTGTTATTAAAGCTATTTCATCACACAAAAACTGGTTTAGAAACATCTTTGGGCAAAATCAAAATTACGAGTAATCCTACACGTAGCAAAACCCTAAAACTACGCGTAAGATTTTCCTTGGTTTGATCTTCATTTTCGTGGTTTACTCCGTGTTTCCTTGCCTGGATAAGCCTGAAAATACGTCGACTTTGGATATCTTTTGCACTGTGATAGTGTAAAAGATCATTTGGGCAAAACCCTAAAATTACGCATAAGCATAAGCTTACGCGTAGAAATCCTACGCATAAGATTTTTCTTACGCCTAAGCCCGTCTTACGCATAAGATAATCCTCGCTAACTTTCTCGCCTAACTTTTGTCTACGCATAACTTTAGCGTCTTTTCCATACTTACGCGTAAGCTAAATCTACGCGTAACTTCTTATTGTTACGCGTAACTTTGGTGTTTTACGCATAAGTGCTACTTAGCTATTGTGATTTCTACGCCTAAGGATACTTCTTCATCAAAGGTTCATTCGACTACAAAGATCCATTTTACCAACATAAGTTTTCAACATGTCTCAACCACCATACTCTAACTATTTCCTTACACTTATCCTCAACGACAACAACAACTAAGTCCACAACATCAACAATGGAATCAACAACAAGCAATTTATCAACAACAATTTAATCAACAACATACTCCACAACTTGGTGCAATTCCCCACCACAAATGGTTCAAACACCGCCAAGTCTTCAAGTTCAACCCTACACAAATGATTTCAATCAACATCCATCAAGGAACACTATGAAGGAACCCACTTGGTTTGCAAAGATGTGTGAAGCTTTAAGCGACCAACAATCAATTCATGAGGTGGATCACTTGATAGACCTCCCATGCTCACTCCGAAACTAAGATCAATGGGTGATAAGGTTCTTTAGGTTTTGTGATCCAAGAAGCCACATGGAAAGTTCTTAAAGAAGGTTATCTTGGAAGGTCCATTTGAGATGCCTCTTGTCATTGTGCAGAAGATCCAAATGCCATTCCACCAAGAGATGAACAAGCGAACATTGCTCTTTATTATGTATTGAATCCTCAAGAACTTCTCCACTATGAAGCGTATGAACTTGCAATGGAATATATCCTCTTAGGATTACCAAACCCAATTCTTCGTAGTGTTGATGCTCAAAAGATCGCACATAAAATGTGGGATCATATTCGCCTTCTTATGGAAGGATCGGTACTCAATCGGAGGATTTGGAATCCAAAATTTACTTGGCTTATGAACAATTCATGATTGAACACGGAGAGACACTAGAGTCCTATCATCATCGTTTTCGAGACATCATCAATGATTTGGATAAACACAACATCATCATGCCAAGAATTGCGGTGAATACTAAGTTCTGAGTAGTCTTGGTCACGAATGGGAGAAGTATGTCATTTTCTCCGTCTGCGAAGAATATGCATCATTCTACATGTGGATTGTTGTACGATTACTTGAAGCCTCATGAAAAGGAAGTTGATCGGGAAAGGATTCTCCGTGCTCAAATTGCTCCACCTACACATCCGGAGAATCAACAACTTGCCTTATATGCTCAACAAAGTTATCCTCCTCAACAAGCAACTCAACCAACGCCTCGGTAACACCAAACGATCAATCACAAAGAACCTCAACAAAATCAATTGGTTCCTTACAACAACAACAATGATCAAGCACTTCATAGTCAAACTAATGAGGAATCCGATCCGTTCAAGCATTGCAACAAGGATTTGTGATGATTGCTAATGCGTTTGGCGTTACACCAACAAATCCAACAATCGTATTCGTTCCTCATCTAACACACGGACTCAAGTTGTTGTGAACAATGGACGTGTTGAAGTTCGAAATCGTGATTATGGTCGTTAGATGGGCGGTGGTCAAGGGTTTAATCTTGTGGGTAGGAATAACAACGAGCTCAAGTGGTGGAGCAGAAATGCTCGAAATCGGTTAAATGGTCTTAGATGCTACAACCGCAATGAGAAGGGACACTGGCTAATGCATGCCCAAAGCCGAGGACTAGGGGCGGTGCTTATTTCAAAGAGGCTTTACTTTTGGCTCTTAAGGATGAAGTCGGTGGATCTCTCGCACAAAGAACGAGCTTTATGGCGGATGCGGACTCGATGATGATATGGAGGACTTGCGAGGCCAATGCATTTGTTATGTTGATGGCTAATATGCATGAGTTACACATAAGTGAAACAAGCCCGGTGTATGACATCGATGGCTTGTCTCGTGTACCGAACAAACCATCATCATATCGAACTAATATCTCCGCCAATATCTCGAATCCGACGCGGATCGATCGCTCAAAATGAGTCATCTACATCTCATTCGGCGATTTTCAAGTTAACCTCAGTAGTTACATTTGACGATCAAGATGACCTTATGGTTTCCTTTGATAATCAAATTGACTCGTGGTTGTACTTGAGGATCTAAATAATGATCATGTTGTGACTCACGTTGAACAAGTGAATGTTGCCTCATCCAGATTTTGCTCGTTTAATTCAAGACCATCAAATCAAAATGCGTGAATGTTATGCATTAAATAAGGACTTAAAAAGCAAAATGCACTGTTAACCAAGGATTTTGAATGCTTACAAATGCAACTCAACTTTTTCAAAACTCAAGAAAACCGTGAAAAAGGTTTTGAAGCCGCTTTGCTAAATCTCATCAAAGCGAAAAATATTTAGAGAGAGGATCGTGATCTAGCCGCTTGAAGAATGCTTTGTTATGCGAAATAGAACAATGAAACATGAACATAAAAAGCAAATTAACGCCTCACCTTGGAAAATCAAAAAGCTAAGGCTAAGTTGTTAACTTGTCAAAAGCAGTTCTCCGCATACAAAAAGCATTCAACGAATCGGGTAGATGACCTTCTTGAAGAAATTATCGACTTGCAAAACAAAATCAAAGAGTTTAAAACTATTGTTTACAAACATGGTGAATCGATGCTGACTATTGAAAAGTTTACGTTAAAACCCAATCCGAAAGGATATGGACCAAATCTAGCGATTACAAACCAAAGCTTTCACTAAAAACATTCAAACCAAATCACGAAGTTTCGGTCAGAATATAAAATTAATGATATTTATTATGAGTGTTGTTGAATATCATCGTCAAGAGGAATTAGATGCGGAAGGCGAGAGTCGATCAAAATTAAAAGCATTGTTTACAACAAACCTTTTAATTATTCAAACCGGTCACTTTCGTCACACCAACGGATTCTACTAACACACCAAGGGTTATCATCAAAACACCGAGTCTTCTAATGTTAATCCCCAACCGATTATGCACAAACTTATGGTCCTTTACCTTCCATCGGTGAAGTAAACTCAAAACACGAAAATCGAAAAATTCTTGATATTTTGACATTTTCATGGTGACCTCAAAATTTTACAACATGAAATAGAATATCGCTTACGAAATAAAAATTGATCATTTTCAATCGCCTCAGCGCGAGAACAAAGAGACATTTTTCGAAAAATCTTTTACCTAACGTTAAAAATTTGAAAAGTTGTGCACTAGCTTGGGAAAAGGATTTTCATAAGGAACTTGGAGTAATGAAGGTCGTTTTCGAGAAAACCAAAACATCTATTTCTAATACTAAGCGTAAAAAACTGTTGAGAAAAGATGTTGATCGACTCTTGGAAGATGTGATCCGTCGATATCCATCATGTTGTGTTATTCTATTCTTTGCCACATGCATCGATTATATCTCTGCGATAATGTTGACTCGTGTAAGCTGTTGAGAATCCGATAATGTGCTTGGATCGAGTCTTTAAAAGTCGAAAATAAACAATTACTTAACGAACTTAACAATGCAAAGCGTCGTCTTTATTGGTGTGAAAAGATATTCACACTCATCAACTTAGTTTTCAAAAGAAAATCGCTCGATTGAGTGCAAAATCTTCGATCCTCAAATTGAGCAACTGGATGATCAAAACGTGTCTTTGAAAAGTCAAATCTCTAAATATGAACAAGAACTTGTAACAGTTAAACAGAATATGGTGTCATATTTGATTTACTCAATAAGACTCGACATGAAGCATCAAACGAACTTGATCACTATCTTGCTCACACTAGAGAAGTCATGAATTTTCTTTGGTAATATTCGCTTACGAAAATCAAGATTTGATTCACACTATCTCTAAGTTAAGAGAAATGTTAGGAAAGTATGAACAACTTCCGCCAACCATCATTAAGAGATTAGCACCGGTAACACTTAGTAATCGAGAGCCTAGAATCTCTACCGCCAAATCACAAGTTGCTAACGTGCTTCATTCCATTGAAACAGAATAGTTCGTCTTTTCTAAACGTCCGCACTTCACGACCTAGAGCACTCAATCGAAGAATAGGAAGTTGCGACCTAAGAAAAGATCAATAAGGAATGCTAAAGTAGAAGAACACCCTAGGACTATGAATAAGACTCACGTTGCTTCCACTATAGATGTTGCGTCGGCAAATGTAATAGAAATAGTGATGTAATGAATGCTAAACCTTTAAGCACTTTTGATATTCATCGATGCACCTTGTGTTATTTGTCGTAAAAGTATGAATTCGATTGTCATGACAAATGTGTTGCTAAAGCTATAATCTCTCGTTTATGGAATCCTAAGAATCGGAATACCTCTAGGCCCACTAATCATTCTAAGTCTCGTGCTTGGTAGACCGCCTTCTTTAGATTCTAAGGCAAACATTCTTTGTCATCTTTGTAGCTCGGTTTCACCTCCTAAGAATGTAGTACCACCTAGTGCATTCACTAAGACTAAAGCAAAGAGTAGTTATAGATGGCGAAATGGATATATAACACACTAGGATTTAAATGGATGCCTAAAGTCATTAATGTGTGCATGTCTCATATACCTTGAACCCTCTAACATTTGGGTTCCACATCTACTTCTATTCCATTTGTGTAAATGCATGTGTAATGCGGTGATACAGATCATTCTGGATTGTTGATAGCGGATGTTCCCGACACATGACAGCAACCTTAAACTGTTATCAAACTTTATTGCAAAGTTCATTGGCACCGTCGAGTTCGGAATGATCACTTGCAGACTATCATGGGCTACGGAGATTATGTTAATGGGAACATCGAAATCGTGAGGTTTACTATGTGGAAGGCCTCGGTCATAACTGCTTTCGATGGGTCGGTTTGTGATGAAGATTTGGAGGTTGCTTTTCGGGAGAAAACTTGTTTCATTCGTGATCTACAAGGAAATGACCTTATGTCCGGCTCGCGTAATTCTAGTCTCTACACTATCTCTATGCAAGACATGGTTGCTTCATCTCCCATCCGCTTACTTTCAAAGGCAACATCAACAAAATCACAGCTATGGCACCATCGTCTCTCACATCTAAACTTTCAAACCATCACCAACCTTGCTCGACACAAACTAGTTGAAGGTCTCCCACGATTCCGGTATTTAAAAGATCACCTATGTTCACTTGAACAAGGGAAAAGCACTCGTGCTCACTTTCCTTCAAAGGTGGAACATGACTCTCGGCATGTGCTTCATCTTCTTCACATGGACTTATGTGGCCCGATGCGCGTGCAAGCGATCAATGGCAAATGCTACATCTTAGTAATTGTTGATGACTACTCACGATGGACTTGGGTCTATTTTCTTGAAGCAAAGACCAAGCTCCACAAATGATCATCACCTTTCTCACGAAAATACGAGTTCGACTCCGCAACACCGTCGAGGCTAATCGAGCAGACAAAGGAACCGAATTTGTTAACCAAACCCTTCGTGAATTCTATCGAGAAAGTAGAATTGACATCAAACATCTATTGCCGTACACTCGAACAAAGCGAAGTTGTTGAAAGACGAAACCGCACGTTAGTGGAAGGCTGCAAAACGGTGTTAATCAATGCTAAACTTCCAGATTACTTATGGGCGTGTCGATATCGCATGCTATACTCAAAACCGTTCTATGATCACAAACGCCACAACAAAACACCTTTCGAGCTTGTCCACAACCATAAACCGAATCTCAAACACTTTCATGTATTTTGATCTCTTTGCTATCCGAATAATGATCATGATGATTTTGGAAAACTCAAAGCCAAAGTGACATTGGAGTCTTTATTGGATATTGTGAGAATTCTAAAGGCTACGGATCCGGAATCGTCGTACAAAGCAGGTGATGGAAGCGATTCATGCTCATTTTGATGAACTCACGGAAATGGCTTACGAGTATAACGACTTAGAACCCGGTCACAACCGTTTAAACTTCCTCAACCACCACCATCATCACCGAACAAAGCCCCACTCACTCGTCAACAAATGGAAAGGTTATTTGCTCATTGTGTTCGGTGGCGATATTGATGAACATGCTCGGTGTATCCATTGTTTCCGCTCAACCCGATAATACTCTTATACCGATACACCGCTACAACAACTACTTTTGAAGATGCACCTACACCAGTTGACTCCAACACAACATTGAACACACCGCTTCCAACAATGATGAACCGGTGATGATATTACGAATGAAGTACCCCACTGCAGATTTTGATCCAAATCGTTCTTCAACCCATTTGCTAATGAGATCTGCGCACTGGATGTCGTGGAATTATCAACAAACCATTTGAATCCTCGAAATCGCACAATGTATACCAACATCAACCCTCTACACATCGATGGACAAAAGACCATCCTCGGCTAATATTATTAGCAACTGAATCAACCAATCGTTACGAGACAACGTCTTCACACGGATGGTGAACATTGCATTTATGCACTCACCGTCGCCAATCTGAGCCTAAAACATTAAAGACGCAATGACAAAAGACAATGGATTGAATCCATACAGAAGAACTCAACCAATTCAAACGTCTTGAAGTATGGGAACTAGTTGAAAGACCAACGGGGTCTCGTCATTGGTCTCAAATGGATTTGGAAAACAAATTGGATCTTTGAAGGGCGTCATCCGAAACAAGTCACGTCTAGTTGCTAAGGGTTATCGTCGGGAAGAAGGAATAGACTTTGAAGAATCTTTTCTCCGGTTGCTCGTCTTGAGGTCGTTCGGATATTTCTCGCGTTCGCGGCTCATATGAATATGACGGTCTTTCAAATGGATGTCAAAGCTGCGTTTCTCAACGGACAACCGAAAAAACGGTTTATGTCGACCAACCGTAAGGATTCGTTGATCCCGAGTTCCCGAACCATGTCTACAAACCGAACAAAGCTCTTTATGGTCTCAAACAAGCCCCTCGGGCATGGTACGATAAGCTATCATCTTTCCTCATTGCTAATAATTTCACCAAAGGCTCGGTTGACCCAACTCTTTTATACAATATCACGGGCACATATCTTAATTGTTCAAATTTACGTGGATGACATCATTTTGGGTCTACACATAAAAGTTTTCAATCGCTTTTGCAAAACTAATGAAGAAAATTTTGAAATGTCCATGATGGGTGAACTTACGTTCTTTCTAGGATTGCAAGTTCATCAATCACCCGTGGTATTTTCTTGAGTCGATCAAATATGCCCTTGAATTGTTAAACAAATTTGGAATGAAAACACCTGATACTTATGCCACACCAATGACTCATACCAAGAAGCTAGACGATTTACATGGGAAATTAGTTGACCCTACCAAATACCAAGTATTATTGGGTCTCTCATGTATCTAACAACTAGCGACATGATATTGTCTTTGCCGCTTATCTATGCTCCCGTTATCGATCGCGACCAACTGAAACCCACCTCTGAGGCTAAAAGAATCCTCCGATACATCAAGGGAACCATTAACTTAGGGATCGGCATTCAAGGATTACGGTTTGAACTAATCGCTTTTGGATCTTGACCACGCAGGATGCTTAGACTCAAGGAAAAGTACTTCAGAGCTTTACAATTTCTTGGTGATAAACCGGTGTCTTGGCAATCAAAGAAGCGGAGGATTATACATCGTCATCAATCAAGCGAAATATGTAGCCATGTCCGCGTGTTGTGCTCAAGTCATATGGATGAGAACACAACTCAAAGACTATGGTTACGTATTTGATGAATCCGATGTCTTCGCGACAATCGGAGTGCCATTGCGATCTCGTGCAACTCGGTCCAAAGACTCGAAATCAAAGCACATCGATCTTCGCTATCATTTCATCAAGGACCACGTGGAACAGGGTACCGTTGAATTATACTTTGTGGGTACATAATACCAATTGACAGATCTTCTCACCAAAGCCTTGCCTCCCGCTAGGTTTAATGAATTGGTCCACCGGATTGGTATGAGGTGTTTGACTCAAGAGGAATTGGATGACCTCTTAAAACAGTCTTAAAAACCTGTCAAACACCAAAATCACTTTTGTAAATAATTTTTCAAAAACAAAATACAAAAATATAAAATCTTTTAAAACAACAAAAATATTCTTCTAATCTACTTCTCTTTCAACATGGCAAGTACATTTCTTCCATCAACACTATAATCTTTCAAAATTCAGTATTTTTTCCGATCAAGTGTTGAGGGGGAGAATACAAAGATTTAAACTGTTTCAAAACATCTGTGTACTTGCATGTTATCATATCTCGGTTGTTTCTTTTATCAAATGGTGGTAAACTTTTCTGGTTAAATGACACTCCTCGGACTAAAATTTATAACCTTTCATTATTTCTTAAGTTGAGGGGGAGTGTCGTCAAGTTTCTTTCTTAAAATCTTTGTTTGGTAACCAAAATGGAAGTTAAATGGCTTTGTTTGAAAAAAGGAAAAGGTGGAGGGACCAAAAATGTCAAAATCTTAAAGTTATTTTAAATAAAAACACCTCCTACCTAACATTTAATTTACATTTATTACTCTTAACCTTAAACATCCTACGCCTAGAATTCGTTCAAGAAATCCGTGCTTTAGATCATCATTTTGTAAGTGTTTTCATGATCTTAAAAGTAATACAAGCTAAGGTTTTGAATTTCAAGCAAATCCTTCGGCTAAAACGGTTGTTACACGTGATTATGTGTTCTACGCATAAGCGTATGAACACACAATCAATGTGAGTGTGTTTGTGGTTGAAAAGAATGTGTCAAAGCGTGTCTTTACATCAATGATACTATTTTACCTCAAAACCACCCGAAACACGAATTGATGATTTTGAGAATTAGGGTTTATGAGTCGATTTGGGTGTTTACAAATGTGAAGAGTTTTGTTCAAAAGATTGTTGTGTAATGTTTATATGATGATGAATTGATGATTTCCAAGCTCTATAACCACCCGTAAACTCTAAATGATTAAAAATTTGGAATTAGGGTTTAAAGTTCATAAGTTTGGGCATCTTTGATTCTCTACGATTTAGATGTTATAACTTGGTTTATAGACTCTCACAACATCTTAGAACTACCTATAATTGTTTGGTGCAAATCCCATGGCTAGAAATTATCTGCGTAATTCATAACCCTTAGGGTTTTGACCTACGCTGTATGACTTTCTACTCATAACTGCTTATCGAATATTCATGCCATGATTTGTTGTTAAAATGAATTTTGTGTTAATATTGATGATTTGATGAATTTATTTCGGGCTTGCTTTAGCTTAAAATTCGTAATCAAGGTCATTTGAATCTCTACGCTTATGATTACCTTACGCGTGGCGCTATCGTGAAGAGAAATCCTCGCCGTAACTACTACGCATAAGGTTCTACAATGGGACTCGCAGCGTATCCTGAAGGATATGCGTGCGATGACTCTCGCGATAAGGTCTACTCTTTGCGTAAGCCTTACGCGTAAGGTCTCTATACGCCTCGCGTAAGCCCCACGCATAAGGCCCCTTTCCTCACGCGTAACTTCTCTTACAGCGTAAGTTAGGATCCCACGCGTAGCTTTCGCTCACGCGTATATCATTTCGCTTTACGCTTAACTTTGCCAAATCTACGCCTAAGCCTTGATTGACCTTCATTATGAATTGTTACGTGTACAAACTTGTAAATAAACTAATCATAACGTCACGAATCCAATAATGTCACTAATAAACTTAATCGTTTGATATGTTGTGAGCGATGGTGATAACATAAACTTTAAAACTTAAAGTTAACTAACTCACGAAACATTTCACGGCGTCATTAGACTATTGGACAAACAAGTGACTTAGGACTCGTAACAATCATTGACACTTTGTACATTCAATAACTAGACAATAAAACCTTCGTTGACTAACATTATGTCTTTCGATATGTTGGTTCTTTTGGCTAATTTTATTTCGAGATCACGACATGGTCGCTCAAATGAATGTGGATGCACCGAGGTTCTCACTATTGCGATATCTTCCCAAATGGCTATCCGAGAAAGATTGGAAAGAATAACCTTAGGGTTAACTTTGAAACCCTTACATGCTCGTAATCTTCTTGTCTCATTCTTTGTGGATATTCTAAGGAATCATCCCTACCGAACATGCTCTCACACTCTGCCACTTGTCTGAAAATCTACATTCAACAATTCGAATTCTATGCGAGGATCACAGTCAAAGTGCGATGGATGAGGACACTTAACCCACAAGTCACCATCACTCATGCACTTACGGGTCGTTCTTCTCATTCTGAAATCGAGCCAACCGACTTCTTTGCTACACCCATCAAGAGACAGTTACAGTAATTTCTTCTTGACATTGGCTATGATGAAGCTTGAGGATTGTTACTAAGCATTCTCACGTGGAGCTTAAGAACATTCCTCAACCGTGGAGAACCCTCTACATCATCATTACCAAGTCTCATTTCAGTCGTGATAAAGGTTATGAGCATCCAAAGCTCATGGAACCGCAAATCTTCCGGTCTTTGATCAATAAGAAGGACATCGAAATCAAGCAATCGATATGGGAGGACATGATGCTATTTCACAAGAAGCTTAGCTCAAAGATTCCCTATGTCGATACACAAAGCTTTTGATCCAGAGAGCACTTGGACTCAATCACGATATTCCCAGAGGCTCAATGACCCCGACAATCACGACTTGTTGTCCGAACCTATCCTTTCTATCGTAATCATGGAATCGACAACTAAGAAGCGGTGTGCCGTCTTTGCTGATCACCTTCTATCTAAAGAACTCAAGAAGCTTGAAACATACAAAAGGTATCTAGTAGCGATAAAAGAAGGTAAAGTCGGCCATCTTGATGAAAAACCTTGAAATCCTACTCGGAGAACCGTAAGAGGAAGTCTTTGAAGTGCGATAAGTTCGAAAGTTATTGGAAGCTTCCCAAAGGAATCCTCCTCGTAAAAGGATTGTTCTGTAAAGGAAGTCGAACCTATTCCCACACCGAATCATGAAAGCTTTTGGACGAAAGCTCAAGGTAATTGACACGATGGAGAGATTACCTACTCAAACGCAAGGATGACAATCCTTCAAGATCAAAACCTCAAGTCCTCAAGTCGATAAAGGAAAAGGAAGACTCTGCACTTGTACCCTATGATGAAAGCTCAAGAAGAAGAAGAGCTCTTGGATCAATCCTACAGAAGAAGTTTAAATTAGTTAGACACATTCAAAAGTCGATGAATTTGCAAAAGACCAAATGGGTGGCCCCGGAGGATCAAGTGGTGTCGCCATTCCTCACCGAATCCCGATGCGTTAATCGACCCGATAAGGATCCGTGCCACCACTCTTGTGCAACAACAAACGCTTGTGGAGGTGTTCATCGAACATAACATTGAGGAACCGTAAAAGGATAAGATCGAGAAAGATAAAGATGTTGATTATGACAAGTCGCTCGAAAGTCCTACACGCTCACGTAAGGAAACTTCGAACCGCCCAAGGACCCCGAGTCTCCTCATGTCTCCTCCTCATCGATTCTTCATCTTACTCCTCACCACCACCATCAAAGAAATCAACCAAATCAACATCCAAACCGTGAAGAAACCACCTCGATCTTGGATTTCTCGGACTCATGAAAGAATTGTGAAAGTCATCCAACAAGTCGAAAAGAAGGACATGTTTCTCTGAAACCGAATTGGTTTGTTGACCAAATACAAGATTTAAATGATGAGAATGACAAGATGCGAAAAGAAAGGGAATTCGTTCAGGAGTTCATGAAAAGTCATCGTCAAGAGGAACTGAACGAAATGATCCAAGGTTACACTAACAAGTACCTTCTGGATTTCGTTCCTAAAGTCACAAAGGAGATGTTTACCAGATAACTATATCCGAATCTTATGCAGATAGCCAAGCAAACTATAAGATCCACACCTTTAACCGTCACAATCAATCCATCTGATCCTGTAGTTTTCTCGGATAATGAATTGGTGGCCAAGCTTTTCACACAAATGTCTACACGATCTAGGACATTTACTCGAGGAAGGAAAGTGCTTTCAAGCATTCTTGGACTACCAACTCAAAGAAGCATGTAGATTCAAGCGAAAAGTCTAAACGTCCTAGAGACGATGAAGACAAGGATCGGGATAAGCATGATAAAGCTAAACGTCTCAAGAAGTCCGGTGAATCATCTTCTATGTTACCTCCTCTCCAACGGACTCCTACTCAACAAAAGTCCCTCCTCGCTCCTCTGCGGATAAACCTCGGGACGATTCCGAATTACCACCCCGACTCGAAAACCGGTGATCACTTTGAGTACACGGGTGGTGACGATGAAGAGGTCCTTGAGCCCCTACAACAACCCACCTCTCCCAAACAAGTTCGAAACCAAGATCATCATCTAGGCCTTCAAAAGAAGAAGAAGAAGACGCCTCAGACTGATGTCGTATCTTGGCTAGATGACGATAAAACTAATGAATTTGAATGGTTCTATACTCTTGTTAACAACACTCCCTACCCTAATGAAGGTCAGAATTTGGTAGACGGTAATACATTGGAGCATGCAAAACTTTTGCAAGAAAAGTTCCAGGTGAAGAAGATGACGAAATCCGAGTTGAGGCGAATCAAGAATGAAGCTTTTCAACTATGGAAAGATAGCTCCGAAAGTGCTATCGAGGTCGAATATCACCTTGAGAACATTGCTCGAGCTATGTCTAACAACATGGATTGGCTCAACCCAGAAGCAAACATCGACTTCACCAAACGGGACAACCCTCCATACTACACCGATCGGTCAAAACCTCTACCAACAATCGCCAACCAGATGAACCAAGGATTCCATTCGATATTTCTTCAACAAAGACCGAATTTCTTCTACATGGTGGCGATGGTTCAAGGAAATACGCTACATCGTTGACTCTTCCATTTCCAGTGACTATATACTCGAATCGCATAGCCATCGAGGAACATGCCAATCACTTGTTCTCGACAAAGTGGAAGCATACGACCGAGATGCAATGTACGGATTCATCATTGGCGTAATCGAAGAATCTACTACGTGTCGCCAGTTCGAAGTCTCAACATGCGGTGTTCAAGACTAAGGATATCATTGCCATCAAACATGTTGTTCGTCATCTAAGTGGGACTACACCTTCCTAAAGAATATCGTGGTCAAACGACAAGATGAAAGGGATTATGCATTCTCTCGTCGACTTTGAGAATTTGTCTATCAACGACATCGAAGACATGTACCTTGCCAAAGTACAAGGTCGCATGAGATAATTTTCAACCAAGTACAACGTGAATTCATCAAGTCATTGCTCATCTTCATCGACGCATAGTCATCAAGGAACGTAGAAGATCTTCACCGGCGGTTGAATCTTATCGCACCGTGTCAACTTCACTCCACCTCGCCTAGATCTTCCCGACCTCAACCAGCTCTCACAATATACACTCAATAGCAAACCTTTCGCGTCGTTTACCGCAGTGAACTTCAAAGAAATTGCTTAATGGCGTGTAGTGAACTTCACATTTTGGGGATCACACTTTGAAGATGGTTAGGGACGGATTGGCCTATAGGTTGAAGGACATACGTCACAAGATTGGGTCTCCTAGCGATGAAATTCTCGTGATCGAAGGGATGTGAGGAGGATCATCAAGATGATTGATGAAAGGTTGTTTCAAGGGATCGCCCGTAACTTTGAAAGCTTTGTTGGTGGTCGACCCAGATCAACATCACCGCTATCAACGCCTGCTCGCACTCTGGCGACATCACTGCACTTCCTGGTACCCCTTGAATTGTTTTCTTTCATTATAAAATTGGATGTGTGATTATATATGTATATGGCTTGTGCACACATAACAGTGTACAACCCGTAATTGTCAAGAAAGGACCCTGTGGTACGCTTCAGTGATGTCAACGAAAAACTATCTCTCTACACTGGTTTCATAAAAAAACTATCTCAACTTATCAACCATATCACACTGCTCAATTCATATACTATTACATATTTTCTATAAAAATACTATTACATATTTTCTATACTGTGAAATACTATTACATATTTTCTATACTGTGAGAAAAAGGTGAAAAGAAATAGCCCTCCAAATTATTCAACTTAGGGCGCATAATCGGGTTCAATTCATATGCTACCGTTGTCACTTAGTGATGCCGGTGTTGAAGATTAAAAGTCATCATGGACCCAATGGCGCATGCACTAAACCCTCTTAGCCACTCAAGTTTCTCTCAATGTGCTTGTTTCATTCTCACAGGGAACCCTACGTAAACTATTGGCTTTCTCTTAGAGATCGGCTGGTATTGAAGAAGGAGACCTCTCCCTAGTCTCCGCCAGAAAACCAAAACGCACTATTGAGTCTAGAGCCACGAGATTCATCAAAAGATCTCTTAGGTACACTTGACATTTCATCATTTGTTGATCAACAAATAAGATCATCGATGGTTCATATCGAGTCCTTCACGCATCTTAGCAATCTGTCAAGAACATTTATGAGAGGTTCACAACCGTGATCCTCGGTGATTGAATGGAAACTCCGCCGTGGTCAACATCAAACACCGACAAAGGTCACTGGTAACTCCCATGGATTACGCTTAGTGTGTCTCAAACGGTCTCATGATCAGAGGTGATGCTTCGTGTACCTCAATGACTCATCTCGAATCTGTAGATGTACTTCGCACATCGCGTTATCTCACTTGTGGGACTCCGCTCAGAACGACCTTTGTATGAATTAGAGTTGTGTTTTCACACTATGTCATTAACACTCTCAAGTTCAAACTTGTAAGTCGCAGTGAACCGCTTATTACTAACCGCTTGAAATGTTTTCTTCTTATGGAAGCTCCGGGCGGGATGATCGTCTTGATTCTTCTCATGCTTACGCCAACATCATCACTAATGGAAGTTCTATCCAAAAGCAACACAACAATCGAGAATGATTCTTCGTCAAATCAAAGAATCTACAAAGTTATAAAGACTTAAAGAACTTCATCAAGATCGAATTCCAATGTCAAAGAGCGTGTGAGCATGTTGAAGAATGACGTGGAGACATCAGAAGCGGAAGCGCACTGAGGCGTAATTGATGCGACAACAACATACTATCACTTTCACCACAAAGAACAATAATCAAAGAACAAAGTTAATGATGACGCCAAAGCATAATCGCTCAAGGAAAACTATCTCTACATCGGGAGATTGTTCAATCGAGGCAATTATTCTCACAAGAAAGAAAAATGTCGAAGACGCCGACCTACTATTACATCAACGCCTTCACCGCTCATCACCAACACTTGAGGGAGATTGTTGGAATCACTCCTAAACCATAATCAAGTGTTAGTAATTAATATGTAATAGTTAGCTTTATTATGGCCTTTATGTTTGTTATTAGCCTTAAGCTTATGTAGAAGGCCCATGAGCTTAGGCCCAAGCCCATTAAGGAAAGGATGGAAACTAGGAGTGTTGCCCTAGCTTTCCTCCTATAAATACCTTATGTAAACCTTCATTTGAAGGTTGGTTGTTCAAGTTATTCTCTCATTCACATCCTACACCTAAACCGTCTTTATTATTGTGTGTGTGTGTGTGTTAGATATTGTTCAATCGCCTTATCTCTTTCTATATTACTTGTGTTTGTAAAACTAGTGACCTATCAGTTGTATCAATCGCCTAACTAGTTGGGTGAATCGTTGTTTCTTGAAGTGGGTTTTATGGTCCTACGCGTAGAACAACGTTTGATACTTTGGTTCGCTTAAAAACTCGTTTTTTACACTTTTTAATCCAAGATTCTTGTACTTTCAACGTTTTAAGGTGTTAAAATACTTGTTTTTTGCAAAAAGTTTCGAACTTTATGTGTAGATCATTGTCTTTCATCTAGTTTTTGAACGAGGGTTTCATCCTACTCGTAACCATTTTAGAGGCTTTGGTTCATCAAGTTTCACACTTTTGTGTCTTTTGGTGTTATTGAAGCTATTTCATCACACAAAAACTGGTTTAGAAACATCTTTGGGCAAAATCAAAATTACGAGTAATCCTACGCGTAGCAAAACCCTAAAGCTACGCGTAAGATTTTCCTTGGTTTGATCTTCATTTTCGTGGTTTACTCCGTGTTTTCTTGCTTGGATAAGCCTGAAAATACGTCGACTTTGGATATCTTTTGCACTGTGATAGGGTAAAAGATCATTTGGGCAAAACCCTAAAATTACGCATAAGTATAAGCTTACGCGTAGAAATCCTACGCATAAGATTTTTCTTACGCCTAAGCCCAGTCTTACGCATAAGATAATCCTACGCCTAACTTTTGTCTACGCATAACTTTAGCGTCTTTTCCATACTTACGCGTAAGCTAAATCTACGCAGAACTTCTTATTGTTACGCATAACTTTGGTGTTTTACGCATAAGTGCTACTTGGCTATTGTGATTTCTACGCCTAAGGATACTTCTTCATCAAAGGTTCATTCGACTACAAAGATCCATTTTACCAACACAAGTTTTCAACATGTCTCAACCACGATACTCTAACTATTTCCTTACACTTATCCTCAACGACAACAACAACTAATTCCACAACATCAACAATGGAATCAACAACAAGCAATTTATCAACAACAATTTAATCAACAACATACTCCACAACTTGGTGCAATTCCCCACCACAAATGGTTCAAACACCGCCAAGTCTTCAAGTTCAACCCTACACAAATGATTTCAATCAACATCCATCAAGGAACACTATGAAGGAACCCACTTGGTATGCAAAGATGTGTGAAGCTTTAAGCGACCAACAATCAATTCATGAGGTCGGATAACTTGATAGACCTCCCATGCTCACTCCGTGAAACTACGATCAATGGGTGATAAGGTTCTTTAGGTTTTGTGATATGAAGAAGCCACATGGAAAGTTCTTAAAGAAGGTTATCTTGGAAGGTCCATTTGAGATGCCCTCTTGTCATTGTACCGGAGATCCAAATGCCATTCCACCAAGAGATGAACAAACGAACATTGCTATCATTATGCACTTGAATCCTCAAGAACTTCTCCACTATGAAGCGTATGAACTTGCAATGGGATATATCCTCTTAGGATTACCAAAACCAATTCTTCGTAGTGTTGATGCTCAAAAGACGCACGTAAAATGTGGGATCATATTCGCCTTCTTATGGAAGGATCGGTACTCAATCGAGGATTTGGAATCCAAAATTTACATGGCTTGTGCACACATAATGATGTACAACCCGTAATTGTCAAGAAAGGACCACGTGGTACGCTTCATTGCCACAATCCTTATAAAAGGAGCAAAAGCTTCTTACTTTTGAGTAAAACCTATCAAACCTTTCATTTTTCAAGGTTTTGCTCAAAAGGACAAGTACTTCCCCGTATGATTTTCAAAACCTCAACCGTTCATATCACTTGTTGAGGGGGAGTATTTGAATTAAAACTTTGTTCACAAATTGTTCATAGTGGTCATCTTTCCGCAACACTCGAAATGGTCATATTTATTGGCAACTTTTCAAAAATAACATTTTATATGCCATTTTTGAGTGGGAGAAAATTTATGTGATAAGAAATATGTTGCGTAAATGCAAATGAATCCTTGTGTAATAGACTTAACCAATGAATTGACGGTACTAAACTGTTGGTAACTCGAAAAGACTTGTCCTGGACGGGTAATAATTTCAAGCTAGTTCGCTAGTAATGTAAACGTGTCTCATGAAAGGACTTGTCCGAGTAGAATGTACCATTCGAGAAACTCTTGGTAGACATGAACTCGACGGGTTTGACAACCTTTCGAGGTTTGTTTACACCTTCAAGGTAGTTATTAGAGCTAGTTGTCACCTAAAAGTCGACAATGCAACTCTTTAACTATGCAACGAACCGTGTCTCATGGAGATTGTCTATCTTGAGTGGATCAATTCAAAAGTGTGCGCTTTTTCCTCATCGTGCAATTAATCGTTAAAACTCTTAAGCACACGTGGAGGGGAGTATTTATGCAAAATCTTATCTCTTACATTGGTTCAAACATGTTTTCATTTACAAACCCTTTGAGAGATTCTTCACAACAAAGGTTTTAATGGCAACATAGGTTAGTCATGGAGATATAAGGTGACTAAGGTTAGGAATAACCGTCCTATGATCCGCCAGAGCCGGAGGGATCTACCCAAGGACATCACAAATAGTTAGTACTTAGAAGTCCTTAGGTATGATTATAAAAAGGAGAAAATGAGAATCGGAGAAAGAAGGAGCTGAAGAATTAAAAAGAAATGCAAAGAAAATGTGAAGGTTACACAAAGAGATCTCACCCCTCCATGGAAGTATGGAGGGGTATATATACCCAAACACTTACATCTATCACTAAATGACATAACAAGCCCTTGTGTTTGAGGTAACAAAGACGTAAATGTAATCCCGTCAATGTCGCTCCATTTACGAGTTAGAGCGATTCCAACAATCTTCCCCAATGGGACGACATACGGATTACTTACAACATTTCCTACAAGTAATAAAACAAATAAAGAAAAGTCTTCATAAGCTCTTCAAATGCCGAGGATGATGACAATTTACGCTCTTTGTCTTCTTCTTGTACCTCGACTTGAGAACTGTCTTCTTCACTTGTAGTCGAATGATGTAATATGCAAGAATTGGATTAACTTCCCCAATTCATGCCGCATGTCTTTAGACTTCTCCGTACACTCCTTTTGGCGAAGTTTCAATCGACTTCCCCAAACCGACAACCGCCTTTAGCAGATTCAAACTTTGATGTAGTGAACATTTCTCTAACTTTTGACGCCAAGACGCAGCGAATTTGTAGATGAGCGATAAACCACACAAGGTAAATCTAACTTATTATGGAAAATCCGTTCGGGGTAACATGCAAGACATCAACAAGATCTTCTCACATATATAGATGCTTCACACCAAACAAACCACGAAAGACGAAATGAAACGACTTCCCCAGAATGTTGCGGTCTATCGGAATAGTAGTTACCGGTGAATCGAAATTACTCGATAAAATGACCGTGTGTGAGGCATCACAACATCATATTTAGGTAACTTCACGCACGATAACTACGTGAAAGTGAGACGATAACACCAAAGTGAGACGTTTAGACCACGGATCGCCTTATTTCTTCCCCGATTGAAGAAATTCATGAAAGGAGAGGGTTTTCGCAAAAATACAAAACAACAAAGGAAGCAGACACCACCTATACTCTCTTCCCGATGTTTTCAATGAATCGAATCATACACCACGATGTTGATGATGAAATTGGAGACATCGAAACCATATATGTTCAATTAATCGAACAAGTGTGAAGTACCATAAATATCTCATGAGAATCAATTGTCGATAAAACTTCTACTCGTGTATACTCTTCTCGCCTAACTCTTTACCGACCCCATTATCATTCTCGACGGCTTTTCTAGTGACTACCGATGGAGAAAACCCAATATGACGAACTTGAGACTCAAGTAGTATAACCCGAACTTGTGACTTAAACTTGCACTATTGTCGAGACGAAGAACCCTTTTCTTAAATCCATCGAAAAAGGTAAACTTAAAGTTTCTCAAATTATCCACCCTTAGTGTGACATCGAGCACAACAACGTAACTCCTTAAAAGTGATAGTTATAAGTCGTGAGCACAACAACGTAACTCCTTACATCGGTTCAACTAGATAACTCAAGTCTTTGTCATTCGTGCAGCTTAAAGCTCGAACAAGGATCTCGAAGAATCATGCATCTAACCAACCCCGATATCTTCAGATACTAAGTACACGCACCCGTGATATCCCACTTCATCCTCAAATAAATAATAGAGAATTAACTCCGTAATCACATCTTGCGGTTAAACGCTCAAAAAACTAGCCTTCATTAACGGTTAAAATGAACTTAGATAATGGTGTTCCCGATCTTGTCAAAATTGTATCTTTCGTGATTAAGTGTCCTCCGTGAAAATTATAATTCCAAAATACCACTCCTTGTGTTACAAATTATACAATTAACACTTTATATCAATACTGTCATAGAATGTATCCAATATAATGAAGTTATTATATGGAAAACATTTTTGATAGTATATTCATACTTTTGTAACACAAGCTCATCCCAAGTATGTGATTAGAATAGCCCGTCCAATATCAAGCCTAAATCGGATAAGCATGTTCCAGCCCAATCGAGATTAAACCAAAAAGCCCATCCCTCATATACCCGATCCAATCACAATTACCACAACAGATTATAAAACATAGATACACACATTTGTCTTAACCTAACCCTAAAAACAGATATGATAACATCATACGCCTCTCTCACCAACTCTCCCAAAAAAAATCAGATCTCATCTCAATAGCATCAATCTCATTCATCAACCTTAATCCGAATCACTCAAAATTAAAAAACTCAACCGAACACACCTTTATAAACATTTTTGCTCAATTAAAATCAAGAAGGTAAGGAAGAGGCTTCCAGATCATTGATGGTCTTGGGTAGGTGGTTCATGTTTTTTGAGTTTTCTTGTTATGAACGAACCAAAGAAAACATATAACATAATTGTTATTGTGTTTCTCTTTAATTTTTCGGATAATTAATGAAGCTATGCTTCAATATTTCTGATCAGTGATGATTATTTCGTGCAACCCTTCAATGTGTTATAATTATCTCCGAATGTACACGAAATTAAATCTGAGATTGGTTATTGATTGAGTTTTCCATTTGAGTCCGAGTCTTGTTTAATGTTGATGAGTTTTTGGAGATGGATATAGGTTTGATATGTAGTTGTATGCTGTTGGATTTGGTCAAGGGATGTGACGAACGTTTATTTTTCAACAGTCAATCGATTGATTTTTTTCCTTTATAGATTAGACTTGTGATGAGAGACTGAAGTCGAGAGTGTTGTATTTGGTTTTATTGTCACGGTCAAACAGTCAAGGTCTCTTCTTCATCTCCTATTTCTGGTCTTTACGTCTAAATAAAATTACGCGTAAACAACAAAACCATTAGGCGTAAAGTGAGTCTTATGCATAGACCTTACGCGTAAACATCCCTTACGCGTAAACATGGTCTTATGCGTAAACTTGGTCTTACGCATAGGCTTATGCGTAAAACCTTACGCGTAACTTTTCTTACGCATAACTTTGTTATGCGTAAATACCTCTGTAGATGCTCCTTATGCGTAAAAATAGGGTTTTGACCCTTTGACTTTTTTCCGGCGACTTTTTCCGATCATAATCCCTTCATCTTCAATAGGCACCCAGAAAGAAAAAACATTAAAGACCTTTATGTTGACCCGTTTGACCAATAGAAGCATATAGACTTATCACGAGATGGACAAAAAATTATACCGAGTAAAAAAATGAATAAAAAACTGTTGAGACAAAACAGTTTTATGAATATTCATGTTTACCATAACAACTTTTGACCATAAAATACAAGTAAACTTGTAAAAATCTGTTAAAAAGCTAAAAAAATATGTGAAAGGTTGATACTTTTTAAAAAACAGATTTTTAGACAAGAATATGACAAGATACATCACCAAAATCAACCATGATAAAAACCGACCTTGCTCTTGATACCAATGTTAGGACCGTTTCTATTGTTGATATGGTGAATCGGGAGGTCTTGGAAGATGGAAGAAAGCCATCTTCAAGGTAGAGAGAGAAACTAGAGAGAGAAGGGAAATACTATTACATATTTTTATGAAAAACTATACTGATCAATTCATATTTTTAGAGAGAGAATGGAAAATATGTAATAGCATATGAATTCAACCCTTTTCCGTAACTGCTCAAGGAAAAACTATCTCTCTACACTGGGGAGATTGTTCGAATCGAGGCAATTCTTCTCACAAGAAAGAAGAATGTCGAAGACGCGTCGAGCTACTATTACATCAACGCCTTCACCGCTCATCACCAACACTTGAGGGGAGATTGTTGGAATCACTCCTAAACCATAATCAAGTGTTAGTAATTAATATGTAATAGTTAGCTTTATTATGGCCTTTATGTTTGTTATTAGCCTTAAGCTTATGTAGAAGGCCATGAGCTTAGGCCCAAGCCCATTAAGGAAAGGATGGAAACTAGGAGTGTTGCCCTCGCTTTCCTCCTATAAATACCTTATGTAAACTGATGAGTGTCTAAATACTCATCATTTTTGTACTATTAGAATGCCAAAAACATCTGAAAACACTCAGAAACACATCAAAATGATAAAAATATCACAAACAAGTGTTTTATATGTTTTAAATGCAAAACATCAAAATCGGTGAAAACGATCAAGTTTGCATAATTGGCAGTTTTAGTCCCCCAAGTTACAAAAGTTGTCAAATTTAGTCCCTGGTAATTCAAAAACTTGTAAAATGTCATTTAAGGTCCATGAGATTCAAAATTTGTCAAAACAAACCCTTTAAAGTTTAAAAATCACAAAATGACAACTTTAGTCCCTAAACTTTGAAAATTGTCAAATATAGTCCTTGGTTAATTTAAAAAATGAAAATTATCAAACATTAACCTTGTACTATTTATAAATGACATAATTGGTCCTTCATGATAACTTTGGAGAAAATTACAAGTTTGGTCCCTAGAGTTACAAAATTGGCAATTTTAGTCCTTGGACATTTTAAAAATAGAAAATAATCACCAATAGTCCTTGTACTATTCAAGTATGGCAGGTTTGGTCCTTGTTTATACTTTGGAAGATTGGCAGGTTCAACCTTTAAACTTTGGCAGAATTACACTTTTGGTCCTTGTGTTTAATACAAACCAAACGGATCCTATTAACTAAACACAATCCAAATCCAATCCAGCTACTGGCCCAATACATGACCCGACCCAACTTTTAAAAACAGATAAACCGCCATCCCTGTTTATCCTCTTCACCCACCCCTGTAATCCCAAAACCACCATGGTTTTATCACCTCCACCTCACCCTTTCCACCTCATCCACCTTTCCAGCTCATCCCCCCTCCTATCATCACAGCCCACAAGCAGTTAATGCTTCCCCACCATGTAACCTTTACTGTAGCACTCTCAAACCTGCTTTTTGCTTTCCAAATCACCCTAAACCCATTCCTACTTCCCAACTTGTCCCCTACACCTCTACTATACTCCAAACTTCTTTAATTGCTCTGAAATTATCTCAAGCAACCATGAGCACTTTTGGCGCCAAAATCTATTTTAAAGGCTGTGATCACTTTGACTGAATCAATGGCTGAAATTGTTGATGGGATATGATCAGAGACATGTGGGGAGTTCAAAAAGGCTATAAAGAAAGAGGAAGAGTCAATGAAGAAGATATCTAGTGTATTTTATTTGTAGCTTATGTCGTTTTAAAGTTTTAAAAGTTTTCCAGTTCATGTTTAAGTTTTCAAGAGTTTTGTAATCATATTTCAGTATATTTCAAACATATTTCCTGTTTCAATTTCAGTTTTTATTCACTATCTCAGTTTATGTATTTTCAAGCTCCAATTCTCAAATATGATCAAATGTTGTTTATGGTTGTTAGTTTGGACTGAATAAGTCACATAAGCTCCATATAAAGCTTATGCAAGCTTTTAGATACTTAAAAAATAGTTTAGTATCAAAAACATAAAAATTCACAAAAATACCAAAAATATTAGCTTAAAATAAAAAAATCATGGTGAAGGTGATCAAGAAAGTTGAAGCAGTTTGATTTGGATGGAAATGGGTTAGTGAACCTGTGGAGGTTCTATAGGTTGTGTTTGTATACCTTGTTCCTGCCACTTCAAGCCACTTGTAAGCATCTTGATCTCATTTTGGCATTTTTGTGTAAAAGCAGTTATAAGTTTCAATCTCGTAAGTTTATGTTTATTAGTCTCGGTTAAGTTAAAATAAACCATAATATCGATTACTTGTTCTCTAAATTTGTAGTTAGCTAAAATTTTAATTTAACAGCTAATTTATTAAACCCGCCATTTCTTAGTTTAATTATGTTATTGTCTTTGTTTAATGTTTCTTCGTCCTATTAGATGATAATTTAAGGTCTGAATCGGTTGCAAGGTCTAAATCAGTGAAACTCTTTGTAAAGTACCAAAACAGTCTTGTTAAGGTGTGTTTGGTTTTACATAGTTCAACAGATTAAGTTGTGCGATCCTTTGTTTTTGGTTGTTCTAAGTTACACTTGGTCTAAAGAAATCATCTCAAAGAAGAAAAACCTGTGCTCATTAGATGAAAGTCAAAATACTCTTTATCTCACACCATTTGATAACTTGTTGGGATTTTGAGTTGCAAGAATCATCACAGAGCTTAAAAGTAGTTAATATAGCTTAATATAATCTCATTACACCTTAATATAACATGTTCACCCATAAAATTTGATCACAAGTTCATAAAGGTCAAACTTCATTTGTTCAAAAGGTCAAAGAGTGCCACATGCACCGCTTTTACTAGCTTCAATCACAAGCTCCTCTGAGCTTATTAGTTGTCCATAACTTGTGATTTTTAGTTTTTGGATAGCCAACCTAGCCTCTTGAAGTTTCAACTTTAGCTTTTTACTTTTCAACTTATTTGCTAGGGTGCAATTTGCTTTTCTTTGTCCCATTTGGTGTAAATCAGATAAACCAGTTGAATCGGTCTCATTTTCATAAGCTCTTCACGTGCTTATTAATAAGCCCCACAAAGATAAGTTTTAGCTTTTGGAAATCCCACCACTCTACTTGTTACCTATGTCTTTTGTTTGAGCTTTTAAGCTTATTCAAGAAGCTTATTTTGGCCTTGAAAATCTCTTCAGCTGCTTTGGTTTCTCGCTTTAGCACAAGTGCTTATTAGCTTAATATAGCTTTTCAAGATAGTTCTTTGTAGCTTTTAACTTCATATAAGTACCCTTAGCTTGTTCCTAGCTTATTTCACTCTTGTTTTCGGTTTACAAGTTTATTTGAGCTTAAAATCTTCAAAATAAGCTAAAACCTTCATCGTTGAGAAAATAAGCTAATCTGAGCTTATTAGTGATATTTAGAAAAAGTGTTAGTTATAAAAAATGCTTATCATTAGTAGTTTGATTAGTTTGTAAAAAGAAAAAGTTAAAAAAAAATAGTTAAAAAAAAAATACCACTGCTGGGATTCGAACTCTGGCCACCCAGCTCACCACACCACACACGCACCAACTGCCCTAGGGACTTTTTCAGTTATTATTTACACTATTTAATACATAAACCTTTTGTTTCCAAATAAGCTTATACGTAGCTTTTTGCTTATTTCTAGCTTATTCTTTAGAGCTTTTTCAGTTTTTGTATTTTTTATAAAATTGTATTAGTATTAAGTATTTTATAAAAAAGTTTCAGATTTTTCTCTATAGTTTTAGTATTTTTAATCATTTAATTAGTGTAAAATCTTAATTAATTCATAATAAAAATATAAAAGTCTAAAAATATAAATTTTTTTCTAAAATTTTCTTTTGTCATATAGTACGTAATAAAATTAGTTTTACATTCGTAGGCCTTTTATTTCATAAATTTTACGCTTTTGCTTGCGCTCCAATAAATTTTTAAACGTAACACTCGCTTTCATTTTAAACCACGTTTCTAGATAATTTAGGATTACGTTTTAGTTAATATAGTTTATTTAAGTCATTTTATTTTATAAAATCACAAAAACATCATTGTAAAAATAGTGATAGCGTTTATTTAATATATTTTAACTTTTTAATCTCTTTTAATTTGCATTTAAGTCGCTTTAATTTATAGATCTTTTCTTTAGGTAATTATGCATCCAAAACCTTACTGATCACTATCCTTAGTGATCATTCTATCATCTGATCGAGTGTTTAATACACCAATTCATCCTCCGTGGGACTTAACGACCCAGGAATTCCCTATATTCCTCTGATCTTCATTGTATTGGTTTCTGAGCAGTTTTAAGTTTGTTACGGTTAGCCATTCACAAGTGGTTAGCTTGAGTGATTAAACTTGACTGTTTAGCACCAATCATAAACTTTCATTTGAAGGTTGGTTGTTCAAGTTGTTTCCTTTCATTCACATCTACGCATAACCGTGTTATATTATCGTGTGTGTGTGTTTGGTTCTTGTTCAATCGCCTTATCTCTTTCTATATTACTTGTGTTTGTAAAACTAGTGACCTAACACTCATTTTTTATTTGAGTTTAACCGAAAGGAAGGAGGAGTAAAACATTTTTGTATTAGCTCTTACTTTCACTTCAAATATTAAGAAAGAAGTCAAGACTTCTAAAGGATCTATGAGGACATAAGTTCAACAAACAAAATCTTTAAAAGATTACACAGTTGGACTTTTCTGAGATCTTGTGATGAATTTTTTTCTCATTAACGTTTTAGGTCTTGGATGATTGGAGTTGTAAGGATGGTGTAGGCTGTTGAGTTATGACCGGTTGAATTAGGTTTAGTGTTTTGGTTTAAAGATCCATTTGAGTCGAATATGTTGAAGCCTTGTGACAAATCGATTTCATTGCTCTAAGAATGGACTGATGTCGAGACTGAGGTCTAGTCATTTTATTTGGTATTAGGTATGTGTTGGTCTTGATCGAGTCTTGTTTTCAGTTTATATATTGTTGTTGAGGTCTTGGTCAATATCTTCTTCTACCTTTCTTCTATCAAGTCGCTAGCCTAGTATTGAGTCAAGTAGTTACTTTATTTATCCAGATAAGTCGCTACTTGATCATAGACAAGTCGCTACAGCTGTTGACTCAATAGTCAACAACTCACAAGTCGCTACACAACATGCAACCTTGTTTAATAACAAGTCGCTAGGTTTGTTTTTGGTCACACAACTCACTACCAAAGTCGCTAAAAATGAGGTACAATGTATCTGGACACTGAACAAGTCGCTAACTTGATAACCAAGTCGCTAGGAAGCATGAGTTAAGACTTTTGACTTTTCCAATGAGCTTTCCGGCCAAAATCCGACGATATTCAAACGAACCCAGAAAAAAGTGACAAAAACTGCATCTTTTACCCGTTTGACCACATTTTGACTGTTAAAAAGACGGACCAGAAAACCCACGAATATACTACTGATATAATCTTGATACAAAGAATAGACTCAAAAAGACAGTTTGGACAAGGAACATTTGACCCAAGACAGATATTGACACAAATGTGACACAAACATGATAAACCAGACATATTAGACCAAACAAACATGTTTAAAAACTGTTAAAACCATGACCAAAAGATGATAAAAGAACAGTTTTTTTGGAACAATAATTTGAGCCACATTAATCAATAAAACACAATAACCATGGTGAAAAACCACACAAATCAAAGAAACACAACAACCTTGGCTCTGGTACCAATTGTAGGATCGATAATATTATTGTGTTGATGATTCGGGTGGTCTTGGATGATCAAAATACATGTTTGCCATTAGAGAGAGAAGTAGAGAGTTGGGTGTTTTCTTGCTAGAGAGTTACTTAGTAAATTATGGAATGTTAGATTGAAAAGCACCACCCCTTCCATGGATGGAAGGGGTATTTATACTTACAAACATAACGACCTCCTATCGGCCTGTGGATCAGGTATACAGTGGGTAAAGACCCGTCCTTCCTCCACGGTGTTGCTCTAAACTAAATAACTAACTAATAAAACAGTAAATAACAATATGTCTACAAGCTAACTTATGCTAGATTATATTTGGGGTGACCGACTCTTCACTATGGAATTTCTAATTCCTAACAAAAACTAAATGGGTTAAGAAGGAAAGTACTGATGATGAACAAACAGTACTTTCAACAAGTACTGGTGAAACAGAGATATTTGATAAAGATGATTTTGTGGTAAAAGAAAAGGAGATTTTGTTGAAAAGAAAGTTTTGTTGAAAATCCACCACAAGTTTTAAAACAAAAGATAATGCTTGATTCTGTTTACAAAATCGTGAAGATTACATACTCAAGGATTTTGAGTATGTTACTCCACAAGGGAACACAAGTCAAGAATGGCTTGGGTTCCTAAAAGACACTAATTATTTTATCTTTGTGCAGGCAACCCGTAAGAGGAGCTTAAAGATCATCTTATTGTGGATAGTGGTTGCTCGGAAGCATGACAGAGACAAGGAGATTCTCAGCGATTTTAGATCTATTTGTGGATGAAGAGTTGCATTTGGGAATGATCCTAATGGAAGAAGAATAAGCGGCAAAGGAACCATCAAGACAGGGAGCATAGATTTTGAGAATGTTAGATATGTGAAGGAGCTCAAGTTCAACCTTTTGTCAAGATCTCAAATCTGTGATAAAAGGCACCTGTGTTATTCATCGACACAAAATGTCTCATCCTTTCCCTAATTCAAACACATTGATGATAGCTTGGTAGTTCTTAGAGTACCAAGAACCAATGATGTATGATCCGGATATGAAGAGTCTTCACTCTTATGGAAGAGCCACATGTTTAGTGGCAAAAGCAACATCTGAAGAAGCACATCAGTGGCATAGAAGATTGGGCTGTGTAAATTTCAAGAATATCAACAAACTGGTCAAAGGGAATTTAGTTAGAGGTTTACCTTCAAAGACTTACAAGAATGATCACTCCTGTTTGGCATGCAAGAAGGGTAAACAACACAAAGCTTCATGCAAGAATCTTGAGGAAAGAACAGTTAGAGAACCATTGGAGCTGCTACACATGGATTTATTTAGACCTGTTTCAATTGCATGCCTAAACAAGAAAAAGTACTGCTTGGTTGTGACAGATGATTGCAGTAGATTCAGTTGGGTATTTTTCTTGGGATTTATAGATGATACTTTTGATGCTATTCATAATCTTATAATAGCACTTGAAAACCAATTAAGACTCAAGGTTCGAGGTATTAGATGTGATAATGGGACTGAATTCAAGAACAAGCTTATGGATGAGTTTTGTGCCAACAAAGGGATCAAGAGGAGTTCAAGATTGCAAGAACACCACAGCAGAATGGTGTTGCGAGAGAAAGAATAGGACTTTGATTGAAGCAACTAGAACAATGCTTGCGATTCACTATTACCTATTCAATTCGGGTCAAGTCGTGTAACGCTTGCTATGTGCTTAACAGAGTATCAGTCACAAAACCTCAAATGAAGACACCTTATGAGTTGCTGATGGGCAACAAACCCAACATTCGATTTATGAAGCCTTTTGGATGCCCTCTCACTATTCTCAACACCATTGATAATTTGGGCAAATTTGATGGCAAGTCAGAAGAAGGTTACTTATTAGGGTACTGCACCAACAACAAAGGCTTTAGAGTGTACAACAGAGTCACCAAGAAGGTTTAAGATTGTCTTCATGTTGAATTTTTAGAAGATCAAGTAAATCAAAAGGGTAAAGGTCCTGATTGGATGTTTGATCTTGAAGTTTTGACTCCTTCTATGAACTATGTACCTGTTAGAGAAGAAAATCAACCTGTACACAATGGAGAAGATTTACAGATGTTGTTTATGGAGTCCATATTAGACCCGATGCGGTTCACGATGAAGAATCCATACTGTTGAACCAAAGAAAAGTATCGATGCACCAAAATCCTCATTGTCTCACGAGGATCAATCTATTCAAGATGAACTTAATCGGATGCTTTTTCAAGATGTTATAGCACATTCTTATGATGATGAACAAAGAAGAGCTTATGAGGATGCAAAGAAAAGAACAAGATCTAGAGTTCACTCACAAGATTTTCGATTAAAGCTTCTTTTACTGCTCACAACACTTTGGATGATTTGGATGATCCTACCATGCCCGGCTTAGAAGATACTGATGATGAGTTTGAAGATGAAGGTATTTTCTCAGATCCCAATGAAGATGCTGATTTCACTAATTTGGGTGATAATTATGAAGTTTCACAGACTCCTATCTTAAGAATTCATAAGAATCATCCTACAGATCAAATCATTGGTCCTTCTAGTTCTGGAGTAATGACAAAAAACAAAGGTAAGGGCTTTTCTACATCACATAATGCTCTGCTTAGCTTTGTTTATAAAAAAACAGGTTAAATCATAAGGACCATCAAACATGCCTGTTCACTTGCTTTATGGCATTAACTAAAGAGAGTTGGGTTGAAGCTATGCAAGAAGAACTTCTTCAATTCAAGCTTCAAGAAGTTTGGGTACTGTGTGATCTACCTGATGGAAAGAAGGTAATTGGTACAAGATGGGTGTTCAGAGTCAAGAGAGATGAAAGAGGGAATGTCATCAAGAACAAGGCATGGTTAGTAGCTCAAGGCTACAGACAAGAAAAAGGAGTAGATTATGATGAAGTATTTGCTCCTGTAGCAAGGATTGAAGCAATTCGAATCTTCTTTGCCTTTGCATCATATATGGGATTTCAGGTTTATCAAATGGATGTCAAGAGTGCCTTTTTATATGGCAAGATTACAGAGGAGGTATATGTCAAACAACCTCCTGGTTTTGAAGATCCTACACATGCAAACAAAGTCTACAAAGTTGTTAAGGCTCTTTATGGCTTACATTAAGCACCTAGAGCTTGGTATGAAAGGCTCTCTACCTTCTTATTACAACATGGTTACAGGAGGGGAGCCATTGACAAGACTTTGTTTATCAAAAGAGACAAGAAGGATATCATGTTGGTTCAAGTGTATGTTGATGATATCATATTTGGAGCTACCAAACAAATCCATGGTGAAGGAGTTTGAGCAATGATGCGAATGAATTTCAAATGAGTTCAATGGGTGAGTTAACTTTCTTTTGGGACTTCAAGTTAAGCAACAAAGGAGGAATTTTTATCACCAAGACAAGTATGTATCGGACATACTTAAGAAGTTCAATTTTGATGCTATGAAGCCAATAACTACACCTATCAAGTCTATCAACTCACTGGGAAAAGATGAAGATGGACAACCTATTGAAGTCAAGTTATACAAAAAGATGATTGGTTGTCTTATGTATCTCACTGCATCTAGGCCTGATATCATGTTTGCTGTTTGTTTATGTGTAAGATATCAAGTCTCACCTAAGGTCTCACATCTGAATGCAGTGAAGAGAATTTTCAGTTATTTGAAACAACAACCTAAGTTAGGGTTGTGGTATCCAAAGGATTTACCTTTTTACTTGGAAGCTTTTTCAGATAGTGATTATGCAGGTGATAACTATGACAGAAGATCAACCACCGGAGGATGCCAATATCTTGGAAGAAGATTAGTCTCATGGCGGTGTAAGAAGCAAACAATTGCAAAGAACATCCTCATCAAGCGAATATGTGGCTGCTGCAAGCTGTTGTGGACAAGTTTTGTGGATGCAGAATCAACTATTGGATTATGGGTTCAATTTCAAGAATACTCCTATCAATATTGATAATGAGAGTACTATTTGCATTGTGAAGAATCCAGTTTATCATTCCAAGACTAAGCACATTCAGATTAGGCACCACTTCATCAGAGATTGTTATGAGCACCGGCTCATTAATGTTGTCAAGGTGCATACAGATGATAATGTAGCTGACTTACTCACCAAAGGCTTTGATGTTTCAAGATTCAATCACTTGGTGGTAAGCATTGGCATGATTAATTACTGAGCTACATTTGAGGAGAGGACTATTTAGTGTAAGTATAGTCCTATGCATTGCTTGAGGGGAGGATATTCATGCTTATTTGATGTATTTGCTATTGTAAAGAGAAGAATGGGAAAGTACTGTTTTTTGGTTTTATGAAAGTACTGCTTGGAAAGTACTGCTCTAGAAAGTACTGCACACGTGGAAAGCACTGTTTATCTTATCAAAGTACCGTTCCAACGGTAATATTGAGGGGTAACACTACTAACGGTAACTTTGTTATTAAGGGTTGTGATTTTTTAAAATCTCACCTATAAATAACTACTCTCTGAATTTCCCTCTCATATTGATACCTTATAATCTTTTTCATATTTCTCTCTCTTTCACCCATTTTATTCATCATATCACTTTCTGTGTACACATATCATCAATGGCAAATCGTGATACAGTTTCAAAACACAACATGGTAGCGAATTTAGAAAAGACTGAAGCTAATGTGATCTTTCATGATATCATTGATTTTCTAACTGGGTCTCCGATTAGTTATGCACTTTTAGCGGAACCAGATATCATTGAGCCATGGATTCAACAATTTTGGGCAACTGCTAGGGTTCATATGGAGAATGAAGCTTCGTATATTCAAGCTAAAGTTGAAGGTTACTAAAGCCTCAATTCGTGAAGATTTATTGTTTGATGATGAAGAAGGGGCTGTTCGTTTTGATAAGTAATTGATTTGGGATACATTCAGCAACATTGGATATGAAGGGTCCTTAACTGAACAAACTTTCAAGAAACCCTTATTCAGTCCACACTGGAAGTATTTAGTTCATGTATTGCTTCATTGTATTAGTGCTAAAAGTACCTCATGGGAGCAATTTGGTTCTAACATAGCATCTGCTATAGTGGGATTAGCTACAGATCGCGTTTTCAATTTTTCAAGGCTAATTCTTGATGGAATGTTATCTCATATTTCACATGGATCAAGATGGTTGATGTATCCAAGGTTTATTCAAGTGTTCTTAAATAAGCAACTTACTGATGTTCCAAAGCCTACAAGTCTCTTACCTGTTGTGGTACAACCAGCCAAGATTTTCACTTTCATGGCTAGGAAGAGTGATTTATTCACTGGAAGGGACACTCCATTGACTATTTCAATGATGGAGATTGTTGGAATCACTCCTAAACAGTATTTCAAGTATTTATATTTCATATGTAATAGGTAGCTTTATTATGGCCTTTATGTGTTTTTAAGGTCAAGCTTATGTAGAAGGCCCATAAGCTTAGGCCCAAGCCCACATAAGAAAGGATGGGAACTAGGAGTGTTGCCTAGCTTCCTCCTATAAATATCTTGTAAACCCTCATTTGAGGGTTGGTTGTTCAAGTTTTCTTTTCATTCACTCTCTTTGCCTTAACCGTATTATTATATGTGTGTGTGTGTGTGATAACTTGTTCATCCGCCTTCATCTCTTTCTATAACTTGTGTTTGTAAAACTAGTGACCTAACAAAGGTATCAATCGCCTACTAGTTGGGTGAATCGTGTTTGTTTTTGAAGTGGGTTCGGTCCCACGCCTAAAACGCACATTTGATACTTTGGTTCGCTTAAAACTTGTTTTTACACTTTTTAATCCAAGATTCTTGTACTTTCAATGTTTTAAGGTGTTAAAATACGTGTTTTTGGCAAAAGTTTCAAACTTTATGCGTGGTTAGTTGTTTTTGAACGTGTTTTGTTCTTGGGTGTCGTTCTACGCGTAACCCGCTTAGCGCTTTGGTACATCAAGTTTCACACTTTTGTGTTCTTTTGGTACTATTGAAGCTATTCCATAACAAAAATCGGTTTAGAAACACATTTGGGCAAAATCAACATTACGAGTAATCCTACGCGTATTGAAACCCTAAATTTACGCGTAAGATTTTCCTTGGTTCGATCTTCATTTTATCGGTTTATTCCGTGTTTTCTTACTTGGATAAGTCCGAAAATACGTCGAATTTGGATATCTTTTGCACCGTGTGATAGTGTAAAGATCATTTGGCAAAACCCTAAACTTACGCATAAGCACAAGCTTCGCCAGAAATCCCACGCATAAGATTCACTTTACGCGAAACTTAAGTCTACGACAAGGTAATCCCACGCCTAATTTTCACGCCTAACTTTTGTCTACGCATAACTTTAGTGCTTTTATCCTACTTACGCGTAAGCTAAATCCTACGCGAACTCCTTATTGTTACGCGTAACTTTTGGTGTTTTTACGCATAAGTGCTACTTGGTTTCTTGTATTTTCTACGCCTAAGGACACTTCATCAACAAAGGTTCATTCGACTACAAAGATCCATTTTTTACTACACAAGTTTATCATCATGTCTCAACCACCATACTCTAACTATTTCCCTCACACTTATAATCATCAACAACAACAACAATTAACTCCACAACATCAACAATGGAATCAACAACAAGCTATTTATCAACAACAATTTAATCAAGAATATACTCCACAACTTGGTGCAATTCCACAACCACAAATGGTTCAACCACCACCAAGCCTTCAAGCTCAACCCTACACAAATGATTTCAATCAACATCCATCAAGGAACACTATGAAGGAACCCACTTGGTTTGCAAAGATGTGTGAAGCTTTAAGCGACCAACAATCAATTCATGAAGTCGGATCACTGATAGACCTCCAATGCTCACTCCAGAAACTACGATCAATGGGTGATAAGGTTCTTTAGGTTTTGTGATCCAAGAAGCCACATGGAAAGTTCTTAAAGAAGGTTATCTTGGAAGGTCCATTTGAGATGCCTCACCGTCATTGTGCAGGAGATCCAACTCTCGCTCCACCAAGAGATGAACAAACCAACATTGCTACATTGGTCGATCTAAATGCTACTGAACTTCTACACTATGAAGTCGATGAACTTGCAATGGAATACATCCTCTTAGGATTACCAAACCCAATTCTTCATAGTGTTGATGCCCAAAAGATCGCACAAAAATGTGGGATCATATTCGCCTTCTAATGGAAGGATCAGACTCAATCGGAGGATTTGGAATCCAAAATTTACTTGGCTTATGAACACTTCATGATTGAACACGGAGAGACACTAGAGTCCTATCATCATCGATTTTCGACATCATCAATGATTTGGATAAACACAACATCATCATGCCAAGAATTGCGATGAATACTAAGTTCCCGAGTAGTCTTGGTCCGAATGGGAGAAGTATGTCATTTTCTCCGCTGCTTAAGAATATGCATCATTCTACTTATGGATTGTTGTACGATTACTTGAAGCCTCATGAAAAGGAAGTTGATTGGGAAAGGATTCTCCGTTCTCAAATTGCTAAACAACACATCCGGATAATCAACAACTTGCCTTGTATGCTCAACAAAATTATCCTCTCAACCAAAGAACTCAACCAATCGCTTCAAACACACCTTCACAACAACAACCTCAACAAAATCAATCGGTTCCATACAACAACAACAATGCTCAAGCATATGTCGCTGAAGCAACCGAGGAAATCGATCCGTTCAAGCATTGCAACAAGGATTTGTGATGATTGCTAATGCGTTTGGCGTTACACCAACAAATCCAACAATCGTAGTCGTTCCTCATCTAACACACGGACTCAAGTCATTGTGAACAATGGACGTGTTGAAGTTCGTAATCGTGATTATGGTCGTTAGATGGGCGGTGGTCAAGGGTTTAATGTTGTGGGTAGGAATAACAACGAGCTCAAGTGGTGGAACAGGAAATGCTCGAGAATCGGTTAAATGGTCTTAGATGCTACAACCGCAATGAGAAGGGACACTGGCTAATGCATGCCCAAAGCCGAGGACTAGGGGCGCGCTTATTTCAAAGAGGCTTTACTTTTGGCTCTTAAGGATGAAGTCGGTGGATCTCTCACGCATAAAGAACAGAGCTTTATGGCGTATGTAGACTCGATGATGATATGGAGGACTTGCGAGCCAATGCACCGTTATGTTGATGGCTAATATGCAAGAGTTACACATGAGTGCAACAGCCCAGTGATGACACGATGGCTTGTCTCGTGCACCGAACAAACCATCATCATATCGAACTAATATCTCCATCAATATTCGAATCCCAAGACGGCTCGGAATGTTCAAAATGAGTCATCTACATCTCATTCGACGATTAAATAAACCCGTAGTTACATTTGACGATCCGATGACCTCATGGTTTCCCTTGATAATCAAATTGACTCGTGGTTATACTTGAGGATCTAAATAATGATCATGTTGTGACTCACGTTGAACACGATGAACCTTTGCCTCATCCGGATCTTGTTTTGTTACTTAAAGACCAACAATCCCAAATTGTTTGAATGTGTTGCATTAAATCAAACCTTAAAAAGTAAAATGCATTTGTTAACCAAGGATTTTGAATGCTTACAAAAGCAACTCAACTTTTCAAAACTCAAGAAAACCGTGAAAAAGGTTTTGAAGCCGCTTTGCAAAATCTCATCAAAATGAAAAATATTTAGAGAGACGATCGTGATCTAGCCGCCTCGAAGAATGCTTTCAAACCATCACCAACCTTGCTAGACACAAACTAGTTGAAGGACTCCCACGATTTCGGTATTCAAAAGATCACCTTTGCTCACCGTAAACAAGGGAAAAGCAATCGTGCTCATTTTCCTTCAAAGGTGGAACACGACTCTCGAAGATGTGCTTCATCTTCTTCACATGGATTGTGTGGCACGATGCGCGTGCAAACGATCAATGGCAAACGCTACATCTTAGTAATTGTTGATGACTACTCACGATGGACTTGGGTCTACTTTCTTGAAGCAAAGACCAAGCTCCACAATGATCATCACCTTTCTCACAAAAATACGTGTTCACTCCACAACACCGTCGGGATAATCGAGCAGACAAAGGAACCGAATTTGTTAACAAAACCCTTCGTGAATTCTATGAGAAAGTGGGAAAAGTACTTGAGAGCTCTACAATTTCTGGTGATAAGCGGTGTCTTGGCAATCAAAGAAGCAGGATTGTACATCATTGTCATCAACCGGCGGTAATATGTAGCCATGTCCGCGTGTTGTGCTCAAGTCATTTGGATGAGAACACAACTCAAAGACTATGGTTACGTGTTTGATGTAATCCCGATGTATCGCGACAATCGGAGTGCCATTGCAATCTCATGCAACTCGCTTCAAGACTCGAAATCAAAGTACATCGATCTATGCTATCATTTCATCAAGGACCACGTGGAATGTGGTACCGTTGAATTATACTTTGTGGGTGAGAATACCAATTGGCGGATCTTCTCACCAAAGCCTTGCCACCCGCTAGGTTTAATGAGTTGGTCCATGGATTGGTATGAGGTGTTTGACTCAAGAGGAATTGGATGACCTCTTAAAACGAGCCTTAAAACCCATCAAACACCAAAACATCTTTTGTAAATAAATTTTTCAAAAACAAAATACAAAAATATAAAATCTTATAAAACAACAAAAATATTCTTCTTATCTATAATCTTTCAACATGGCAAGTACATGTCCTCCTTCAACACTATAATCTTTCAAAATTCAGTATTTTTACGATCAAGTGTTGAGGGGGAGAAAATTTTCACTTAACTGTTTCAAAACATCAGTGTACTTGCATGTTTTCATATCTCGGTTGTTTCATTTTACAATGGTGGTGAATATTCTGGTTGAATGACACTCCTCGGACTAAATTTATAACCTTTCATTATTTCTTAAGTCGAGGGGGAGTGTCGTCAAAGTTTCTTTCTTAAAAAGCTTCGTTTGGTAACCAAAATGGAAGTTAAATGGCTTTGTTTGAAAAAGGAAAAAGGTGGAGGGACCAAAACTGCCAAATGCCTAAAATCATTTTAATAAAACCTCCCACCTAACTTTCACTTTACATTTATCTCATCCTACGCCTAATAATCAAGATTCATATCTGTGTTTTAGATCATCATATTGTAAGTGTTTTCGTTATCTAAACGTTATTACAAACAATGGTTTTGATTTTCATGAAAAACCAACGGCTAAAACTAATGATGTGAGTGATTATGTGTTCTACGCGTACGCGTATGAACACACAACCAGTGTGAGTGTGTTTGTGGTGAAATGGTTTGTGTCAAAACGTTCCTAATACATCATTAATACCATTCTAACCATCAAAACCCACCCGTAAAACACGAATTGATGAATTTTGGAAATTAGGGTTTATGAGTCGAATTGGGTATTTTAAATTTGAAGTGTTTTGGTCAAAAGATTGTTGGGTTATGCTTTTGTGTTGTTGAATTGATGATTTCCAAGGTCTCTAACCACCCAGAAACACGAATTGGTTAACAATTTGAAATTAGGGTTTAATGTTCATGACTTTTGGGTATTTTTGATTCTCAACAAACTAAGTGTTATAACTTGGCTTATAGACTCTCAACATATCTTAGAACTACCAGAATTAGTATGGTGCAAATTCCATGGCTAAAAGTAATACGCGTAAATCTCAACCCTTAGGGTTTTGACCTACGCGTATGACTTTCTACGCATAACGGTTCTGAAAAGTTTCATGCCATAAAATGTTGTTAAAATGATGCTTTGTGTTAATATTGATGACTTGATGAACTTATTTCGTGCTTTGCTACACTTAACACTCGTAATCAAGGTCATTTGCAACTCTACGCATAAGGATTACCCTACGGCGTAGTCATGTTACGCGTAAGAATATTCCTACGCATAACGCTTCTGCCGTAAGGTTCTACATTGACCACGCGTATCCCGTGAAGGATATGCGTGCAATGACCTCTACGCATAAGGTCTACTCTTACGAGTACACCTTACGCGTAAGGTATATATACGCCACGCCGTAAGCTCCACGCATAAGGTCCCCTATTCCTACGTGTAACATTTCTTACGCGTAAGTTAGATCCTACGCGTAAGCTTTCGCTCACGCATATCTCATTATCATTTTACGCTAACTTTGCCAAACCACGCTTAACCTCGGATTGACCTCCATGATGAATTGTTACGTGTACAAACTTGTAAATAAACTAATCATAACGTCACGAATCCAATAATGCCACTAATAAACTTAATAGTTTGATATGTTGTGAACAATAAGTGATAACATAAACTTTAAAAACTAAAAGTTAACTAACTCACGAAACATTTCACGGCGTCATTAGACTATTGAACAAACAAGTGACTTAGGACTCAGAACAATCATTGACACTTTGTACATTCAATAACTAGACAATAAGACCTTCGTTGACTAACATTATGTCTTTCGATATGTTGGTTCTTTTGGCTAATGTTATTTCGCATCACGAAATGGTCGAACAAATGAATGTGGATGCATCGAAGTTCTCTCCATTGTCGATATCTATCCTTATGGCTATCCAATGAAGATAGGAAAGAATAATCTCCGTGTTGACTTTGAAACCCTCACGTGCTCGAATCTTCGTGTTTAATTGCTATTGACATTCGAGGACTCATCCGTATCGTAATATGCTCACTCACTCGCAATCGCTCACGAGATCTATATCCAGCAGCCTGGAACACTATGGAAAGGGTCAAAGGATCGGATCACGTGACGGTGACTCGAATCACAAACAAGTCACCATTACACCGAAGACTTAAGGGTCGTTCTCCCAAATTCTCAAGTCGATCCAACCAAACTATATGCCACACCGTCAAGAGCTCACTCTCCAATTCTTAATCGATATCGGTTATGACGAGGCTACAGGAGTAATCACCAAGCATTCTCACGTAGAGCTTAAGAGTATTCCTCAACCATGGAGAACTCTCTACATGATCATCACCAAGTCTGCTTACGGTCGTGACGGTGGCTATGAGCATTCTAAGCTCATGGAACCGCAAATATTTTGGGCATTGGTCAACATGAAACACATCGCTATCGAAGCTCGATTTGGGATGACATGATGTCATTTCTCAACAAACTTGGCTCAAAGATTCCCTACATCAAATATACTAAACTGTTGATCCGAGAGCACTTGGACTTCATCCCGATATTCCCAAGAGGCTCAATGACCCGACAATCACGATATGTTGACGGAACCTATTCTATCTGTCGTAATCAAGGAATCGCCTACAAAGAAACAAGGTCTCAGGTGTGCGATTTCCTTCTAATCAAGATGTCGAAAGCTCAAACGCATAAAAGGTATCCGAAGCGGTTAGACAAGGCAAAGTTGGTCATCTCGACGAAAAATCTTCCGAACACCTGTAAGGAGAACCAAGAGGAAGTACAGAAGCGCAACAAGTATCGTGAGTCAAAGGAAGCTTCCTAAAAGGAATCCTCCTTCTAAAAGGATTGTTCCGTAAAGGAAGCCGAACCTATTCCCACACTTGAACCACAAAGAAAGCTTGTGGACGAGAGCTCGATGATACCGATACATGATGAAGAGTTTCATTACTCGCAATCGCAACCAAAGCACCGCCTCAAGAGCAAAACCTCCAAGTCCTCCAATTTGTCAAAGGAAAAGGAAGACTCAAGAATTGTACCCTATGATGAGAGCTCAAGAAGAAGAAGAGCAATGGATAAATCATACAGAAGAAGTTTACTATCGCCGACACCTTCAAAAGTCAAGAATTTGCTAAAGATCAAATGGGTGGCCCCGAGGATCAAGTGGTGCCGCCACCTCTCTCCATCCCGATGCGTTAATCAACCCGATAAGGGATCCGTACCACCACTCTTCTCGCAACAACAACGACTTGTGGAGGATACTATCGATATGACTTTGAGGAACCGGAAACCAAGAAGTCCGAGAAAGAAAAGTCTAGAGATGACGATGATGATTATACAAAGTTTCTTCTAGACAATCCAACACACTCAAAGGAGAAAACCTCGAAACTCCTAAGGACCCAAGCCTCCTCACATCTCATCATCATCGGATTCTTCGCCTCATTCATCACAACCACCATCTAAGAAGTCAACCAAATCATCATCCAAACCGTGAAGAAACCACCTAAATCTTGGATTTCTCGGACTCATGAAAGAATTGTGAAAGTCATCCAACAAGTCGAAAGAAGGACATACTTTACGTAAAACCGAATTGGTTTGTTGACCAAATACATGACTTAAATGATGAGAAAGACAAGATGCGAAAGAAAGGGAATTTGTTCGAAGTTCATGAAGAGTCATCGTAAAGAGGAACTGAACGAAATGATCAAGGTTACACTAACAAGTACCTTCGTGATATCGCTCCTAAAGTCCAAAAGGAACCGGAGAAGACGAAGAAGAGATCATACCACAAGTTTCTTCTCGACACTCGTCCCCGGTGTGACTAGAGAAGTATTTTCCAGACAACTCACCCCTAACATCGCCGCATTGGTTAAACATACAATGGCCAAAGAAGTCGATCTCTCGAATCGAAAGTTAATCGCTAAACTAGTGATGCAAATGTCAAAGCAATGCGAACGCTTACTCGGATGAAGCTAAATTTTTCAAGGTCTACTTGCTTTTCAACTCGGATCATCATGCAAGGAGTCACCGATCAACCCAAACGGCCAAGAGATGACGATGATAAGGATAAAGACTCGCACCAAAACGCCGAAGCGATGCGGTGAATCTTCTTCGATGCCACCTCCTCAACAACGGACTTCTTCTCAACAAAGTCTCCTCCACCTCGGTCTTCTCTCGATAAACCTCGGGACGATTCCGAGTTACCACCCCGACTCAAAAACAGTGATTACTTTGAGTATACGGGTGGTGACGATGAAGAGGTCCTCGAGCCCCAACAACAACCCACCTCTCCCAAACAAGGACGAAACCAAAGATCATCATCTAAGCCTTCAAAAAGAAGAAGAAGACGTTTACATCGACGCCATATCATGGCTAGATGACGATAAAATCAAGAATTTGAATGGTTTGCTACACTTGTTAACAACACTCCTTACCACGAAGAAGGTCAAGAATTGGTAGACGGTAGTACCTTGGAGCATGCAAAGATTTTGCAAGAAAGGTTCCGTGTGAAGAAGATGACGAATCGAATTGAAGCGCATCAAGAATGAAGCATTCCTACTTTTGAAAGACAAATGGAAAGTGCAATCGAGGTTGAATATCACCTTGATAACATTGCTCGAGCCATGTCTAACAACATGGATTGGCTCAACCTGATAAACATCGACTTCACCAAACGGGACAATCCTCCATATTACACCGATCGGTCTCGACCTCTACCTACCATTGGCCAACCCGATCGACCTAGGATTCCTTTCTGACATTTTTTCAACAAAGACTTAGATTTTCTTCAAACACGGTGGTGATGGTTCAAGGAAATACGCTACATCTCCGACACTTCCATTCCTCGCGCAATATACTCGATTGTATAGCCATCGAGGAACGTGCTACCCACATGTTCTCCGACAAAGTGGTAGCATATGACCAAGATGCAATGTATAGGATTCACCATTGGCGGGCAACGAAGAATCTACTACGTGTCGCTTGGTCCGTAAGTCTCAACATGCGGTGTTCAAGACTAAAAGTATCGTGGCCATCCAACATGTTGGTCTATCATCTAAATGGGACTACACTTTTCTCAAGAAGATTGTGGTCAAAAGACAAGACGAAAGGGACTATGCATTCTCTCGTCGACTTTGAGAATTTGAACATCAACGATATTGAAGACATGTATCTTGCCAAAGTTCAAGGTCGCATGAGACAATTTCAAGCAAGTACAACGTGAATTCATCAAGTCACCGCTCATCTTCATCGACGCATAGTCATCAAAGAACGTGTTGAAGATCTTCACTTGCCGTGAATCATATCGAAACGTGTCAACCTCACTCCTCCAACGCTTGATCTTCCGACATCGATCACCTAACTCACTATACGCTCATCAAGAAACCATTCGAGTTGTTTACCGCAGTGAACTTCAAAGAAACCGCTTAATGACGTGTAGTGAACTTCGTAAATTCGGGGATCATACCTTGAAGTCGGTTAGGGATGGATTGGCGTCAGGTTGAAGGATATACCGAAAGTTGGGTCTCTAAGCGCCGGAATTCTCGTGAAAGGAGGGATGTGAGAAGGATCATCACCATGATTGATGAACGGTTGTTCGAAGGGATCGATTCGAACGTTGGAAAGTTTTGTTGGTGGTCGACCAGGATCAACATCACCGCTATCAACGCCTGCTCGTACTCACGGAACATCACCGCACTTCACGGTACTCCTTGATTTGGTTCCTTCATTAAAATTTTGGATGTATGATGATATATGTTCATGGCTTGTGCACACATAACAATGTACAACCCGTAATTGTCAAGAAAGGACCCAATTGGTACGCCTCGGTGCCACAATCCTTATAAAAGGAGCGAAAGCTTCTTATTTTGAGTAAAACCTATCAAACCTTTCATTTTCAAGGTTTTGCTCAAAAGACAAGTACTTCCCATATGATTTTCAAAACCTCAACCGCTTATATCACTAGTTGAGGGGAGTATTTGAATTAAAACTTTGTTCACAAATTGTTCACGATGGTCACTCTTCCCGCAACACTCGAAATGGTCATATTTATTGTCAACCGCTCAAAATAACATTCTTTATGCCATTTTGAGGGAGAAAATTTGTGTGATAAGAAATATGTTGTGCAAAATGCAAATGAATCAGGTACCTCGACTTAACCAACGAATTGACGGTACTAAACTGTTAGTAACTCGAAAAGACTTGTCCCGGACGGGTAATAATTTCAAGCTAGTTCGCTAGTAATGTAAACGTGTCTCGCAAAGGACTTGTCCAAGTAGAAAGTACCATTCGAGAAACTCTTGATAGACATGAACTCGACGGTATGACAACCTTCGAGGTTTGTCTACACCTTCAAGGTAGTTATTAGAGCTAGTTGTCACCTAAAACCGACAATATAACTCTTTAACTATGCAACGTAACCGTGTCTCACGGGATTGTCTATCTTGATGGATCAATTCAAAAGTGCGCTCTTTCCTCACTGTGCACTTGAACCATTAATACTCTTAAGCACATGTGGAGGGGGAGTATTTATGCAAAACATCATCTCTCACCGTGTTTCAAACATGTTTTTCATTTACAAACCATTTGAGAGAGTTTTCACAAACTGTGGTTTCAATGGCAACATTGGTTAGTCATGGAGTTATAAGGTGACTAAGGTTAGGAATAACCGTCCTATGATCCGCCAGAGCCGGAGGGATATACCCAAGGACACTACCATTAGTTAGTGTTAGAAGTCCTTAGGAATGATTGTAAATAGGAGAATATGAGAATCGGAGAAAGAAGGAGTTGAAGAATCAAAAAGAAATGTAAAGTAAAGGGTGAAAAGAAACGACCTCAGTTATTCTACTTAGGCGGACACAATCGGGTTCAATTCATATACTCTTGGTCACACTTAGTGACACCGGTATTGAAGATTAAAAGTCGTCATGGACCCGGTGGCGCATGCACTAAACCTTCTTAGCCACTCAAGTTTCTCTCAACGAAGCTTGTTTCATTCTCACAGAGAACCCTACGTAAACTATTGGCTTTCTCTTAGAGATTGCCGGTATTGAAGAAGGAGACCTCTCCCTAGTCTCCGCCGGAAAACCAAACGCACTATTGAGTCCAGAGCCACGAGATTCATCAAAAGATCTCTTAGGAACACTTGACATTTTATCACTTGACGATCAACAAATAAGATTATCGATGGTTCATATCGAGTCCTTCACGGATCTTAGCAATCATCGAGAACATTTATGAGAGGTTCACATCCGTGATCCTCGGTGATTGAATGGAAACTCCCGCCAGGTCAACATCAAATGCCTCCGACGGCGGTCGCCTTCGGTAACTCCCGTGGATTACGCGGAGTGTGTCTCAAACGGTCTACGTCGTTGGTGATACTTGTGTACCTCGGCGACTATCTGAATCAGATGTACTTGATACATCGCGTTATCTCACTTGTGGGACTCCGGTTCAGAACGGCCTTTGTAAGAATTAGAGTTGTGTTTTCACACTATGTCATTAACACTCTCAAGTTCAAACTTGTAAGTGCGAACACGCTTATTACTAACCGTTTGAAATGTTTTCTTCTTATGGAAGCTTGAGCGGGATGATCGTCTTGATTCTTCTCATGCTCACGCCAACATCATCACTAATGGAAGTTCTATTCTAAAGCAACACAACCGTCGAATGATTCTTCGTCAAACCAAAGAATCTACAAAGTTAAAGACTTAGAGAACTTCATCAAGATTGAATTCCAACGTCAAAGAGCGTGTGAGCATGTTGAAGAATGACGTGGAGACACCGGAGCGTGAAGGCACACGAAGCGCATTGATGCGAACAACAACATACTATCACTTTCACCACAAAGAACAATGATCAAAGAACAAAGTTAAAGATGACGTCGAGCATAACTGCTCAAAGATAACTATCTCTACACCGGGAGATTGTTCGAATCAAGGCAATTCCTCTCACAAGAAAGAAGAATGTCGAAGACGTCGAGCTACTATTACATCAACGCCTCCACCGTTTACATTCATATATACTTGAGGGAGATTGTTGGAATCACTCTAAACAAGATTTCAAGTATTTATATTTCATATGTAATAGGTAGCTTTATTATGGCCTTTATGTTTGTTTAAGGTCAAGCTTATGTAGAAGGCCCATAAGCTTAGGCCCAAGCCCACATAAGAAAGGATGGGAACTAGGAGTGTTGCCCTAGCTTCCCTCCTATAAATACTCTTGTAAACCCTCATTTGAGGGTTGGTTGTTCAAGTTTTCTTTTCATTCACTCTCTTTGCCTTAACCGTATTATTATACATGTGTGTGTGTGTGATAACTTGTTCATCCGCCTTCATCTCTTTCTCTATAACTTGTGTTTGTAAAACTAGTGACCTAACAGAGATTGTTCAAGCTATTAGAGATGAGGCTGAAGATAGTGATGAAACAGAAGGTACTGCTTCTGAAGGTACTGCTACTCAAGGTACTGCTTCTGAAGGTACTGCTTCTCCAGAAAATGCATTACAAGGTACTGCTTCACAAAATACTGATATTAATGAAGGTACTGCAGTTTCTCCCACTTCATCCCACCATACTACTCCTATTGAGACACCAGAACAAGTTCTCTCATCATCTTCTGGAGGAGATAATGTTCCTATACCAACTGAAAGATTAGTGTTAGATAATTATATTCTGACAAGGGCGATAGTCAGATTGCAGAAATCTTTTGATAAACAGGATACTCAGATTAAGAAGTTGAAGCTTAAGTTTAGAAGATTAAAGAACTTTGTATGGCCATTGGTTGCATTCTTCTGTCCAATTGGGGAGGAATTTAGAAGAAGAGAATTTGAAAGAAGATGCTGAAATTCATGAAGAAAAGGAGTATGAACCTCAAAGTACTTAAGCACATGTAAATATTCAAAGTACTGAGCCTGAAGGAACTGATGTTAAAAGTATTGATGATCAAGGTACTGCTGATCAAAGTACTGGCTTTCATGAAACATCTCGACAAGAATTAATTACACCAAGGGTGTTAGATTTTAAAGAAGAAGTTGGTCCTTCAACAATTCCACAAGAAGAAGAAGCTGATACTCTCAAACCTATACACACATAAGTGATGATGAAACCATTCTTTGAAATCTTGCATGATTTATCAAAGCCAAGGGTGTTAGTATTCTGGTGTTCTCAAGAACAACAACAAACTTCTCAACCTACTATAGATCCTAAGGATAAAGGGAAAGGTAAAGATGGTAGAAACAAAGAAGAAAAAGAAGCTCACTTTAGCACGATAAGGGTATTTGCTCAAGTTGCTATGAATGAGGAAGCGACTAGAAAGTTACAAGTGAATTGAATCTTTGAAGTTGTTAATGAAGAGGCTATGAATGAAGAAGCAGCTAAGAAATTGCAAGAAGAATTGAATGCTGAAGCTGATGTACCATTACAGTCACCTATTCCTATTTCTGCTCTACCAAGAAGACCAAATCGTTCTAAGGAAAGAAATGCTATGATGGCATATTTAAAAGGTCAAGGGTATATTGGATTGAATAAGTTGAATTATGTTGAGATGAAAGGTTTGTATGAAGCTGTTAGAGAAGATTATCAGAAACAAGTTGATAGTATCAAAGACTATAAAGAGGTTGATACTCAGAAAGAAGAAGATAGAAAAGGAATCTTAAAAAGACAAAGAATAACTGAAGTTGAAGATGTTCAGCCATTAAAGAAAGTTGAATTAAGATCTGATACTAATGATGAACTGAGGAATTACTTAAGAATTGTAGAATTTGAGTATTCTAAAGTCGATGCGAGAAAGAAGATGAAAAAAGAAGAAAAGTCTCCAATAACTACTTTTGAAGTTGTAGAATCTAAAGATGGAAATTATCGATGTTTCATAGAAGATGAAAGCTTGAGTGTTTAATATGCTATGGGATCTATTGCACATAATAGATAGAGAGGATTTGTTTCATCTATATCATTTGGTGCAAGAATACTTTGAACACATTCCATCAGAAGGAGTTGGTTTAATCTTACTTGGAGATCTCAAAACTGTTTGGGAAACTGAAGAAACAAGTACTGAAGAGATTTGGAAAAATCAAGAAGATTGGGAGATTATAAGCTGGAGATTCTTTGAAGAGTCTGGAGTACATGTTCTAGAGTTAGAAGATGGGACTATGATACACATGCTAGCAGATAGAAGATATCTGCTTACATCAGATGTCATGAGGAGAATGCTAGAGCATGGAATGGAAGTTGAAGAAGATAATGAAACTGCACTTCTAGTCATCAAATTGTTTATCAGATGGACGACTATGGCTGATGATGATGATGCATAACTGGTATGAATCTTTATTGAATAAATTATTTTTGAAATATCAAGATTTTATTCAAAGTATCTGGCGATCAAACAAGATTTTCATCAAAGTACCGCTTGCGATATTAAACCGCTTAATGATTTTGAAAAGAAAACTTTTGCTAAGTGATAAATATTTTGAAACAAAAGTTGAAAGAAATAAATGGTTTTTGAGATGGTAACAACAATAGGTTATCAATCCATCATGGTTACAAAAGGATTGGCTAATCCATGAGCAAACGGCTTTGGTAAAGATATCTCAAATCCGTTTTATAGTTGACAACTTGCTAATAAGTTGGATGGTAATCAACTCACCATATCAGTAAATGTGAAGAATTGGCTAGCCCACAAGAAAATGGCTTGTGGTAAAGGCTGTGGAAAAACCATTATATGGTAATTAGTTCACCATGGATGAAAGAACTAACTAGTCCAAAAGGGCGACTTTTGGTAAAGACAAATCAAATCATTGATAGGCGATGATTTGCTAAAATCATATGGTTATCAATGTACCATGATCTTACACATCAAAACATTTGGCTACTCCAGTTAATGGCTTTGGTAAAGAGACATCAAATCCATTAAATTTTCAATGATTCACCTCTCATAGGAGTTTACACACCGGAAGTGATGAGAATAGTGAAACTTAAACCGAATTAATGTACAAACCTGCCTTATGTTCTTTGAAAAGATGGAGCTTCTTGAATGTTCTTTGAAAAGAGATTATTGATCAAGGATGTCAGAAAGAATAATTTCTAAAGAATACTTTGATAAAGCACAGAGAATACAAAGATACAATCCAAAGATAAAGACACAATCTTTCCTTGAAGATAGAGATGTTAAAGATAAATTTACAAAGGAACTTTGTTGAAACAAATCAGACCTTGATAGATCTTGAGCTCGTGGATCGTTATGTATGCCTATGTAATCACAAGCACAATAAAAGACAATCTCTACTACTTATATTTATCAGCGGAATATAAACACAAGTAATAACTAAGAACTTCTTGATCCTCTATGGATCTTTATATTAACTAAAACTGAGTTTTCAAATCGGTACCTAACTCATTCTAATGTGTTCCTTTTATAGATAAGGAACCACGAACAATATCGCTAAACCGTTTTCCAAGAAACGATAATCATAAAACTAAATAAGATATACACAATCACTTCCTAATAAAGCTCATGTATATCTACACTAAATAAACTAAACACGGAATAAACACTTCCAGTAAATGACTATTAACTATTATACTTGAAGAGATTATGTCTTGATGAGAATCCACTCTTCTTCAATAGAAACTCTTGGCATTAATTTCAAAGATAATCCGGACTTCACATAATTCCCAACAATCCTCCCTAAACCGGAATTTGACTTGGTTAAGTTCGGTTTCTGATATATCTTGAACAAACATAGCTCCGGAGGATTGTATACTGACAAAGAACAAAGAAAGAATCCAAAGAAGAACATCTCTATGATGAAGAAACTACGAAACACCATATCTTTGCGGCAACAAATGACAATAGATACATCAAAAGCAGTTAGTTTCATACTATTCTCATCACATCCGGTGTGTGAACTCCTGTGAGAGGTGAATCATTGAAAATAAATGGATTTGATGTCTCTTTACCAATAGCCATCACTACCGGAGTAGCCATATGTTTAAGTTAAGTAAACTATTGTACATCGATAACCATCGATTTATTGGCAAACCAAAGAACCATATAAACGGTTTGAAATGTCTTTACACGTAGCCGTTTGCTCGGGACTAGTCAATTCTTAGAATTGGTGAATTGATAACCAAATATGGAATGCCACCGCCTTTACCACAAGCCATATACATGTGGGCTAGCCAATTCTTGGATTCAAAAAGGAATAGACCATGGTGAATTGAAAACCATACAACACTCAAAGAATAAAGCATAGGTGGTTGCATACCCTATGATTTTTAGCAAATCATTACGACTATCAATGATTTGATGTGTCTTTACCAAAGCTGCACCCTCGGACTAGCTAACTCTTTAATATACACAAGGTATATCCGGTGAGTCAAAACCGAGAAAAAGTATACAACAAACCTGCAAGAAAAGTTAAAAACATTTTTTTTTTTTTTTAAGTAAGAAAGAAACAAAACAAATATTACAAACTAACCAAAGAATTACAAACAAGATGAACCTTGATGTGACATAAGTCGATTTTAATCAAACCAACACATTGAGTAGCATGAAGTTCATCATTGCCAAGCTGGATTAGGAGCACTTCCAACTTGTGTCTCAAAGAACCTTTCCATAAAAGTAACGAGATAAAGGATAAAACTTATCGATAGCATACACAAAATCATCCCACATGTGGTTTGTACTACATGAACACAAGCGAGAGGATAAAATCTCCAACTCTCGATCTCCCACTTATGAGAATTCTTCCAAATAGAATATCCTTTACCATTTGAAGAATGAGAATCAAACATAACACAAGATCACCCAACAAATATAAACCGAACCATTTCTTTGAATGAAACTTATAATACTAAATGACATGTTCATACAAAGATCTTCAAATCATGTCTAGTCACCAAATGAAGAATGTCCTTCAAAAGTTGAACTCAAGAAAAGTATTATCCAACTTTATAAACAAGATTAAGCTTTCCGACCTTCCAATTCACCAATACCACATGAGTACCTTCAGGAAAAGCTTCAATAGATCCAACCTCAATAAAGGTAGATTCATCAGCCTTAAGATCTAAATCAGTATTCCTTGAAGCATGTTTCGTAGCCAATCTATCAGAACTTCTTGTAACCAAGCTCTTCTCCCCCATATTAACAATGTTATCAGTATCAAGCTGTAAATTAGGTTCCTGACTCAGAGGATCACTTAACCCCACACTAGACAACACATCAGAAGAAACCAAAGAAGATTCAGCAGAAACAATCACATCAGTAGAAGGAGTAGCATCAGAAGGTGTGTCAGAAGTATCAACTGAAGAGACCACCACAGGCAAAACAGTTTCGAAATTATCCACAATTTCAACTGTTTTCTGTCTCTTAGCCGTAGGAACATCAGACAGTGAAGCAATGCTTTCCAATTGAGAAGAAGAAGAACCAGAAGAAGAAAACTTCATAACCAAATTATATTGTCTAATTAAAGCATCATCGGACAAAGTACAGTTTGCTTCATAGACATACCGAAATTATATATAGCGAAATTCTTCACAACTCTTCTCATATAATTCCTCTTACGAGCAACAGTCATAGGTTTTTCTCTTTTGGCTTTATTTCTTTGATCAATAAGAGCTCTTCTCTTTGCAGCAGATTCTTGCTTCCTTTGATTACCAAGTTCCACCATTTTATCCACAAAATTCTCATCATTAATATAAGTTTTTCAAGATTTGGATCAGATGCACCTTGAGAAATATAACCATCCCATTGATCATCAGTAATCGTAGGAAGTAATGCATCAAGCTCTAATTGCCTTTCAGGAGACAAATTAGAAGCATCACGATTTTGAAGAAATTTAGCCACAATCGACTCTTACGCATATTTTCATAATCGAGAAACAATCTAGCTCGAGCTTGATTTTGGTCTTGATCACAATTAGGGATGGCAAAAACCCGAACCCGACGGGGAAACCCAAACCCGAACTTATTGGGCGGGCGAGGCATGCTTATCGGGTTTCGGGCGGGTTTGGGGCCTTAACGGGATTCTTATCGGGTTTGGGCGGGATGGGGCACACATCCCGCCCGCCCCCCCAAACATATACATATATCTATATACATAAAATATTGTGTTAGTATTTACGTACTAAATATAATTCTCTAATTTTTCTTAGTTTTTATCTTTGTGCTATTTCAAATTGTGATCATAGAAGCTTGTTTTGTGTCATACTATTCTATAAAGTTGTGATTTATTCCAATGATTAATATATTACTAATGGTTTTTCGATTATTCAAGCTATTCCATAAAATCATATTGTTAATAGTGTAGAAATAAGAATAAACGGAGAGCGACACGAGTATGATGGAGTATCGCGCTAAAAAAAGACAACCCGATAAGACCCCAATGGGGAATGGGGCGGGTTTGGGGGAGTATCTCGCCCAATGGGCGCCTGATAAGATCCCCATGGGGATTAGGGCGGGTTTGGGGATGGTTTTGTTATCGGGTTTGGGGATGGGGATGGCCGCCCGCCCAAACCCACCCCATTGCCATTCCTAGTCACAATTCTTGAAGTCGTGATCATCAATCACCGGATCCTGTACTTTCTCGGAAGATATCTCGGTAGAACCAATTTCAACAGAACCAATGTGAGCTTGTAAGGAACAACCAAACCCACATCGAGGAAGCAGGTTGAGACAATTCCTCAGCAGTGTAGAAAACTTGGATGAAGCATTCAACTTATACATTCTCCCAAAGAATAAAAACCTCTTAGTCATCTGCTTGAAGGTGAAACATTTGGTTGTTCTTGTATAGACGAAGTTTGACCATGATCGAAGCAACCTCCTCAACTAGATCATCGCAGATGCATCAACCATATGTGGCTCCTTTGAAGTGTCGTGAGATACCTTATCCAAATATTGTCTTCTTCTTTGCTAGTATATAGAATAGGCTCCTTGCGCCTTGAAGATTTAGCAACAGAGAAGAAACATCGATGTAAGTGCTACATCACCAATATTCAAAGGATGCATGAAGATTCTCTTCGTCCTCCTCCTCGAAGAAACCAAACTTCTCTTTTACCCTTCCGACTCAAAGAATTCCTCCAAGTTCTCAACTTTAGTCTCCAATTCCACAATCTTATTACCAAGAATAGACTTGGTTTCGCAAGTTCTTTCTTAAGACCAACACCTCACCGTAAGCTTGTGCATCGAGCATATAATGAGGTAAGTGAAATAGGATCCTCATCTCGTATCAACCGATTGATCGGTTGGAATAGGAACTTCATTAGGCATTCAAAAAGAACATTAACCTCGATCAACATTAGAACATCCTTCACCAAATGGAGTCCTAACGGACTTGGTGTAAGCGATCTATCAATATCAACTCGAACTTCATCAATAAAAACTTGTGTAGGAGCTTGACTAGGACATGGTCTAGGTGAAGGTATAGATGCCTCAAGAACAACGAAGGACCCTCATCACCATCTAACGAAAGATTTCCATCGGTGGGATTGGAAGAAGGTAAAACAACATTAACCTCATTAGCGGTCTCATTCTCCCGAGGTAACATGGCGACTAACAAAGGAAAATGTGTCCCTCAAATTTAGTTCTCATCGTGGCAAATAACTTAGAGTCAAAACACTTATGGGAAGAAAAGCTTGGGTTTGTGTAGAAACATTCAATATCATTTGTAAGAACCTAGGGTACATCAAAACTTACCCTTTTCCTAGTTATATTTTCTACCATATTATCAAAGATAAACTTAGAAAAGTTATAAGTCAAACCCTTAGATAAACAAACAATACCACATCCCATTTGTGTTGAAAACAGATCCCATCCTCCGGACTTATTGCTCATACACTGAGCAACGTATGAACCAAGAACCTCCACATAGGACAAAGCTTATTTTTAACCACATATCGTCCTCGTGCTTTGATATCCAATTGCTCTAAGTCCTTCAAGTACCATCGTAGAATCGAATGATAAACTCCATTCTCATCATCCAAGCGAAGTTGTCTTCTCGGTTCCTCGTCACCACATACTCTTTTCCATCAACACTTGCAACTATCTCGGTATCACTTCTTCTTCTCGACGCCCGAATTGAGTAACCAAGGATTCATATATAGCATTTGGAGAATGCGTTAATGCATCTTGAATCTTTGATCTTTGTAAGAATAAAATCATCGGCCTATCTGACTCATCTCCTCGAGCGGTTCAAGAAAAGCAACCTTATTATGATCATGTTTAAATTGAAGCGCCATTAGAGATTTTGAAGATTAGGGTTACGATTTTGCACAAAGGAAGTGTTTTAATGAGAGTAATAATCGAATCACTTAATGTGGAGCGAAAATATGCCTGGTAGAGAATAAATAGAAATTTCCCAATTTTGGTCAAAGTTGACCAAAGATGACGTGATTTCTACTTTTACTCGCATTCACTTATAACTTCGGTAGAAAGCGGAAACCATTCTGTCAAGTAGAACAATCGTGAAATGAATACTTCTTCAAGAAGTTTCAGTAAATATCTTTTTACTGTTTCACCCACACACATTAATTCTCTTACCACTTGAACCCGTCTATAAAACAATCCCAATGCACACAGACTTCTTCATCAAAAATCCCCAAATAATTTTTCAAACCCTAATTCCACCAATACTTCAAAATTAACCATAATCAACATGAGTACCAAACCTGAGATCATAGATCTCACAACAACATCCTCATCATCATCATCATCATCTAGTAAAGATACCAATTCATGGCTTCATTACTTTCCAAAACCATATCCACTACCAAAGAAATCACCTTTCTCTCCTCATCGAAGATGAAAGTGTTGAGAATCCAAGATTCTGCGATGATTCGATGACTCCTATAAGGAGGAACATCTTACTCCCAACCCCAAAGACCTAGGCCTCAACGAAGGCCACGAGGCAAAAATCCACCACTTCCAAAAGATAGAAGTGGTTCTTGGTCTTCTGCATCGGGTTTGGTGCATCATCACATATCGTATAAGGGAAGAACTTAAAGAGAGTAGATGGGTTGCATTTTGGTTGAAATACATAGATGAAGCACAAAGGACACATTTATTTTCTCCATCATCAAATGTGGTCATTGTCATCATCAATCGTTTGCATCAATCCATCCTCTCCATTTTGATCCTTAGCATCTGTTAGGGTTGGTTATGCTCATCACAAAGGCATAGCCAGCATTTAGTGTGAAAGATGTGAGCGATCATGCATATCCAACACCGTTAGATGTTGGAGCAGATGATATGTAATAGATTAGGACTATTAGATTATGTAGATACATTTGATGTTGCTAGTACTGTAAGTCGTAGTCGAACTGCTTTCTTGAATGAATGAATTATTGCTTGATGCTTCTTTTGATCATCTTTCTTCCTCTCAAAGATCTAAATTGGTGCATACTCTTGTTTCTTCGATCTAGCAAGGTCCTCGACATAATAGAATTCATCTTCACCCACATCAAGATAATCTTTAGAAGTGTCACCTACAAAATTGTTAGGAGAGAAGGAAGGTACTACAATGGGTTGTTCATCATCATCGGACCCACCGCCGAATGAGCTTCCAAAGTTTACGCACTAGTAGTTGGAGATGCTTGGAATCGCATTTGATTAGCCATATGTCTAGCATAACCCAAGTAATCAGTCAAGTAATCAAGATCAAATGACCAAACATGACCCCGTCCTTGAACATTAGGCTTGTCTTCAAGATACCTCGATTCAATGTCTCCTCAATCTTCTTAGCGTATACATTGTAAACCCCGTATGCCTTACTATGAGCGAAATACCCACAATGTAACCATCATCGCCTTTCTCATCAAATTTGCCCAAAGGATCACCGGTATTCAAAATTGTCACTTAGCGATAAACGGTTTAAGGTAATGAATAACGTGAACTTTTCCAAAAGAAGTTCATATGGTGTTTTAAGGTGTGGCCTAGTTATGGACACTCTATTTAGAACATAACAAGTCGTACTAAAACCTCATCCAAAACATGGTAGGAAGTTTAGAGTCCGCTAGCATTGATCTTGCGACCTCTATTAAGGTTCTATTTTTCTTTCGCCACCCCATTTTGTTGAGGGTTCTTGGAGTGCTATAGTCCCTTTTGATTCCCTTTAACTGCAGAGTTCTATTAGAATGGCATTTTGAACTCGTACCATTATCACACCTAATTCCTTTCACCTTTTGTTCACCGATTCTCAATAAGGGTAATGAAGTCTTTCAATATTTCGGATGTTTCATCTTTGGTCCTTAGAAAGAATACCCAACAAAATTTGCTATAACCATCGGTGATCACCGACAAAAATATTTATGATCAATGCTTCTCACTTTAGTTGGACCAAACAGATCCATATGAAGCGGTGAAGAGGTTCGAAATAATGGTTACTTCATGAATGAGAACACCTTTGTATGAGGCTCAGTCTTGCTTACCTTTGTTGCATGCAACATGCTTATGATCATTGGTGAATACTTTGGCGGAAGACCTTGAACAAGGCCCGCTTTTGAAAGTCGGTTAATGGTCTTAAAATTGACATGGGCCATCCTTCGTGCCATTTGGTGGACTCATCCACGGATGCTTTAGCCACCAAACATGTTAAGTCACTGCTTGGATGGACATTAGTTAAGTTGAATGTATCTGATTGTATTGCGAGGAACCTTCATGAGAATTGAAGTTTCTTACGGGAGTTTGAAGTCTTTAGACGAGACAAGACATTCATCCTCTGTGAAGAGTACTTTGTTCTTAGTGTCACAGTTTGTGAGGCCGAAAACAAATTGAAGTGTTGAAGTTCCTTGACATAGTAAACATTCTCAAAATCCAAATGAGGTGTTTTGATGGTCCCTTTTCCGTAATTCGTCCATCACTTCCTCCAAAGGTTACATTGCCTCCTCCTTCAATAGGTACAAAGTTATGCATCATGTCCCGTTTCTGACATACTTCTAGAACAACCACATCAACAATTCCAACATCTTTATGCTTAAGGGATGATCCTACAACAACAACAAAATATCTGAAAAATTAGTACACTATGGAGGCTCAAGTCATTGCCGACTTGAACACGCCTTGTGGATCATATGAGTTGTGCCATGTAGAAGTATAAGATCCACTATTGTTCTTGGGTTTCCAATGAAACTTAGGTCCTGTTTATTCCAAGAACAACTGTTGAAGTCTTGACAAGAAGATACCAAGACTCTCCCATCACCATAGGGTTAACACATCTAGGCCAATAACCATTTTTAAAATATTCACTGGTTGGTTGAACATATGGTTTTCCGATTGATCTTCTCCAAGGAAAAGAATTATTATAATTAGTATCTTGTGGAACATAAGGTGGTATATCATTAACATTGGTCCACATTGGTCTAGATTTCCTAGAATCAACACACCTACTCATCCTTTGCTCATGATAATCACAATCCTTAATTAAATGAGATTTACTTCCACACACAAAACATTTCTTCTGATTAGAAGATTTATTCAAACCAAAAGATGTATTATTACAAGCAGAAGTATTCAAACCAAAACCATGAAAAGAATTGTTTTAACAAGACTATTATGCAAAGAATGAAAAGCAAGTCTTGAGGCAACTGTCTTGGAAGTGGATTCCTGGCGAACTCGACATGCTTATTGGTAGTCTTGGGTGCGGCGGGGTGAAGACTTGGGAAGGGCGACTTGGGAGGGTCGACTTGGGAAGGTCGACTTGTCATTTGAATCACACTCTGTAGACCACTTGCTTGGAGGACTTGTCACTGTTAACACAAGAGACAAAGTCATTAGTAGAAGTATTAGGGTCGCGCATGTCTCTTGACTTTTGCCATACGGATGGTGTGAGCCATCAAAGTCTTTAAGAGTGGAAAGGTCAATGGGCATATGCTCACCTCTAATTGGTCCACGTCAAGATGTAGGTCACCTTCTTTCACAAAATTAGCTAGGCTCTGATGTAGATTTACGTGTGTCATCCCTAGCTTCTAATCCTACATATTTCTTAAAGCCTAAAGCCACTGTAGAATTGGGAGCTTGACTACTATAAATGAGACCAGCTAACTTATTACCATTCATTATCCATTCTTTATGCCTAGCAATTTCCTCCTTAAGTTTCTCCTTAAGCTCTAGATTTTCTGACACTACATCTGCTCTTAACTTCTCAGACCACTTTAACTCATTTTTAGCACATTCGAGATCCTTTTCTAATACACCTATCTTCTCATCATACGCTATTTGATTCTTCTGAAACCAAACCTTTTGTCTTTCTAGTGTTTTTAAAGCCTGTTTATAAGCTTCAACTTCCACATAGCATTCATTATATTTAGGTTCCAAAATATCATAAGCTTCTTTGAGTTCATTATATATTTCATTACAACCAAACACACAATTATGTACCTGAGAGATGCCCATGAATGCAAAGTGTGGACTGGCAAATTCTTCACAGATAACCTGCAAAGATCGCCTTCCTTGCTCATCTTCTTGAATTCAGCCTTTCCACCATACCTTTCTTTGAGTGCATCCCATATCGACTTGCATCATCCATATAACGAAAATCTCCTACATGATCGCAGGAATAGAATTAAGCAAGGTAGTTCTGGCCTTTGACTCTCTTTGTACAGCAATGTGTTCATCTGCAGTCGTTGGAGGATGAAAAAAGAGATTTCCATCGCGATTGCATCCAGTCCTTTTCAAGTTGTTGCCATTTTGGATCACCTTCCAGATATTCATATCATTATTCATGATCCAGTGTTCCATCTTCTTAGCCCAGACATCGTACTCATCATCCATCAAATAAGGAAACATAATATCATCCCTATTATTATCCAATTCTTATAATCAATGTTTTCTTCGAATCTGCTTGTGACGGCAATAAAACCTTCAATAAACCCTAGATCGAGAGCCACCCGCTCTGATACCACTTGTTGAAACAAATCAGACCTTGATAGATCTTGAGCTCGTGGATCGTTATGTATGCCTATGTAATCACAAGCACAATAAAAGACAATCTCTACTACTTATATTTATCAGCGGAATATAAACACAAGTAATAACTAAGAACTTCTTGATCCTCTATGGATCTTTATATTAACTAAAACTGAGTTTTCAAATCGGTACCTAACTCATTCTAATGTGTTCCTTTTATAGATAAGGAACCCTAAACAATATCGCTAAACCGTTTCCCAAGAAACGTATAATCATAAAACTAAATAAGATATACACAATCACTTCCTAATAAAGCTCATGTATATCTACACTAAATAAACTAAACACGGAATAAACACTTCCGCAGTAAATGACTATTAACTATTATACTTGATAGATTATGTCTTCATGAGAATCCACTCTTCTTCGATAGAAACTCTTGGCATTAATTTCGACATAATCCGGACTTCACATATTCCCAACAAACTTGAAGCCAAGCAAGTAGAATTCAAGTTAGGGAGGATTGTTGGGATATTAAAGTGTTGAAGAATGACAAAGTACTAGAAAAAGTCAAAATCTTGCTAAGAGAAAGTCAAAATCTTCTTTGTCAAGTCAAAGTCTCGCAAAGCTAAAGAACTGCTATATTCGTTTATGGAAAGCTTTGTTATTCTAGAATATTCTTTGTTTAGATTACTTGTCGTACAAGGATACAAATTGTAAACCGACTAGGGTTATCCTTAAACCTATAAAAGGACCCCTAGATTGGCATTAGAAGTATGAGTTTGGATATACGTTTTAGAATCCTAAAGTACGATTATTATAAGAGTTTTAGAGTTGTTTAAGAAGTCTGCATAACAAGCAGATTTAGAGTTATTAATAAAATCGTTGAAAGTTAATATATTCTTCTTAGCTTTGTTAAGTAAATTCCGCGTACTTAATAGAGATTACTCAGTGTTTCATTGTTAACAACTTAGGATTTATCCGAAGTTATTAAACCCTTAACAAGCTATATAAGTTAGTTTGGTTAGAGTACATCGATCCAACATTCCTTAAGACAGATTCATCCTCTCCACGGTGCTTGAGAATTATGAATGTCTATCTCCCAGGATACAACAACAACGGATAACCCCGTTAGCACAAACGAGTTATCAAGGCGAACCAAAATCGTGCCTTCCCTCTATTACGAACCGGATACACAAGAAATATGAATGGTAACACAAAAGGAGAGGACTGATGAGTTGTGTGTTTTTCGGTGTATCTAAAATGAGAGAATAACTCTCAATTTATAAGGAATAGGGGTATGAGAAAAATGGTCACAATTAATTCATACAATTAATTTCAATAATGTACCATGAATGAAAATAAAACCACAAATTTAATTTTATTTTCAATTCACATTAGTATACATAATGACATTATCAATTATCATTCAACCATACTGACCACATTTTTCCAACATTATCTACTTATTGCATGTATTTTAACGAAGATGTTGGGTTGCTTTTATAAGCATGAACCAAGTAAAATTATATATGTTCAAAGAATATCTAATTTATACTAAAATTACAAAGATCAATTTTCAAATTCTGATTTTTGCAGGTTCACAAGATCCATCTTCATGTTAAACTTATGTGTTGCTAACTTGCTATAGATATGTTGAGTTAGTTCATTTTTTTTAATAAAAAAATTGGCAGTCATGAAAAACTGATGTTAAAAAATTGGCATGCATTTTTTTACTACTAAGTTGAATAAATATTTATATATGATTTTTCTTTAAGAAAAAAATTATCTTAATACACCCTTTGTACACGAGCCTTATAACCAGTTATATACTAATAGACATACGTTGAGTTACATAGGTAAATGAACATTTTTATTCATACATCACAATACGTTTGTAAGTCATTACAATAGTTTTTTTTTTGGGTAAAGAGTTTATACCCAATGAATATATTAAAAAATAAAAAAGTTTGGTACAAAAAGGATGGTAATGAGCCACCCTAAACTCAAAACAATATATTTTGCACATACTCAAAACATAACAACCAACAACTAAAAAACGAAATAGAGGCTATAAAAGAATATAAAAAGGTGACCGCAAAATTTCTACTTAAAAAAATTACGTATTAGCAACAAATGAACCTATAATTAAAATTTTATTTAATAATATAATAATTTAAATAAAAGTAAGTATTAATATTCTACTATTCCTAACCATTAAGGCATCTTGCCCAATTTATTTATAAGAAGTCTCCTAAACGTTGACGGATTGGGCGATGTGGGACAACAATCCTTTTTTGTTTTTGTTTTTGTTATGCATATCAATTCCATTCATATTTTATACCCCGCTTTTCATTTGATAATCTTTGCTTTTTAAAATAGAAAAGATGATGTTTTTTGGTTCTCATATACAGTTCCTCATAATTTACAGTTAAGTTGTAGTGTTTTCACGTCATCTGAAACTTAGTTTATCAAAAAACATGTAAACCGATACTACTTAGGAGGCATCTGTGTCATTTTCGTTACATAAAGATATCATATGATCAATAAAGGGACACACACCTATCTAATATTCATAGCGGAGCCAATGCTTGTTGTCGCTCAACTCATCTATTATCAGATGTGTCGGGAAAATTGGGGGTGGAACGATAAAGAAGTATAAAATTAAGTTGTAGCATGAACGCAGATAAAATTGTAACTATGATACAAATATAATATGGTTGTATGAAAGGGTAAACGATATTCATTCAGATCAATTTGATAAAAGCATCACTCATATAAGAAGTGTTGGTTTGTGGGAGTAAAAAACACACGTAAACGACTAGAAATGTGTGAGCCTATGGGGACACACACGTTAAACACAAGAGTACGTAAAACGAACGTTTATACTTGAATTACATACGACACGTTTCGTATTGACTTAGCCCGTTTTATTTGACCTGATCCAAGCCCAAGGTTGCCGGCCAACATAGTGGGTATTTGGATCATGTTAGAATCGATTTGGATTAAGAAGATTGAATAACTTGGAGCTCAAGTTTTTGAGCCCAAAAGAGGCTTGATGTTTGAGCTATATATATATATATATCGTATATTAGCTTATAAGCTCTAACGTTTTTATCCCTAACTAACGATACACATTCAAATATTATAAAACCTCAAAAGAACCTTTTGTTTTGTTCGAAGCATCTCCTCACTCACAAATAAATTGTATATTGTTTTCTTGTCTTCACTGTGATGACATCTCAGAAAGCAATAAAGATTGCATGCAACTTCATATTTATTTAGTATGCATGTATATACTTTACATGCATGCATGATTTGCATCCATCAATTATGGTGAAGCGAAGGTGTGTTATATCGGGTCTGTTCATCACCCGAGATTAGACACAAGAGACTTTGGTTCCCGGACATAAAAAGGGTTTATTGGTTTTCTTTTGTTCGAGGTATTCAAGTAATTCAAAGGGTTGATTGGTAAACGTTCTCGAGTAGCTCTAATCGAACGTACTTGGTTTAAGTGTTTGTGTGTGATACTCGTAGAGACATCTATTTTAGGTGCTTAGTTTCGTATTGGTTTTATTGTCCGTTACTAAAGATCAATTGCCAAACAAGGTTAGGGTTTCTTTTATCCCTTTTATTAATTAATTGTTTATTAATTACGTGGTTAACCTAATTGAAATTACTAGATCCTTATCCGCTGCGTACTCGTAGAGGTTAATGGTTAACTTAGTTCTAAAATCCCAACAGTGGCATCACGAGCCATCTCGTTTTTGCGATTATGGGTTACACGTTTCTTATTAATAAACATGTTTAAAAGGCTGCATGAAACCTAATTTAGTTATTCGTTTTATTTTGTTTTGACAACTATATGCAATACTTGTCAATTTTTAATAAAAAATAACTAGTCACACACAAATTAAATTATATTGATAATTAGAAATAATTTGTTAATTTAAATTACATGTTAATTAGAATTACTTGCTAATTAGAATTAAATGTTAATTAGAATTAATTAATTGTTAATTAGAATTATAATGATGATTAGAATTACATATTGTTTATTAAATACATAAAATTGCGTTATTACTTGTTAATTGAGATTGCCATGTTTTATGTGTTTTCCGGCCACAAGACCCACTCAATTGCTTTCGTGATGTATGGGGCGATCTAGGTATTGTATCCTAGTGACGGTCTTATGGTTCTCCGTTTAGGGAAGACTCGCAAGAGAACTCGGAACAATATGTGGTTATATATTGATGTTTATGTTTAATATGTTTATGATTCCTATATATGCATTATTACTTGCTTTGACACCTAATTGTATGCAATATGGAATAATACATATCGTAACCATAACATTAATATTGGTCTTTATTTACACGCCTTAATAACATGCTCATTGTGACCTGCTATTTGATTAATGGAAAATCGTTTTTGTTAAATAAAGTGACCAAATATATGAAACACGTTTTCAAGAATTTAAAAACTAGACGCTATGGACACTTGGGATGTACGGCTCACCCATTAGAACAAACTCAAAAGGGGGTTCAAAGAGGTGCGCATGATGACCGAAAGGATGTCTAGGTTATGCTTCAGCGCTTACCTGGTCCTCTGCCTCCCTGTGCGTTCGATTGGAGCTACCGTGAACAATGATGATCACTACAGTGTCATTACCAAAAGTTTTTAAAATCAGTGTTACAAAGTTATTTTGCATGCTTCTTTGTACACGACTTTTACCACATTTATGTATGCATACCTATTTGTTAATTTTAAGTCTATGCCATCCAACTATGAACACGTGCACTTGGATTGACTTCTCTGGTCAGACCTAAGGGCCTTTCCAACCCATGGTAATTATTTCTCCTTTGGTCGGACCTCGGTTATTTTTACACGCTCATACTTGGTCGACTTATCTCGAGTTAACTTGGTCGGACCTCGAACCCGAGGCATTAGATGAGAACTAAACATGCTTTTGACATTATTACTTGATACTAATGCCTTAAATGATCTCATAAATCTAAGAGTTGCATTATGCAATTAACGCCGTCGCTACCTCTTGTCCTATTTTTTTATACATTGGTCAGACCTATGGTAATTAAGTGGGGTTGCAAGATGGATCTTAGTCTTAATTAGTAAATAATTGGGTAGTAATTCTTTTAAGAATGTAATTATCGAAAATACTAGAATTGAACTTTTTATGTTCTGATTAATTGTGTTATTGCAACATAATTCGTAAACAAAGTTGTTTTTCTTCGAAAGACAAAACTTAGTCTCTTTTCCTAGTAAGAAGAGTGAGACTCATTCCTATCTTTTCTCCTTAGTTGACTAACTAAGATAGGATTCCAAATTTGATAAACTCGTTTATGATCTTTCATTACCCTTTCATGGTCTAGAGTTAATTGAAAGATAGAATATTTTGTGTAACTGAAAACATTGTGTTTAGAGCTACCAAAATAAATAACATCCTGCACTTGTCACAATGTATGAGTTTAAACTGCAAAGAGTAAAGAAATTACTAGGATATTCGCTAGGTAATTTTCTTGGATTCTTGTTATTCCTAAAGAGCTAATTACCCTTGGGGCTTTGTAGACGATAAAGGAGGAATTGCATGCTAAAGATTCAAGTTAATTGAATAAAAGAATGGCTAGTCCATTGTCTGCATAAGTAAAACTTCATATACTTTGTTCAATACCTAAGTACATGCTACTCGTAGGTATTTGAAGAGAATAGGAACGTATATAAAACTGCTATATTTTTTTCTGCTGGAAATGTAACACTTACAATGTTGACAAATCCAGTGGGAGCAGTTGCATTTTATTACTGAAATATCATTCATGTAATGTTGTCAATTTCAGTGGGAGCTACGGGATTTATTTCTTGTTAGTCACCCAATTCATTTCAAAATAGCTTTGAAATAATCCATTACTTTCCGAATATGAACAACCATTGCTTAAAGGAAATTGCATTTTATTTTATAAGATAACACGTTGCCTTCTTGCTGTCGCTTCCTGAAACGTTATCTATAGAATAATAATCCACAATTCCTTATTACAGGTTATGGTTCTAAAACTACTTATGATATATATGACATTATCATATTGTTTGAATAATCAATCACGTGTTGTTTGTTTTCATAATATGATGTTGTACCTTACACAAGTGGGAGAAATCTCAAAGTGTGTGCAAGGAACAACAATATTATTGGTATCTCTTGACCGCAAGGTAAGAAAACTAATAAATCTACTAGGACTTAAACACGTTGATGTTTAATGCCCAACTACATGTAAATAAAAATTCTACTAGGACTTAAACACGTGAGATGTTTATCGCCCTACTACATTCTAATAATGATTATACTAGGACGTGAACACACTAGATGTTTGTTGCCCTGCTACATTCAAATGTCATGATATAGTGTAAAGATACTTCAACATTTGACTACATGTTTTAGTAAACATAATTATGGTTATATGATAATGATCATAATTCTGAAGTATATAATTAACTTGAAATTACTATAGAACTCAATAGTTTGCGTTCATGATTACTTTTGTTAGTATAATATGCTTACATGTTAAGACATAATTATAAAGTCCTTGAATTAATAAATGACTTATAGCATAAAGTATATATAGTTAAAGTGTTATGTCTTATAGTTAACACATAAACATAAGACCTTTGAATTATTCAAAGACTTAATAATGTATTATTGAAATGTTCTGTTTTCTTGTTAACACATGAACATATAATCCTTGAACAGTTTTGTCTTCTTGTGAACACGTGAACATAAGGTTCTTGTATTGTTCAATGAATATACATTATTGCATGCACTTGGTTCGCGAATACTTTATATGCAATTTGGCTTGACCCAATTGACAATTAAGTTATCTATTGAATTCTGATATAGTTTCACAATTCTAATAACTCATAGGATACCACTTCATTATGGTATGTCTAATGTGTTGGATCAAACCTTATTAATATTGTTTGGTTCATGATAGCTTTAATTGCTCTACCTCCAAAACATATCAAGGTTAGAAATTGTATGTGTCATGGATACACTCAATATAGTTCAAACCTAGAAGGTATTCAAGATAACCCATAACTGAAAACCCTAATTCATTAGGGATTTGAGGTTTTACCACTCAAACCAATTGAATCCTAAATCTTTTTGGATTTTTGATTTTTCTACACTTCCTAGCTTGAAGATTGTAGTTTTGGTGTTCTTCCTAGCTTGACGAAACACAAAACTGCAGCTAGAACTTTTGGTTGTAGAGTGATACTAAATTAGAGTTTTCTATAAACCCTAATTTGAGTTGATGGAAGGAATTCCATTATGTCTTGATTTAAGTTCTGAATTTGTTAAAATCTTATGAAATATTTTATTAACAAATCTTGAGATGAGAACTTAAAATCTATTTTGTGGTTCTCCATAAAGAATAATTTATTGTTTCTTAAATACTTAGTATTTAGAGAATTGTCTCTACTTACAAAAGTAAGTGGGAGTATATACATATCTCAAAGGTTTTGAGAACAAAATACTTAACCTTCTAAAATCCACTTATTAATGTCATACTAAGGTTAAACATTAAAATGTTGACCGAAGTATAATGATTACTCTCATTCATAAATCCGAAAGGATGCCTCATCACTTGAGTGATATTTTATATCAATGCTGAGGGATATAAGTTAGGAGATTATTGTAAATCAGCTAACTACTAAAATACATTATCACATCTTGAATCTGGTAAATGTTTTAGAACTATGAATGATAAGATGCAGTCCTTAAAAGGCAAATCGAGTTTTGAGCTTGATGGTTATTTCGCCTAACAGTTAACCTATGAGGTTGGAATGAGTTTTTTTTGAAGAAAGTCTCACAAGGACAAAATTGTATACATATTAATGCATAGCATTTTGTAAGAAGTTTTTAATCATACTTAAGCAATTGACTGTGATTAAATTCTCTTATATATACACGCATTAATTATATAAAGATATTTAACTGTCATACATGTGATTTGTAGGTTAAATATGACAATTAGATTTTATAACTCTTTCTTTATGATTACCTTTTGCGAGGACGGTGTGTAATCAAAAGGCTTATGAATCTATATAATCTTTATGTAGTATACAAAATTTGAGCAATCCATTTTTGGATTGGATCATGCATCTAAGAGCTGAGATCTTGGATTTAATTACAATATGATTCTGATTGAATTAAGATATCTCTTGAGTACATCTGACATTGAGTGGGAGCAATGTGTTTTTCCTTTAAATTTACATGTTGAAGATATCATTCTATCTAAGCTAGATATTGATCCTTAAGCTCGGAATGAAACTTCACTTGGAATTTAAGGAATAAAACAAACAACCTTAGAATAGATGTTTATCTAGAATAAACAAATGCGAAAAATTAAGTCTAACACAAATGCAATATAGTATTCAAGCAAGTCTTAAATGATATATTTCACTTGGAGTAATTTATTACATGGATAGAAACCTTATGTTATTTTAACTAAGGATTCATCATGTATATATTATATTGTGTATAAGACTAGTTGTTGCTTTTGTACAAGAACAAAATGAACTCACAACAACAATATCTAATTGAGAGTGTTTAGATTATTGTTTTTATAAATGTTTACGAATTATAAGGCATAATGTTGTATAAGTACAAATGATGCTAGAGGATTATTTATACTAGTTGTAGCAGGAGTTTATCATTTATGATAAATCTGCTAACTAGTTATGCTCAACATAGAGCATTGTTGCATTACACATTAAGGAATGAGAATACTTTACACTTTTAGAAACTGTAAAGATGGCTGTCAGTATGTCGTTGATTTTTAGTACCTCATGCAAGGTAAGACGACATCTCCATACTATAACTCTTGCAATAGTATGAGGATATGAGATAAGACACTCATCTTATATTTCAAATCCCTCACTATAAGTGATATTTCGAAATAAGTATTCGGAAAGTTTACTCAGATGACTATTTAGTTTTTCTTGTAAAAGATAGGTTGAGAATGTTGGAAACATTATGCTTCAACTTACTAAATGAGTTTCATGCATATCTGTTTTAGTATTTGGATAATTGGGATTGAAAGACAATTTTTACTTTATGATGAATAAATATACTTGGTATTTGTTATTCATTCATATAATAATTGTTATCCTATATTTGCATGTTTAATCCTTCAATAATTTTATTATTCTAAATATGTCCATTGTAGGTTAACAATATGGGAATATTGTTATGTAAGGCAAATGTGAGTGTTGGTTATATTCTAACGAGAATGTGGATTGTTCCCGCCAAACTCATATGTATTCACAAGGGATGCATATTGGATACCCCAACTTTCAAACATTTACTTTTGGATCCTTGTCATAAGTAAAATATTGAAAATGGTTTGTTATCTTCGTCCTTAGACTTGAGATGCAAGCAAGTTCATTATGTGGATATCATTTTTTGTAAGTATACGCAAAACGCTATCCGAATAAGGTAGTTATAAAGGCTATATTTCGAGTGATGTGAGCAAGATCCACAACACTTGTAGTTAATAAAGGATTTGTTACTTCACTTGATATGTGCGAGAAGATACCATGGCGCCTCTCCATTTAATCGGATAACTGTTCGCGGCACCCAAAGGGTGATGCAAGATGATTCTTGATTACATTTGGTATATCTGAATTAAAATCTATAACGAGATTCTAAATGGTTAAACTATATGGAATGAGTTAGGATCCATATCAATGGTTTAACGGTATCTATAACAAAGGATGATTAAAAGCATGACATTAACAACCATGCTACTGAGAAGATTTTATGAAACTATATCTCAGACACTTTTAGTTAAAAAGCGAGTGAGAGCGTTGCTAGGCGTTTCCGTCGTTAGTTTTGTGTGTCATTCGACACTCCAACTCCCAAGTGGGAGCTGTTGGTTTGTGGGAGTAAAAAACACACGTAAACGACTAGAAGTGTGTGAGCCTATGGGGGCACACACGTTAAACACGAGAGTACGTAAAACGAACGTTTATACTTGAATTACATACGACCCGTTTCGTATTGACTTATCCCGTTTTATTTGACCTGATCCAAGCCCAAGGTTGCCGGCCAACATAGTGGGTATTTGGATCATGTTAGAATTGATTTGGATTAGGAAGATTGAATAACTTGGAGCTCAAGTTTTGAGCCCAAAAGAGGCTTGATGTTTGAGCTATATATATATATATCGTATATTAGCTTATAAGCTCTAACGTTTTTATCCCTAACTAACGATACACATTCAAATATTATAAAACCTCAAAAGAACCTTTTGTTTTGTTCGAAGCATCTCCTCACTCACAAATAAATTGTATATTGTTTTCTTGTCTTCACTGTGATGACATCTCCGAAAGCAATAAAGATTGCATGCAACTTCATATTTATTTAGTATGCATGTATATACTTTACATGCATGCATGATTTGCATCCATCAATTATGGTGAAGCGAAGGTGTGTTATATCGGGTCTGTTCATCACCCGAGATTAGACACAAGAGACTTTGATTCTCGGACATAAAAAGGGTTTATTGGTTTTCTTTTGTTCGAGGTATTCAAGTAATTCAAAGGGTTGATTGGTAAACGTTCTCGAGTAGCTCTAATCGAACGTACTTGGTTTAAGTGTTTGTGTGTGATACTCGTAGAGACATCTATTTTAGGTGCTTAGTTTCGTATTGGTTTTATTGTCCGTTACTAAAGATCAATTGCCAAGCAAGGTTAGGGTTTCTTTTATCCCTTTTATTAATTAATTGTTTATTAATTAATTGTTTATTATTTACGTAGTTAACCTAATTGCAATTACTAGATCTTTATCCGCTGCGTACTCGTAGAGGTTAATGGTTAACTTAGTTCTAAAATCCCAACAAGAAGTAGGTAGTAGCAATAGCATAATAAGTTCTTTTTATAAGGATAAAGCAAGTAATAGTGAATCTAGAGGAGATCAGAATCAAAAGAGTTGCAGAACTTGAGATCCGGGAGCTGCTTTCCGTCATCATCAGTTCGTTGATGTTGATACTTTCTACAACAATCAAAGGGTAAACGCACATGACTCTAGTTAGTAGATTGTGGTCAACAAGGTCATGTAAGAAATACAAATCATGGTCAGCAAGGTCAAGGTCATGCATTGAATTACTATACGTTTAGTTTTCTTGACATCTTCACTTGTCAAAGATTGAGTCATTTCATTCCATCTTCAAAAAAATGTTTTTCGAAAATCTATCAAAATATAGTTTTAATTGGTCTTTATAATCAGCTTACAAACTACCAAGTCCATGTGAATGCTTCGTATAGTAAATTGTAAAATAGCCACATGGTTTTTATATGTAAGCTCCATGTGAATGTTTCATGTAGTATTAGTAAATTGTAAAGTAGCCGCATGGTTTTTATATATAAGCCGATGAAATATACGAGCACAACTATACACCGAACAAAACAACTATAATGCAGTCGACAACAACATAAACAAAGCAGTTAACACTGTTAAAAATTTCCATGATCCAAACTCATATGTCTTCTGTTGGGATTTTAGAACCTAGTTAGCAAGTAACGCAAACGAGTACGCAGCGGAATTGGATCTAGTTAAAGCAATTAGGTAAACACGTATTTAATAAACAATAACGAATAAAAGGTAAATAGAAAAACTAACCTTTGGTAACAATTGAACGCAAGTGAACGAACAAGAAAACCAAAAGAAACCCAAGTATCTAAAGTAGATACCTCTACGAGTATCACACACAAACACGTAAACCCATGTATCTTTACCATATAACATGCAACTTATAATAAGATAACTTCATCTTAAATCATTATATCATATATTTCATTTACATGAAAAAATATATCACAGACTTCACGCACATTTTTTAGTGTGTATAAATTGTGTGCGTACCAATGATTATACATTTGGTATTCCGGCCTAATGCATGGGCTTTAAAATGCTACTTGTCCATCTACAAACCATTAGTTTAGTTACCATTATTCTTCAAACCATTTTGTTCAAATAATGAACCAAAACAACTAAGATTACATAAAGCTTGAATTTAATACTTACTTGCACTATACATGGGACATATCCATGAATACCGTATACTATTGGCACAACTGAAGGCCCGGACTATGTTCATGAAAATACAAGAATAGATCATTCATAGGGATATTAAAGCTCCTAATATCTTGCTGGACTCGTGCTAAGATTGCTGATTTTGGTTTGGCCAGATCTTTTCAGGAAGACACGACTCACATAAGCACTGCTATCGCAGGGACGCTGTAAGCACCCTTCAATCTTCATCTTCGCATATGCATGAAAGTAGCATGCATTCTCCCTTATTCCCGAATTGCATGATTAATAATGGTGGCAAATTAGACCCAGTTATAGATAAACGACTCAAACTGGGTTAGGCCACTTACATGTCAAAGTTGACCTACTAAGAAAGTTATCTAAAATAGATCGGATTTAACATGTTAAATGTCACCTTAAGTGCATTTATTTCAAACAGTTGATTATTGTTGTAGCAATATAGTTTAATCATATCTATTACATTAGCCAAATATCAAAATTACCCATTTTGACCCATTACTGGAGCCACCTGATTTGCCACCTCTAGGGATTAAGAAACTAAAAATCAACATCTTTAAATTCCAGAACAAATGATTGACACAACTTACCCTTTTAATTTTACCAGAGGATATATGGCGCCAGAGTATTTACCCCTTGGGCAGTTAACTGAAAAGGCAGATGTTACAACTACGGTGATAGAGTACATCCAATTGTATTGTCACCAAATAACCGCATTCAAGTTCGCCATCAATTTCATCAAAACAATGTATAAAAGAACATACATTTTACTGTACTAAGGCTTGATTACAGGTTTACATCAATAAAAATGTTGAAGACTTTAGTATGAAGTATTTTGTCCCACATCAGATAAAGAAAGAAACTTTTTCTTGTTTTTTTTATTTCGGTGTACATGTGTTAATTAAGTTGATGGTTTGGATCATGTTGTCCTAGATGATGTTTGTTGGCTGGTATATGAAAACATCATAAATTTACAATACAGGCATCTACCTCAATCTAGGTCAATTTATACAAATTGTTGACTTTTTAGGTAAACATAGTTCGTAAAATTGAATCTCATACATCAAATTGTTTTTTCAAACAAATCTCCTTTTTTTCGGTTCTGGCCAACTGGTTACCAGTTCAACCAATTGAAAATATACCTTTATAATGGACGTTTGAGGGTACTCTCTAATGTTGTTGAAAACATCAAAACTTATAACTAGACGGGCTTTTGGTGAATCGAGTATGTTAAGGAAAATATTAGTTTGGTGTCTGAATCAAAGCAATATCAATTTTTAATCAAGTTCCACTTGCATAATACCATCTTCAGCAAAATCCCGTCAGATACGTTAAATGATCATGTGGTAAAATTGTAAATGTCATAATATATGTATGTCTGTATGAGAGACTTTTTTCTTAAACATGTACACACGCGTGTTTAACGAGGTTATGTATGGTACAAGTAAACACTAGTAAACTGTTGATTACTAGCTTGTTGTCTTGTTTATGGTCTCTATTTGTTGATCAAGCTATAAATTTTTTTGCTACTTAGTATACAAAGTTTGTTTCTTTGAATAAAGACTAAAGAGCATGGTTTAATGACTAAGTCATGGTTCATTTGCTTTGTTTCGAGCCACCTGAGCATTCTCCTTTGGTATGTGGTAAAGTGGTAATATGGGTTTTAAACCATCAATATCTGATACATAAGTTATTTCATACAAATGACAATGTGGCTAAATATTGTTGTCTGGTCAATCTAAACATATTTCAACCATGTCGTGCAACACTTTCAATATTAGCAAGACCTCTGTGTGCCAAACATGCCCAATTAAAAAGTCTTAAAAACATCTTATGATTTGTGTTATAGACTGAATGACATGAAGGTCTTTTTTTTATATATATATATAGTATATGGTAGTTTCAACCAACAGTACAAACATAAAAAATGTCTTAACATACCGTCCCAAATTGATCCCCTTTCCCGATGAAAAGGTTTCTATGAGGTTGAGTCATAGAATATGGAGAGATGCTCAATGTATGAAATTGTTATATTGAAGAAAAATGTTTCTTTAGTTGTTGATTTGTTCGGTAAGACTACATATGTCATATCTTAGACGAGTCAGGTAAATGCATCACCTTTGTCCTTCATTCTGTTAAGTTACTTTGTTAGATGTGGCATTTTCGACTCATTTATGAATGGGTCGATCTGTGTTATGCTTTATCTCAAATGTTGGTTTGTGGGAGCTTTTAAACACGACAAAACGACTAAAAGTGTGTGAGCCGATGAGGGCACACACGATAAACACGAGTATACGTGTTGGACGTAATTATACTTGAATAAACGTACCCGTTTTACATGAAATTTGACCCGATCACAGATTTGAACCGTGGGCTTTTATTAGCTCCTGTTTGGGTCGAATTAGGGTGGTGCCTTGGGCCTTGTTGATCCACACCGATCGGGCAATAAGGGAGCATGGGTTTGGGTTGGATTATGACTTGTCGAGCAAGTGTTGTACTCCAACTAGGAGTCGGTTTGATTAGTATATAAGCAAACACAACCCCTAGCCAAACTCACGCATAACATTATATCCCTAATCCCTAAAACCGATTCACTAATCAAGTCGATTAAGGGTTTAAGTTCTTGAGTGAATTCTAAACTTGTATTTGAATCAAGTGTTTAGTTTATTCGTTTGTTCTTGTTCCTGGTCTCTTTGTCGACACAACAGCAGCAACAAGAAGGTGGAAACTGCTCCTGGTCCTGGTGTTATATCTCGGACAGAAGCAAGAATATATCGGACAAGTTGTATCCGATATCGGGTAGAAGTAGGAAACCAATTTAGCTGTTTTTCTTTGATCTCGGGCAGTACATAGATTAGATCTTGGAGTTTTCTGTTCGTGGGTTTATTCAAGGGTCAAGTGTTGATTGGTTTATTGTTTACGTTCTCGACTAGCTACTAATCGAATGTATACGTTATCGGGTTTGTCTGTGATACTCATTGAGGTATCAATCTTTGATACTCGGGTTTTGTTTTGGTTTCTTGTTCGTTACTAAAGATCAATTGCCAAGCAAGATTAGGTTTTCTTTTATCCTTTTATTAATTAATTATTGTATTGATTAATTGTTTATTAATTACGTGCTTAACATAATTGCGATAACTAGATCCAATATCCGCTGCGTACTCGTAGAGGTTAATGGTTAACTTGTTCTAAAATCCCAACAGTGGTATCAGAGCTAACTCGTTTTTGCGATTATGGGTTACACGTTTCTTATTAATAAACATGTTTAAAAGGCTGCATGAAACCTAATTTAGTTATGTGTTTTATTTTATTTTGACAATTACATGCTATACTTGTCAATTTTTAATAAATAATAACTAGTCACACACAAATTAAAAATTATATTGATAATTAGAATTAATTTGTTAATTAGAATTAATTTGTTAATTAGAATTAAATTTGTTAATTAGAATTACTTGTTAATTAGAATAAAAGTTAATTTAAATTTATTCATTGTTAATTAGAATTATCATGATAATTAGAATTACATATTGGTTATTAAATACATAAAATTGCGTAATTACTTGATAATTGAGATTGCCATGCAATTTTATGTGTTTTCCGGGCACAAGACTCACTCAATTGCTTTTATAAGTGATATATGGGGCGATCTAGGTATTATATCCTAGTGACGGTCTTATGGTTCTCCGTTTGGGGAAAACTCGCAAGAGAACTCGGAACAATATGTGGTTATTTATGTTGATGTTTATGCTTATATGTTTGTGATTCCTATATGTGCATTATTACTTGCTTTGACACCTAAATATGGAATAATACATATCGTAACCATAACATTAATATTCGTCTTTGTTTACACGCCTAAATACCATGCTCATTGTGACCTGCTATTTGATTCGTGGAAAATCGTTTTTGTAAAATAAAGTGACCTAATATAATGAAACACATTTTCAAGAATTTAAAAACTAGACGCTATGGACACTTGGGATGTACGGCTCACCCACTAGAACAAACTCAAAAGGGGGTTCAAAGAGGTGCGCACAGTCGCACCGAAGGATGTCTAAGGTTATGCTTCAGCTTACACCGGTCCTCTGCCTCCCAATGCGTTCGATTGAGCTACCGTGAACCATGATGATCACTACGGTGTCATTACCAAAAGTTTTAAAATTAGTGTTACAAAGTTGTTTTGCATGCTTCTTTGTACACGACTTTGACCACATTTATGTGTGCATACCTATTTGTTAATTTTAAGTCTATGCCATCCAACTATGAACACGTGCATTTAGATTGACTTCTCTGGTCAGACCTAAGGGCCTTTCCAACTCATGGTAATTATTTCACATTGGTAAGACCTATGGTTATTTTTACACGTTCATACTTGGTCGACTTATCTCGAGTTGGCTTGGTCAGACCTTGAACCCGAGGCATAAGATGTGAACTAAACATGCTTTTGACATTATTACTTGATACTAATGCCTTAAACAGTCTCATAAAGTCTAAGAGTTGCATTATGCAATTAATGCTCGTCGCTTACCTCTTGTCCTATTTTTTTACGCACTGGTCAGACCTATGGTAATTAAGTAGGGTTGCAAGATGGATCTTAGTCTTATTAGTAATTAATTGGGTAGTTAATTGTTTTAAGAATGTAATTATCGAAAATACTAATTATTTGAACTTTTCAATTGTAGATGACTACTTCAGTCGGAAACAGTTCGGTACTCAGGAGTTTCTTTGAGAAACAAAAACTCACTGGACCTAATTTCATTGATTGGTATCGCCAGCTTCGCATTATACTATCAGCTGAAGATAAGGAAACTTATCTGGAGCATCCTATACCTGCAGCACCTGTTGCTACTCCTGGCCACCCTGTCCCACCTGAGGCTCTTGCAGCTCATACTGCTTGGGTCAAAGGTTCAAAGGACATAGCTGCCTTCATGCTCATGACCATGGAGTTAGAGATCCAACGAAATCTAACTCATCTTGGTGCTTATGACATGCTTCAGGAGTTGAATTCTATGTTCTCACACAAAGCATAACAAGAGCTTCTACAAACTGCACGTGAATTCCACGCTTGCAAGCAGGAAGAGGGTCAATCGGTTAGCTCATATGTTCTCAAGATGAAGAGCTACATTGACAGTTTGGAACGTCTTGGTCACCCATTTACTCTGAACTATGGAGTTAGTTTGATCCTCATCGGTCTTTCTAAAGAGTACATTACGTTTGTGCATAACTTTAATATGCACAGCATGGGGAAGACTGTGAATGAACTACATGCTATGCTTAAACAACATGAGCAGACGTTGCCAAAGAAGGATGCTGCACTTGCACTACATTATGTACGTGGGGGTGGTGGTAAGGTCCAGAAACACCACAAAAAGAATAAATCGTTTAAGGCTGCTAAGGGGAATTGGAAATGGAAACAGCAAGTTTGGTTATGCTACTGAGTATAAGCCATACAATGCTTCTTCTTCTAAATCCAAAGCCAAGATTCCTCCACCACCCAAGAAGGATAATCCAACAAGGGCGCCACCGTCACCGGTGTGGTGAGACAGACATTGGAGAAGGAATTGTCCCGATATCTCGCCGAGTTAATGAAAAGAAGAAACAGTCTCTTGCGGCTAGTTCTTCGGTATTTTCACTATAGAACTCTACTCTTTCCTAAATCATCCTTAGTATATGACACTTTGGTTGTGGTACTCACATCCGTAATAATACTTAGGGTCTAAGGGGCGAGGGAAGTCAAGCCGGGAGCTTTAAGTCCATGCGTGGGCAATGGTCAACAGGCGTAAATTGAAGCTATTGGAATCTATCATTTATCTATCCCTAATGGATTAGTTATTGTTTTAAATGATTGTCATTATGCTCCCTCTATTACTAGGGGGATTATTTCAGTTTCTCGTTTGTATGACGATGGTTTTATTAACCGTTTTGAATCGAATAATTATATTTCAATTACTAAGAATAACATTGTTTATTTTACTGCTATTCCACGTAATGGTATTTATGAAATTGAAATGTCTTGTTCGAATACAAATGCAAGTTTTATGTTTGATGTAAGCAATAAAAGAGCCAAGTCAAACTTGGACTCTGCTCTCTTATGGCATGGTCGTCTTGGACACATTAGCAAGAAACGCATGGAGAAGTTGCAACACGATGGACTTTTCAACTCATCTGACATTAAGTCTCTTGAAAAGTGTGTTGCTTGTATGTCTTGTAAGATGGCTAGAAAACCTTATTCACATCAAGTGGAAAGGGCTAAAGATTTACTTGGACTTATACACTCAGATGTATGTGGCCCATTTAGAATCACATCAAGACAAGGAGCAAATTACTTCGTGACTTTCACTGACGACTATAGTCGGTATGGTTATGTTTACTTGCTGAAACATAAACATGAAGTGTTTGAAACATTTAAAGTGTTTCAAAAGGAAGTAGAAAATCAACTCGGGAAGACCATAAAATCACTACGTTCAGATCGTGGAGGTGAATATATGATTCAAGAGTTTTTGGATCATCTTAAAGAGCATGGGATTATTGCCCATCGAACTCCTCTTATACTCCGCAACATAATAGTGTATCTGAGAGGAGAAATTGAACCCTGCTTGACATGATGCGTTCTATGATGAAACAAACTACTATTCCAAAGTCCTTTTGGGATTATGCCCTTGAGTCTGCTGCACACATTCTCAATATGGTTCCAACTAAGAAGGTTGAAAAGACACCATACGAAGTATGGCATGGGCAAGCCCCTAAGCTGTCTTACTTAAAAGTTTGGGGTTGTGAGGCACTTGCTAAACGTGATACACTTACCAAACCTGACAAACTTGAACCTAGAGTTTTTAAGTGTATCTTCGTAGGATACCCGAAGGAAACTATGGGATATTCTTTCTATCTTCCATCTAAGAACAAAGTTATTGTTGCTCGAAATGCTGAGTTCTTTGAGAATGATCTTATGGATCTTAAAGCAAGTGGGAGTTTAGATGATCTTGAATTACTTCAAGAAGAAGATACAAATCGTTCTTTAGACACTAGCATTCATCATGATGAGGAGGATCAAGAAATTGAAGAACCTCAAAGTGATATTGTTCCCATTCAAAAGTCCAATAGGACACGCCGTGCTCCTGACCGTATGTGTTTATACATTGACGTTGAGGAACATGAGTTAGGGGATCTTGGTGAACCCAATAACTATAAAGCTGCATTGCTGGATCCTGAATCCAAGAAATGGCTTGATGCAATGAATGTGGAAATGCAATCCATGAAAGACAATGATGTCTGGGTCTTAGTTGAGCTTCCTCCTAACTGCAAGACAATTGGTAGCAAATGGCTCTTCAAGAAGAAGACTGACATGGATGGTAATGTATACACCTTTAAAGCTCGTCTCGTAGCAAAGGGCTTCACTCAAACCTTCGGGATTGATTATGAAGAAACCTTTTCTCCTGTAGCAGACATTAGAGCTATAAGGATTCTCATAGCTATAGCGGCGTACTATAACTTTGAGATATGGCAAATGGACGTCAAAACCGCCTTCCTCAATGGATATATTTACGAAGAGGTCTATATGGAGCAACATGAGGGTTTTGTTGATCCAAAATGTCCTAACCGTGTATGCAAGCTCAAGCGTTCCATTTATGGACTTAAGCAAGCATAAAGGCAATGGAATAAACGTTTTGATGATGAGATAAAGAAATTTGGATTTTCTCAAAATCAAGAAGAGCCATGTATATATCAGAAAGCTAGTGGGAGTTATGTCACTTTCCTAATTCTATATGTTGATGACATATTGCTTATGGGAAACAATATTCCAATGTTACAAGATGTAAAATCATATCTTGGAAGATGTTTCGCCATGAAAGATTTAGGAGAAGCTGCATATATTCTTGGAATCAAGATCTATCGAGACAAATCTAGACGATTAATTGGTTTGAGTCAAAGTGCTTACATTGAGAAAATCTTAAAAAGATTTTGTATGGAGAACTCCAAACGTGGCGCGATCCCAATGCAAGAAGAGCCTAAATTGAGTAAGTCACAAGGTGCTGAAACACCTGCTCAGAAAGAGCGCATGAAAAGAGTTCCTTACGCTCCTGCTATAGGTTCTATTATGTATGTTGTGAGATGTACTCGTCTTGATGTTGCATTCGCACAGAATGTGACAAGACGATTTCAACAGATCCGGTGAACTTCATTGACTATCGTGAAAAATATTCTTAAGTATTTACGCAATACTAAGGATATGTTTCGATTTATGGAGGAAAGATGAACAAGAGCTCGTGGTTTCTTGCTACACCGATGTCGGATATCCGACGATGTTGACGACTTAAAATCTCGATCGGATATGTATTTTTCTAAATGGAGGTGTTGTTGATTGAAAAGCACAAAGCAAAGTATCTTTGCTACTTTATCTATCGAAGTCGAGTATATTGTCGCTAGTGATGCATCAAAAGAGGTCAGATGGATTCAGAAATTCATTTCTGGGTTGAACATTGTTCCCACAATTGAAGAACCCATAAATATGTATTGTGATAATACTGGAGCCATTACTATAGCTAATAAAAGCGGAATCACTAACGGTGCTAGACATTATCGCGCTAAAGTTCATTATCTTCGAGAGACCATTGAAATGGGCGATGTGAAGATATTAAAAGTTCACACAGATGACAATCTAGCTGATCCATTTACGAAAGCTTTGAAGTTCCCTAAGCATTCCAAATTGACTAGAGATATAGGTTTGGTACCTGCTAGTAGTCTCATGTAAATTGTGTGTTAATTATTATTTGGATAATTTGGAGTTGTAAGACAATTATTATTTTCTGATTAATAAAGATACGAGGTATTTGTTATTATATTCATATAATCTGTTATTCCATATTTTCATGTTTAATCCATGAAATGACTTATCATTCTAAATATATCCATTGCCGGTTAAAAATATGGGAATATTGTTATGATAAGGCAAATGTGAGTGTTGGTTATAATTCTAACGAGAATTTGGATTGTTCCCGCCAAACTCATATGTATTCACTAGAGATGCATATTGGATTCCCAAACTTTTAAACATTTACTTTTGGATCCTTGTCATAAGTAAAATATTGAAAATAGTTTGTTATCTTCGTCCTTAGACTTGAGATGCAAGTAAGTTCTATTATGTGTGGATATCATTTTTTGTAAGTATACGCAAAATGTTATCTGAACAAGGTAGTTATAAAGGCTATATTTCGGAGTGATGTGAAGCAGCATCCACAACACTTGTAGTCAATAAAGGATTTGTTACTCCACTTGATATGTGCAGAAAGATACCATGGCGCCTCTCCAGATTTAATTAGATAACTGTTTGGCCAGACCCAAAGGGTAATGCAAGATGATTCTTGATTACATTTGGTATATCTGAATTAAAATCTATAACGAGATTCTAAATGGTTAAACTATATGGAATGATTTGAGATCCTTAATCCATGGTTTAACGGTATCTATAACAAAGGATGATTAAAGCAAGACATTGAATGACCATGATACTAAGAAACTTTTACGAAACTATTCTCTCAGACACTTTTAGTTAAAAAGAGAGTGAGAGCGTTTGCTAGGCGTTTCCGTCGTTATTTTGTGTGCCATTCGACACACCAACTCCCAAGTGGGAGCTGTTGGTTCGTGGGAGTTTTTAAACACGATAAAATGACTAAGAGTGTGTGAGCCGATGGGGGCACACACGATAAACATGAGTATACGTGTTGAACGTAATTATACTTGAATAAACGTACCCGTTTTACATGAAATTTGACCCGATCACAAGTTTGACCCGTGGGCTTTTATTAGCTCTTGTTTGGGTCGAATTGGGGTGGTACCTTGGGCCTTGTTGATCCACACCAATCGGGCAATAAGGGAGCATGGGATTGGGTTGGATTATGACTTGTCAAGCAAGTGTTGTACTCCAACTAGGAGTCGGTTTGATTAGTATATAAGCAAACACAACCCCTAGCCAAACTCACGCATAACATTATATCCTTAATCCCTAAAACCGATTCACTTTTGTTCCTGCTCCTGCTCCTGCTCCTGCTCCTGCTCCTACTCCTGCTCTTGGTTGACTGAATCATCAAGTTGATTAAGGGTTTAAGTTCTTGAGTGAAATCTAAACTTGTATTTGAATCAAGTGTTTAGTTTATTGGTTTGTTCTTGTTCCTGGTCTCCTTGTCTACAAAACAGCAGCAACAATAAGGTGGAAACTGCTCCTGGTCGTGGTGTTATATCTCGGATAGAAGCAAGAATATATAGGACAAGTTGTATCCGATATCGGGTAGAAGTAGGAAACCAGTTTAGCTGTTTTTCTTTGATCTCGGGCAGTACACAGATTAGATCTTGGAGTTTTCTGTTCGTGGGTTTATTAAAGGGTCAAGTGTTGATTGGTTTATTATTTACGTTCTCGACTAGCTACTAATCGAACGTATACGTTATCGGGTTTGTGTGTGATACTCATTGAGGTATCAATCTTTGATACTCGGGTTTTGTTTTGGTTTCTTGTTCGTTACTAAAGGTCAATTGTCAAGCAAGGTTAGGTTTTGTTTTATCCTTTTATTAATTAATTACTGTATTGATTAATTGTTTATTAATTACGTGCTTAACATAATTGCGATAACTTGATCAAATATCCGCTGCGTACTCGTAGAGGTTAATGGTTAACTTGTTCTAAAATCCCAACATCAAACAGGTAGGATTAAATAAAATGTAGGTAAAAGAGAAACGGGTTGATCTGGGCTACACTTTTTTCAAACAAGTCAATTTAAATCAACATTGATATCTGAACTTCTGGCAGACAGATGATGGCCCCATTATGATTCAAGAAAATCTTGATGTCAGCCAAACAGATGACAAAACGATTAGTATTTGGCCTAGCTTGCAGCCTTGAAAACCATTTAGAATTGTAGACCATAAGCTCTGTGGGTCGATCAGATTATGCATGGCTGTTTACCTGTTAACTAATTTGTATTCTTCAAGATGCTTCATTTTGTGCATGAGGAGAAGTTGAGGCAGAATTGAAGGGTCAGCAAGAGAGATTTTGTCCAATATGAGTTTGTATTGACAACCAAAAGACCACGAAAGAAGCTCATTCTTTGATCTCAAAATGCTTTCTTCTAATTGGATTTCAAATTGGGTCGAGTGGTTTTCTAACCCTCTAAAAGCCAATTCGTCCTATTTGTAATCCCTTTTCCTTAGCGTCTTGCTAGGTATGTTAATACTATTCCGTTCAAAAAAGCTTATGCATCTGGAAGGGAAAAGTTAGCTTCAGTTCCATCAGGTGGCGGCGGTGTTATCGTTCGCTCACCGGTGAGTGGTCTTGCACTGCATGCATCTTGAGACAAAGAAGGAAGAGAAGATCGAAGAGAAGGAAGAGTCTGATGATGATATGGGTTTCAGTTTGTTTGACTGAGGATCATGTGGTATGAAGCATTTTCTTGTGTTATCTTTGGGTATGAATTTTTTGGAAGTGGTTTATTAGTGTTATCTTTAGAAGTTGAATTTTGTAAGACATTGCGACAGTTTTTGTTGGAGTTTATTAATCAAGTGTTATGTTCAGATCAAAAAAAGCTTATGCATAACGAGAGAGATATCCAAATAGTTCAATACATCTAATTGATCGTCAAAATGATATTAGGGTCTATTGTTCACAAATTATATGAAATTCATCATCATTAGTACTCATTAATGTAATAAACTACTAACAAATAACACACACATACTGATAAGACATTTATCTTTCTAGTAACATATACTAACCTGAATAATAAAGATTTGAATGTGATAAGTACAACTTAATCCCGACTCCTTGCAACATAATATCGCTATCAATGAATGATAGAATTTGACTCATGAAGCAAAAGTAGCGTTTCCATATACGAACACACGGGGAACGTAGCATGCTTTCCATCAATTCCAACACCATTCATATGTCCTAACGAAGGTTCATAAACTCCAACTGTAGACTCTTTATCATCATCACCCTCCATCCCCAATAGAACTTCACCATTGTTCCTAAACCCCAACACATTATAATACACTGACTTACCCTCAACCTTAACAGTATATATCTTTGTAAACGGTTTAGTAGCACCATCTTGCCTCGTCCACACACCACAAACCGGTATGTCATCCTCATTATAATACTCAAGCAAACAAAGTGACTCATTCACCTTCGCCAGCACCAAATCATGTGCACGTGCTAATCTGTCCGAAAGACACACTTCACCAAACTTCTCCCTCTTCAAATCAAACGAATTGATATAGTTAGACCTAAATCCTTCATCCAAACCAACAGTATGCCAATAAATAATCCCATCTATGAAAACGTGATATGGTGTGAAATCACACGATTTAAATTGCGTACCCATATATATAGTTTTCCAAACACGTGTGCTTAACGTAAAAACCTCAACCACCCATGTATTAGGTATTTTAGCTTTATCGAGACTAATCTTATAGGGTCACTAGTATCAGGACAAACCCCAAAACCAATACGAGTACATCTGTCTTTTGAATTCAATACATTAGGGATAACAATACCAACATATTTCCTGACACTAGGATTCCAAATAACAACCATCTTAGTTTCTACATCTTGGTAAAAGCCGTAAAAACATAACAACCCGTTAACACAACCGAGTGTTATTGTGTGTCTTAGTAACTTAAGGGGCTCGGGAGCGGTTAGGGGAAACTTTTGTTTGGGGAAAGTATTGTCATCGACAATTGAGGTATATATTGGGACAAAACCTAACTTGTACTGTACAAGTAAACGATGTTGAGGGTTATTAATGTGGTAGTTTTTTATAAATTTCGAGTTGTCGATAAGAGTCTTCCATTGTTTTGAAACGGTTCGGAATCGGAGTAGTGATTTGATAGGAAATTTTTTAATGATTTCTGATTGGATTTCGAAAGGTATGTGATCTGACATGCTTTTTATTTTTAGGATAAGTAGTGTGTTTTTCGGGTGTTTGATCTTAGGTATGTGTTTGTGGACTTGTGGTTGTCGCATGATATCGTCCATTTGAAGTGACAAGTTTTTTTGTTTTTTTTAATGTCTTTTTTCCCATTTGAAGTGATATGTTACTGACAATTTGCGAGATTATCTCAAACTTTCCAAGATTTGTGAGAAAATAGTTGTTGGGTCAGTATTTAAACATAAAATAGCTCGAGTTAAATTTACTCATTCATGTGAGTTAAATTTATATTTGCTTAAACTTTGCTTATATTCCGTAATAGTATGTTATTAGCATTAAAAATCCTAAAATAGTTTACTTTGAACATGGATTTGGTTGACGTGGGGTTAATATGCAATCTTTTAGTCATTTTCTACGAAAATACATTTGAATAAATTTGTTACAGATGACTTGGTCAAACACTAGAGATTATTAAAAGGTGATAGTTATATACACATTTGATTGGATATATACGTAAGAGTAGTGATTCAGTTACAAGAAAATTTAAAACGAAAATAATGAGAAATAACTATAATCACATAAAAAATAGGTGCGCATGTTGATGAGAAGAAAAATACAATGAATAGGTTTGTAGCGCTACTTTATAAATGTGAACTTGTCATGTCGTTTCTTAGTGTTGATGTTAATCCGATCCTAGTAGAGGATGTCAACTGTTATATGTTTGTGTCGCGCTACTTTATATTTTTAGAAGCATTGATTGACATGTACATCCAATAAGAGGTATGTCATTTATAACGAAAAATCAGAGATACAAGGCATGTAACGTTCTTTGACATCTAGTATAGGAATAAACAAGTATGAATGTGATCTAGTTGTGTTCCAGCTAGGCTTCACATGGACTCAGTCGCTAATTTGAGTAAACTGACAAAGTAGTATGCAACTAACTCAAACAGATAATTCACATTTGACCAAGAAAATTTGGCGAAGCTACCCAAATTCTCATTTTCAAATATTATTTGATAGCGAGCATCAGGTATCCAAGTTTAAGATTAGAAGTGCGGTTTGCCTGCAAGCATAAAACCCTTGTAAACAACGCGCCTAACCAGCTTGGAACCACCCCACACATTCTCAAGTTCTTGAACCACATTTTTAGATAGCAAATCAACACCTTTTTCTTTCGCAGTCACAACAGCAGACCAAGACATCAACATACCCAAAACGCCCTCAAACAATAGTTCTTTAAGCATATTGAGTTTCAATGGACTCCCTTCAGACACTTTCAAAGGGGAAAGGCAATGTTTGGTAACCATCAAATAGATTCTTAATATCTTTATTCCAATAAGGAAGTGTAGTATCATGAAACCGCTTAAGGGCTGCATCAATCTCAGGTGTGATATCAAAGTTATTATACCCCCAAACGGCAAACACACCGTTTGGTTGTAAAACACGGTTGATCACTGGACCAATGTACGGCTTGGGCAACACTCACAAGATCCACACTACTTTCACCACCGACCAAGTCAATAAGGTCATCGTCTGATAAAGACAATGGTGTATGAAGGTACCGAACACTAGGATGAGGCTTAGAAAGTTTTAGTTGAGGTTCGCTTATGTGTGTCCCTATAACTTGCTTGTAATGCTTTGCCACCTGGATTACAATCATCAAAAGAATCAAAACTTAATAGACTATCAATTGGCATAAACTATATGTTAGCAAAACTTTTATAATCAACAACGTTGACCTCTCATGCCCCGCTCTAAGCACTATATGTGGGATAATAATAAATTATCTAATTACGGTTTATGAAAAAATGGGTCCAACAAGAAGTTGTAACGCAAGTTTGGCGCGAAATTAAGCAAATATTTCGGCCTACCAATCCTTTCTCTTATAAATGAATGAGAAAAAGAAAGAAAAAAAAAAAAGATACGTGAAGGAAGGCTAACACCAATAGTGGCTTGACCGTTGCCAGTACCAACATCCCAGGCGAGTGAGTGAGAGGAGGTTCGATCGGCTAACATGGAGTACCATTCAAATGGATAAGTTGGTCGTGAATCCAAATATGCCTCAGCTTGTTTGTCGAATAACTCGGCCTTTTTTTTTTTTTTTTTTTTTTTTTGTTTATCTTAAGATGATGGAATTTGCAGGCGGGAAAGAAGAAGGAATCAAATATAGAGAAGCTGAAAGATTAAGGGTGCGTTTGGTATGCAGGTATGGTATGAATCTATGGATATGAAAGTCATAAAAAATGTTTGGTATTACTAAGTATGGGAATGAGTTTATCAAGAAACCCTTGAGAAGTGGGTATCCGCATACCACTCTAATTTCCGAGGTATCCATAAACCTTTCCAAAATTTCATCGACAATATCATAAATTTATGGGGCCAAGCAACATGTAATTGTCAAAATGCTTGAAAACTCAATACTGAAATGTATTTTATAAATTTTGAGGGGCCCATCAACATTTATTTACTGTTTAGATTTAATTATTCATAATTTTTTTATTTTATAAATTTTAATATTCAAACCCAACTTATATAAACCAAACAACACTTTTGAAACAATTATACCCATTTTTATTACCCTTCATTCCCAAACCTATACCTATAGTGATTTCATCAAACATACCAAACGCACCCTAATAAAAGTTTGTTGAACAAGTGGTAAATAATTATTCGTGTTATTTTGTTTTTGTTATAAGCTGAAAGAGACTAACCTACCTCAAAATGCAACAACTTTTATCGTTTTGTTATCACTTATTGCTTCATGTGATAAGATGAAATGAAAACCGTAGTGTAGTGGTGAAAATCTTGTGACTTTTATTACTAAGTACAAGGATCTCACATATAGTGCTTAGAGCGGGGCATGAGAGGTCTTTGTACACTTCACAAATTGATTGATACACTCAAATTTATTGTGTTTGGACATTTATACCCTCACAGGGTGAAAATGTAAAAGTATTTGTGAGGGTATAAATGTCCAAACATAATAAATATGAGTGTACCAATCACTTTGTGGAGTGTACAAATCACTTCCCATACGAAAAGTAATACAATACTTGACACCAGGTCTTGTAGATCTTTTTCACTTTCTTCTTTGTATTGTTCATTAGCTTTTCGTAGAGCATAAATGTAAACAAGTCATGCACACATCCTAACGTGTTTGTTACTTGAAGTTTGAAGCTAGCTACTAGCTAGGTCGAAAGTCTTGTCTATTTAAGTTGTCGTCCTTTCTTGTAATATTTTTTTCTACATAAAGGTATAATATAATATCTTATCTTATCTATACTATCTATACTTACTATATTATAATACATGTAAAAGCCAAACCTCATTTCTAGCCTAACTTCTAATCAAAAATTAAGATAAGGAGCTCCAATCATGAGATGACATGTGTCACTTCTAAACAAACTTCAAGCCTAACTCCTAACCACTAAAAAGTAAGATAATGAACTCCAATCATGAGATGACATTTGTCACTTATCAACTAAAAATTCATCTTTATTTTCAAATTTAAATATCTTTTATCTACTTATTTTTTTTATAATCTAATTTTACCATATTTTCTAAAATTTTATGCTCTTTAATTCAACATCCATTTTGATATATTTATATGAGTTTTTAGTTTTTATATTTTTAGTGGGTTTATTTTATTTTAATTCAAATTTTTACAACTTTAACCTTTATTTAATACAATCTTTTGGGGGAGAGTTTGACGGGTAAGAGATTGTGAGGGTCTTTCTATATGCGGGAATAATGATGTCACGAGAAAGCTACGGGTAACCCAAACAAACACATACAACTAACACATATACATTCGAAGTTTTGTGAAACGAATTCATTAAACGGGTAAGCAAACACATATAACTACATTTATCGTCGCCGTTGTACGCGGGTATCCGACTAGTCTTATCTTATATATGTAAACACATATAACTCAAGGTACATACCAAGTAAGACACGGATTCGAGTTCACTAAGTTTCAAAACGGTCAATTTAACGTAAACTTGGCAATCTAGACCCAAACGGAGTTGAATGGTTTATACTTATATGAAAAATTATAACTTGTTACAAGTTATTATGTTTTCATATAAAACCATCTAGACCCGTGTGGGTTTAAATTGACATGTCTTGTAATGCATATATAGAATGTCCAAAGAAATTTGTCAAAGACATGCCTAAAAGACAGACACGAATATGCTCCGAATTACCCTTTGTCATACACTCATCTTTATGACCAATTGGTAGGTTATGAATCCTCATCACGAACATAGATCATTTGTATAAATTGTTGAGTTAAAACAAGCATAAAAAGTAAAATGGTAACGTCACTCCTTGGAATGATTAGTTAAGAGGCTTTTTTTTCATATCACACAACAAAACCACAATTGTTGACATCATAATTATATACTACACTAGCTAAAAGACCCGTGAAATTCACGGGTATTTTTAAAGGATTCCAAAGAGAGGCAAAAAAAATAGATAACAACTTAGATTATACGTAATTAGCTGTTACAAAGAAACACTAAATTATACGCAATTGGAAATACAAAGTTTGTACAAATGAAACATATGTGTAATTAGACAAATCGTCAATAAACAAAAAGAAAATAAAGTTTTATACGCGCATAACATAGTTTTTGGTTTTCATGAACTTGCTTATGTTGCAGGAATCCAAAAGAGTGTTGATTCAGTTTTCGGCATCCTTCAACTGATAGTTAATAACCAATTAGACACAGAGAATTTCTACCAACTATTTGCCACATGTATATTGGATTTAGAAACTTTAAACAAAATTAGATTGACTATAGGATAATTGTGTGTATACTTGCAGTCCCTCTTTTAGATTCTGCGTCCCGTGACGACAGTCCTTGCACATAAAAGTTAGGTCGCCGATCAAATTCTTCTATAAGTATAAGAGAAAAAAGGTAAGCTTGATAAAAAAAAACCATGTGAAATGATATATAATTGGATATGTTGTACCAACGAATAAGTTCTTTCATTTGGATTAGGTGCGGAATGATCTTCTTTGTTTATGGTGTTGAAAACCGTAGAGATGTTGGATTCTATCATTCTACATAGCAATAAAAGAATGGTGTTATGGTCAGTATAGGTGTTAGTGTAAAGCTCATATTTATAGTAGTGAGTAGAATAGGAGCCGAGTCGTTGACGTACGAATGTTCATTTCACGTTTAAGAAAAGAGCTACTGTTACTTACTAGAGATGTTGGATTCTATCATTCTACATAGCAATAAAAGAATGGTGTTATGGTCAGTATAGGTGTTAGTTTAAAGCTCATATTTATAGTAGTGAGTAGAATAGGAGCCGAGTCGTTGACGTACGAATGTTCATTTCACGTTTAAGAAAAGAGCTACTGTTACTTACTACTTTTAGTGTGGCTGGAGTTCTTAGAGGTCCTATTTCGATATAAGATGTCGTAGCATGTGTTGTTATTTGGGTTTTAACTGACACATACCATGTATACTTTGAGTTGATATCAAAAATATTTCAAGGAACATGGTAGTTTACATACAACATAAACTGAATTAAAAAACTTAATAGTTTGAATATAAGAAGTGTTCAACGTCAACCTAAGTACCCATTAACGGATTAACCCATAACAATAATTACCCACTATGACCCAAACCTCTTTTGATACATTCACTTTTAAGCTAAAAAAAGCACATTTTTACTCTTATAAATAAAATATAAATAATAAGGGTGTTTGGAAAAGCTTACGTACCGGGCTTATGGATTTATTTGAATTTAATAAAGCTCATAAGCAACTTTTTTTTTCTTCTATATTATAAGTTTATTAAGTTGAGTTTATGAACTTTTATAAGCAATTAGCTCAAGTTGATAAGCTAATAAGCAAAAAATAAACTTCTGAGCTTATGAGCTTTTTCAATTCAAATAAGCTCATAAGCTCGAAAATAAGATAATCATAAGCTCGAAAATAAGATAATCCAAACACCCCTTGAAGTGACCTATTCACAAGAAAATGGGTCGAGATTGGCATTCAAATGAAAAAACTATGAAAAGTGAGTTATACACTTTAGGCCTTGTTTGTTTTTTTAAAAAAGCTCTTCTTTGCCACTTTTGTGTGCAGGCGGGCAGACAAAATGCTTGAAGACCGTTTGTTTTTTTCAGACATAAGAGACAAAAATCACTTCTTTCCTCTTGTTCGGTGCAGACATAACTTTACCTCTTTTTTCCACTTCTTTGAATAAAACCCTACTACCACTAAGCCGCCACCTCCCACCTCCCACCATCTCAGCCGCCACCTCCCACCATCCACCGTCTCAGCCGCCACCTCCTACCACTCAGCCGCCACCTCTCACCACTCAGCCGCCGCCGGTCTCCCTTCTCCGCCGCCGCAAAAAGGTAAGGTTTTATTTTTTATGGTTAAGTACGAATTTAAAGAAGAAATTGTTGTATATGTGGGTTATAGTTAATGGGTGTTGATTGTTTAATGTTTTTGTGTTTTGGGTTTGCTTTATTTGTTGGTTTTTTTTGTTTGATACTGCTATGTGAAAATATATGTTTCATAAGTTTCTTTTGATGTTAAATAGTACAAATTTGTCTACAACTTTATTGATGTTCAGCTTCTTAGGCATAAGTTGTTTAAATGAGCTTGTTTGCTTTTTCATAGGCATGGGTTCACGCATCTGGTTTTAGGCTTTATTGTGATATTTCTTGTTGTGGTTGTTCAAAGAGAAAATGCTAATTGTATAGATGATTCCTGCTAGATGGTTGAATCGTTGATGCGTATGCTTATGTGGAATTATAGAATACATGGGTGGGTTGATTATCGTTAGGGTCTGTAAAATGGGTGGTTTGAGTAACGGGTCAAAACTTCACAATGGTAATTGCTTGGCACGCGTAGGATTTGGTTGTCCCTTAATACTTTTGCATGAGGTTTGGCAAATGGGTAAGTAGTGCCAATCTTGGGAGATACAACTAATAAACCATGAACAGTAGCTCAAGACTAGTCGCTCTGTAGTTAGTTTCTTGAACCTGCAGAAATAGTTGGGCCAGGGTATTGTCCATTAACTGTCAAGATGTTCTTGCTGCTGCATAGTCTAGTGCTTTAAATATCGAGACTCAAATGCATCATACATGACATGAGCCTATCAATTAGATTAGATGATCCGATGGAATGCCGAATTGCAGATTCATTAAACGCCTGAATCCTCCATCATTACCTATTCATCTTCCTCCTTCTCAATTATAAGCATTTTTTTATATACGGGCTTACATGATTTCAGCTTATGTTTCATGAGCTCATATTTTCGGCTTATTTTGTGCCTTATGAGATGAAAAATAACTTCATACACTGAAAATTAAGCCCAGAAAATACACTTGTGAAATATAAGCCGAAATCATATAAGCTCATACTTTGTGGAATCTATGATTTTTATGATGTGGCCTAAATTGTAGAGTATATGTTGTGATTCGTTATTGGAAGCTTCGAGCATTGGTAGATAGATATATGACATACTGTGCTCTAAGTTAAATTTTTAGAATGCTTACTCTTATCCCAAGCTTAAGAATCGGGAGTTTGATATTGCAGTGTTGTTCCCTATTCACTATATTTAGAGGTGACAAAATGTGCCCAAAAGCAAAAAGATGGGCTAAATGGGCACATTTTTAAAAGATTTGGGCACATTTAGCCCCCTCCTTTTTTTGAAATGGTCACATATAGCCCATTGAAAACTTAAATGGGCACTAACAGGCACATTTTTTTCCCTAATTGTAGAACATTACGATCGTTTTAAAGAAATTTTTTATATATAATATATTTAAATTTTTTTAATATAAATAACATATTACTTTTAAGGAATTTATTTAATCATTTTAGGTCTTTTATTAAGCGATTTGTATAACATGTGCCCGTTTGGCCCGTGCCCCGTTTAGCCCATGCCCGTTTAAGCCCGTGCCCATTCTAGCCCGTGCCCGTTTTAGCCCATACCCGTGCCCGCCCGGCCCGTCCATTTTGCCACCTCTAACTATATTATAAAAACGGTTAAAAGTATTTTAAACAAACTAATAGTGAATCAATGACTGAAAGATGTAAGTAAAACACATATAGTAATTTTCAACATCATATTCTTATTAGAAATGAATCAAAAGAATACGTTACCCTAGTACTATGAACAAGACTAGGGATTGAAATGACAAAGTGTTGGTAACTCCTCTCAAGCTCGGGCTAAGTCCGAGCACAACTACAAGTACCCACCGAGCTATCTCGTGGATTGTTGTATTTGGAGGAGTGAAAGATGGCTTGCATGTGTATGTGTGTTTTACAATTCACAAGCTTAATCTATCACTCCATCTCTTATGATATTTATACATGTATGAGTTTTAACTCTTTCCTAAGTGACTAATCGACAATTATGTAAGACAAAATCTCGATGTATTTTGTCTCATTCTAAAGACTATATTAGGTAAACGGACCAAGCCACTTTCTACTTGTCAAGATCGATGTTGAGCCTTTCAGGAAAGTTGACTTCGAGGATAAGCACTGCCTTTATCGCTTCAAGCATAACCGCTTTGTCTCGCCCATTCTTCGCCTCTTGCCTTACATTTCATTTATCTTCGGTGTTTGTAGTTGGAGAGGAGTTTGAGGATTCGGTGAGTTATTGCCATCACCACCGAATCCACCATCTTCTTCTTGACTCGCTTCACTCTTTAAGTTCCGCCATCTTGGGTGGAGAGACTCCTTCTTCGTCTCATACCGAGTATCCTAAAGATGGCTCATCGAGAGACTATGCACTCAATGACACATTAGTGTTTAACGGATTAAGCACTTCGGTTATTTTGTATTCAAATCCTAGATTAAGGGGTTTGTGTATTTATGAACCCAACAGTCTCCCCCTATTTAGATATACAAATAGCCTAAGTGGTTGATCAGTGTAAGTGAGCAAATGGCTTCTTCTTACACTGAATGTACCAATGAATATAATAAGGAACACTGAATATTTTAACCAAACATACATCGTTTATTCATCACATTACATGGTTCCTATCACTAGTACAAAAGATAAACAAAATGATGTCAGTCCAGATGGATTCCCAGTGCTTCAAGCTTGACTTTCTTGATGATGAGTATTTCCCTGTCAAGATGCTCTCTTATTTTGGCGTTTAAGTCAGCACAGAACTTGACATTTGCAGGAGTCTGAATTTGAGAGGCCACTGGTATGTAGCTTAGCATTGTAGCCACTCCTGCTTGATCAATATCACTCCACCTTTGGAATGCTGGGTTTCCATAGACATCAATGAAAAATAGTCCTCTTTCAGGCTTTTCAATCACCAGACGGTTCACGAACTTTACCCCTTCAGCCCTCCTGTTGCATTCGAGTCCGTGCACTTTGATCTCAGCCGAACTCAACTCTCTCTCTTGCCCCGTGATGACCGAGGTTGAGATCCTTGTGGTGCGCTTAAGGCGGTGAATCCCAGCCAGCCGGTGCATCTCTCGCTTTTCATCCCTTTTATCGAGCATTTTCATCGGCTCCTTAACCACCGCATTCTTTTTCTTTTCAATTATTGGACCTAGTTCATAGAGTTCAGTGATCCCAAAGTCAGTGAATTTCAGGGGATCATGAACCTCGAAGTGTCTTTTATCATCCCACCAGTAAACATTCATGGCCAGTGGTTTGGTCTTGGGGATGATTTTGACATCCGTGATTTTCTCGAGCACCTTCTATTAGTCATTGACCGCTTGTAATGATCAATTCTTGCTTGCCCGATGGTGCAGCTTCTTTAGTTCTTTTCTTCCGATTTCTTTTCATTTCACCCATTTTTGTCGCTCGAGCATCCTTGAACTTCGGCTGCTCGACCCTTTTCAAGCTTCTAGCATCTATTCCAATGTTTTCACTCTCATCAACGACTTGTACCAAGGCTTCTCCGCTCTTTCTTTCCTCTTGAAAGAAGTTTCTTTTTCCTTTCCTCCTTAGCAAGGTATGCACTTAGCTGTTGTGGTGTGAGCAGGTACTCGGTGTTGCCGATCTTAAAGGGAATCTTCTCAGGCTCAGGAGGTGTTATCATTATGCCTTTTTCTTTGTCCTGACCTAAAGAAGAAGATGCTACCAGGGGCGGTGTTGTTGTCATGATTGGTGTTGTGACTGTCAGTGTTGTTGTTGTTGATGTTGGTGGTGGGATTGATGAGATGGGTATAGCTGAAACAGGTGGTGATGATGATATTGGAGCTCCAGATACTGGTGGTGTTGGCTCCCCCTCAGTGTGAGAGGAAGTCTCTTTAGTGCTCCTCTCCCCCTCAACTGTTGCGGCAACATCAGTGAGAGCAAGAGTTGGCTCGGACACTGGGGGAGCTTGGGTGGCTTGACCTTTGAAGGCTTGGTAGATTTTAGTAATCATAGCCTTCATATCAGATGTATCCTTTTGAAGACCAGTGACCTTTGTTTCCATATTAGCTTGAGAAAGTTCCAAGGCAGTCATGCGTGGCCCAAGATTCCAAGCCATTGATGAGGAAGCCTTAACTAAATTTGTCACTTGAGCATCCAAAGAGCCCAATGTTGCTCAAGAGATCGAATCAAGATTGAAGACCCCGAACATTGGCGGACTTTAGCATAGTGATCGGCCCGGTGAGGTCTCGAGGAATTCTTCAAGTATGCTGCCTCCAACACTTTTGAGTTGAGGTCGCAAGTTTCATCAAATGTTTATTTAAATCATCCAACTGTGAATACATATGTGCCAAGTTTTAAATTTATAAAAGGTGAATTACCAATAACAATAACACATACGAGCAAGTATACTCGTCCGTTATAGCAAGATTATGAAGGTAAGTCGGGATCGCTCGCGAGGATTTGAGTGAATCGAGCACAAGTTTGAATTAACGAGTCTATCAAAACATATAACAAAGCAAATAGATATAATGAAATTCAGATGATTAAAAACTACACTTGCTTAAACTAGTATCATATCATAGATTAATGTGATTGTGTTAACTACTTAACATGTTGGTTGTGATAATTAGTTGAGAACTAACCTATTGTTCTTACAAGTTAAACCTTCACAAGATTTTAGTTTATAAAACAAGCATTAAGTTTAACCAATCAATTCAAGATCAATTCAAGTTTCATAAGTCTACTTTCATAAACTTAAACACAAAAACATCTACTTGTTCATCAAATTGCTTAAGAAATGGTCAATACAAAAGGTACCCGATCATAGACAAAAGGCTACAATTAATTTTCAACAACTAATCTTACGACCATTTAGATGTTTCCAACCAATCCAATTTGATAATCAAAAAGCGTTTCTATTACAACCATACCTTAGTTCCTTTGTATAATCAAGAATAATGGGTAAAAACAATCATCCATAGACAAAATGATTATGACTAGTTGAATAATACGAAGTTCTTTCGACCCCAACGATAGTTACCAATTAGCCAAACTTGATTAACAAATGTCACTATGAAACTTTAGCACAATTGGATCTTAGAATCAACTTGAAATTGAATTAAAACATGTTAACACAATCACTAAATAATCATATAATAATCAACATCATTTAAGCAAGTGTATAAAGAAACTAGCCACTCATAGCAAACATGAACATAAACTCATAACTTTGATCATTAGAAAACATGATTAAAAGTCTTACAATGCTTGGAATAAGATTACAAATGATGAAGTAATGATTCCCAAAGGATCGTGGTGGACTTCTTAGTGTTTTGGCTTCCAAAGGTGGAACTTCGAACTCCAAACTTCTCTCGGATTTCTAAGGACGAATTTCGTGAGGTTAAGGCTTGGTTTGATGAGTAGAGAGCTTTGTAATTGAAGTGTGTCTAATATGCTCACAATTAGCCTCTATTTATACTAACTCCAAGGCCTAGGGTGTTAAATGCTTGACTTGGCCTCCAAGGAGTAAGGAAGGGACTAGAATACACCAAGAGAAGGACCTAGAATCGTTTGGATGCAAAGGGAAGCTTAGTGATGAAGATTTGACAATCGCAGCTTCTCCAACCGGATCGGTCATACGACCAACCGATCCGGTGGTCTTCAATAATAACACACCGACCGATCCGGTTGCGGGTTTGCACCGATCGGTCGGTTATGGCAAAACATGTATTCCGACCAAATTCCAACCGATCCTACTGAAGGTGTAACCGGATCCGGTTGGATCTTCCGAGATATGAAACTTGATCTTTCTCTTCACTCGACTTGTAGAACTTGGTTCTTCAATCACTAAGGTCTTCAAAGCTACTTGGGATTTAGCTTTATCGAGACGGAATCTTCGATTAATTGCATATTTCCACATTTTCCTCCATTTCTCTCGCACTTGGTTATAAATACTAGACAAACATCTCTAGATACGATTAAGTACTAAAATCACACAAATATAACCAAATAATGATATAAAAGTACACACAATGCTACTAAAACATGCACAACTGAGTGTTATCAAATTCCCCACACTTAAACTTTGCTTGCCCTCAAGCAAATCTAGGACAAACATCCACCGGGACAAGATCGTGATTATGAAAATGTGATGCAAATCAACCAAGTATAAATACGAGAGAAGATTCATCAATTATGCTTATAAAGGTGAAACATCAAGATGTTTGACAATATCCAATGATTTTCTTGCATGATTAACATTTCAAAACACCTCACGAAAAATAATGGAATATAATTCACTCAATCACTCATTTTAGTGGAGTAATAAGATAAATCACACTCATTGCTCACCATGATTAGATTATTACCATAAGCTTGTACAAGAAACAAAACTCCACCGACGCCAAGGCGTGAGCACCAAGTAAAAACATCTAAAGAGGGCTTTTATTCGGGTTATAATGATAGGCTAAGGGTTAAGGGTATGGATAAGGCATGGGAATGTTAATGAAATTGGTGTTAAAATAAAATGAAATCAAGTCTAATACCCGTGTTGCTAGCTACCAAACATTCCACGAACCGATAAATGATTATAGCTTTGCTTTCTTCTTTTTCACTTTCCACAGCTTTTTGCTTTGCCATGTCAATTGTTCTACGATCATAGCACATTGGCTATTATTTCCATACTTTCAACACAACTTTTTTTTTTTTTTTTTTTTTTTTTTTTGAACATAACATAACATAACGCATGGCTCAATCAATCACAAAAGAGGTGGTACTCATAATCATTTGAACAATCTTCACTTTCCATGAAACTAGCAACCAACCGTTAGACATTGATAAGGGTAGGCTAAGGTTTAAAGTGTAAAATCTTTTGTATTTTCCGGTGAAGCAAAATAAAAGGGATGGCTCGTAAGGTGTAACTAGGGGTATCTAGTGCTAAAATGAGCACTACAAATGGGTCCATGTGGGTGGTTAACTAACCGATGAGGCTAGCTAATATATCATTAGATGTAAAATGGAAGGCCATTTGGGTTAAATCCTAAGGTGCCTCTTTATCACACGAATTCACTTATATCGCACGAATGCAATCTCACCATGGTCTAGTAATGATTTACAAGCACAAGTTCTAGAATAAATAAAATCACCCAAGACACTCATAACAAAAGCTCTAAGCATAAAAGATGTATGCTAATAAGAAATAGGCTCAAATCCTCACAATTTAGTGGAAAGGGTATAATATGTGTTAGCAAATGTCATCGATCCCGAATGGATTGCAATAGTAATCGAACACATCTCAAGTTTCAAATATTACCAATTTTACCAAAGGTTTGATCCAGCTATTCTAATAGATAATCCTAAAAGTGTGAAAACAACTAGATCACAAGGGCAAACAAAATTTTAAATTTAAGCATGAAAACTCTAATTTTCCTATTCACCCCCACACTTAAGTTAGACATTGTCCTCAATGAAAAGCGAACTTCAAAGTATAGAAATAGGAAAATAGAGATGAAACCAGATATGTCAATGAGTTTATCGACTTAAAATTCTTTCTTCATTCCTCAAGGCCCACTAGAGAAATCATCACCGCACACAATCTTATAAACAAACAAAAGGTTTTATTAAAAGGGTGGCACCCCCACACTTAAGTTCAACCAAAGGTTAAGACTTTGGGAAGTGACCACGAAAAATCAAATCAAACACACGGGTTGCCTCCCGAGAAGCGCTTGTTTTATTAATCGAGTCATCACCGACTCGATTCTTCCCGATTTATTCACCGCAAGGGCGCTTTGAACATTTTATAGAGTTCGGGATGTACAAGAATTCTTCACCAAGATCTTCAATATCGTCCCGCATTTAATTCAAAGAGCTTGGTTTCCATGGAACAGTTTGTGGAATTCTTCCAGAAATGGTGCTACAAAGGTGATAGTTTCAATTCATTCTCATGGTGTCTCCAAGACACCGCCAGAATCGAAACTTCATTCGCTTGCTCCTTGTCGTAGTATAACTTGATTCGGTGTCCATTAACAATGAAACTTCCACCTTGTTTGTCATAGAGTTCGACATACCCGATGGATATCCATGTTTAACGACATATGGTCCAAACCATTTTGGTTGTAACTTAGAGCTTTGAATTTGAATTTCATGTTAAAAGCGTAACTTTATCTCCGCTTTGAATTCTTTTCGTATTCGTAGCTTTTATCATGATAGGCTTTTGTTCGGCTTTATACGCTTTGGAGTTTTCATAAGCTTGAGTCTTAATTCATCGAGTTCGTGCAATTGCGTAAATCTTTTCTCTCCGCTATTTTGAGATCGGTGTTACATTGTCTCGAGCGCCAATAAGCACGATGTTCAACTTCGAACGGCAATGACAAGTCTTCCCATACAGAGTCTCAGGGAGTTATACCAATTGGTGTTTTATAAGTCGACGAAATGCCCACGAGCATCATCAAGTTTCCTTGCCCATAAAGACGGATTGTCTTTTACGGTTTTTCCAAGATTCTTTGAGAGCTCATGCTGGTATTTTCGACTTGTCCACTAGTTTGTGGATGATAAGCGCTGCAAATCGATGATGAACTCCATATCTTTTCATGGTTTTTCCATTTGTTGATTGCGAAATGAGTTCCACGATCGCTTATGAGTGCTTTGGGAATTCCATAACGAGCTAAAAGCTTTTTGAGAAAATTAACGACGACACGAGCATCGCTTGTTGGTAAAGCTTCACCGCCCATTTGGACACGTAATCTATAGCAACGAGAATGTATTCGAATTTGTGGGATTTAGGAAAGGTCCCATGAAATCTATTCCCAAATATCGAATATTTCACACACTTGAATGCTTGTTAATGGCATTTCATCCCTTCGAGAGATTGGTGGTTCTTTGACAAGCGTCACGCTTTGAACAAGTGTATGTGCTTCTTTGAATATTGTTGGCCAATAGAATCCAAAGATCAAAAACTTTCTTAGCTGTGGTGGAAGGACCATAATGTCCCCAGTTGGGCCATGGTGACATTCGTCAAGAATTTTACGAGTTTCGAACCAAAATACATCTTCGGATCATCCCATCGGACACATTTTGAAAAGATATGGCTCTTCCCAAAATAGTATTTAAGTTCAAAAGAATTTGCTTCTTTGAGCATGAGTTAGTCCTTTTCGAGAATTCCTCCGTGAGGTAGTTCGCAAAGTCAAGAAACCAAGGATCGCTATTTCCGCCGATGGTCATGAGAGTTTCATCGGAAAATAATCATCGATTTCTTCTTCTTTCAATTCCTCAAGATTAGGATTTTCGAGACGAGATAAGTGATCGCAGAGAAGATTCTCTCGCTCCTTTCTTGTCTTTGATTTCGATGTCAAATTCTTGGAGTAACAAAATCCATCGAATAAGACGTGGTTTAGCGCCTTGCTTGGTGAATGATATTTGAGTGTCGAATGATCGGTAAAACGATCGCTTTTGAGAGCACAAGATATGATCGAATTTGTCAAAGGCAAAACGATGACTAGTAATTCCTTTTCGGTGACGGTATAATTTTGTCGGGCACTATTCAAAGGTCTTGTCGGCAAAATATATAGGCCGAAAGTGTTTCCTTCGTTGTCCTAAGACAGCCCAACAAGAAAATCGCTTATGTCGCACATAAGTTCGAAAGGTAGTGACCAATTAGGTGAAACCATGATCGAGCACTAGTAAGTTGAGATTTCAATGATTCAAAGCTTTTATGCAATCAAGATCAAGTCAAAGATAGATTCTTTCTCAAGAAGTTTTGTCATTGGACGAGATATTTTGGAAAAATCTTTGATGAATCGGCAGTAAAACCAAGATGTCCTAAAAACTTCTAACGGCTTTGACGTTGGTTGGTGGTGGAAGTTTCGAGATGACATCGACCTTTGCTTTGTCGACTTCCATTCCGGCACTAGAGATTTTGTGGCCAAGCACAATTCCTTCGTTTACCATAAAGTGGCATTTCTCCCGCTTGAGAACAAGATGTGCAACAGATCTTTCGAGCATTTTATCGAGATTAGAAAGGCAAGCTTCAAATGACTCTCCAAAGATCGAAAAATCATCCATGAAAACTTCCATGGAGGTTTCTAGCATGTCTTGAAGATGGCGATCATACACCTTTGAAAAGTTGCGGTGCATTACAAAGACCAAAAGGCATACGCCGATATGCGAGGTTCCAAAAGGACAAGTAAAGGTGGTCTTTTCTTGATCGTTAGGATCGATGGAATTTGGAAATATCCTCGAAAATCCGTCGAGGAAACAAAAGAATTTATTTCCGCTAGTCTTTCAAGCATTTGATCCATGAATGGGAGTGGAAAATGATCCTTTCGTGGCTTTGTTTAACTTACGATAGTCAATACAAACACGCCAACCGGTGATGCTTCTAGTTGGAACTAGCTCATTTCGCTCATTAGTTACAACCGTCATTCCTCCTTTCTTTGGAACACAAGGAATGTGGCTTACCCAAGGACTATCCTCAATTGGGTAAATGATTCCAAGATCAAGAAGTTTAATGATTTCCTTTTAACAACTTCTTTCATGTTGGGATTGAGTCTACGTTGACGTTCTACCACAGTGTTTAATCCTTCTTCGAAATTGATTTTGTGTTTGCAAAATTAGGACTAATTCCTCGGATATCGATGTTTTCCAAGCAAAAGCTTGTTTGTGATTTTGAGTACGGAAACTAAACTTTCTTTCTCATCATCCTCGAGCAATGAAGATATGACTATTTGGAAGAAGTGAGTTCTCCTCCGTATAAGCATATTCAAGATGATTTGGGAGAGGTTTGAGTTCGAGATCCGTGGGTGGTTCTTCGATAGAGGATTTTATTCGCATTTTTCATTGAAAGTGATTTCAAAATTTTCTTCCTCTTCCTCTATTTCTTCTTCTTCCGAGTTATCTTCTTCAAATTCTACTTTCATGAAATCATCAAATTCTTTGTCAAAATCTGTTTCATTGATTTTTCGTAAGTAGTCATGAATGGATCGGATTCGCTCAAGAATGCATCTAATTCCTCATCGCTGACTTCATCAATAACATCGACGTTAAAACAAGTGTCATCACTAGAATGTGGGTAGCGCATTGCTTTATCGATAAGAAAAGTGATTCGATCTTCCCAACTCCAAGGTTGAGTTCTTTTCCTTTAACTTTGATGATTGCGTCGGTGTTTAGGAAAGGTCTTCCTAAAATGAGTGGGACTTTACTATCTTCTTCCATTTCCAAGATTACAAAGTCTACGGAAAAATGAATTTACCGACTTGAACAAGCATATTCTCAAGAATTCCACGTGATATTGATAGGAATGATTTGCCAATCGAATGCTCATTTTGTTGGTTTCAGTCGTTGTTGCACAACTTGGAATAGAGTGAATAAGGCATCAAATTGATACTTGCGCCAAGATCGGCTAAAGCATCACATTTAACGTTATTCCCGAAAGTACATGGAATCGAAAGCTCCTGTGATCTCCGAGCTTTGGTGGAATTTTGTTTTGAACTATGGTCGAGCATTCTTCGTTAAGAAAAGTTGTCGATATTTGCTCAAGCTTGCTTTTGTTATTAAGAAGTTCTTTCAAAATTTCCGTAATTGGGCATTCCGCTATAACATCAACGAGAGGAACATTGAGTCTAACCTCTTTGATTATTTCGATAAACTTCTTATAACGCTCTTCCATCTTCTCTTTCTTTAGGCGCTGAGGATAAGGAATTTTCGTGTATACGCCTTGACGGTGGAATGTCTTTCTTTTGGTGGTTTGAGTTGTGTTTGGTTCTTCGCTTTCATCCTCACTATCGACGGTGATGAGTATTAGGATTAGGTGGTGGATCGTGACGAGACCACTTCTGTGAAAACAACATTGATATGTTCATTTCTTGTTTGGGGTGGACTGAGACGCCTTATCATTTGATGGTTTTGGATTGGATTGAGTGTTACTTGGCAATGAACCGATGGTCTAGAGGAATGTTGGTCGAAAGTCCGCTAAGCTTGTTTTCAAGATCTTGGATAGATGCTTGATGATTTTTCCGTCCTTGCTCAACTTTGGCTTTAAGATTGAAAATTGATTTTGATAAAATCATTTGCGGATTTTTGTCCACCCATGAATTCTCTCATGGTTTTTTCGAATTCGGTTTCTTCCGCCTTTTGTCGGAAGTTTGGTGTGGTGGATCGCCGGTTCGTGGTTGAGAATCACGGTTGTCATCCCTTGGTCGGCGATCTTGCCAATTTCCGCATTTCGACCGTAATAATTACTACGATATCCTCCTCCACGGTATCCTCCTTGAACGTAATTTGCTTCTCCTTCTTTGGTCCACCCATAGGTTTATCGTCGCACTCGATGATGGGTGATTTCCCCACAATTGTTGCATCCGTCTCGCATGTCTTTCATCTCATCTTTGATGTCCTTGTATTGCGAGTTGATTAGTGAGGTTAACGCCCATCTTCTCCATGAGTTTTGAGGTATCGGTGTTTTCGACAAAAGCAACGGTTTTCGGAGAGGTTTGGTTTTGGAATCTTTGGACCAATCAAGTTTGAGAAGTACTCGATCTTCGAGCAATTGATGTGCATCGTTGGGAGTTTTATAGAGAAAATTCCTCCAAAGATCAAGGATGCCTTGAGAGATTTCATCCATCCATGGTAAAAGATTTGGATAATGGTTCCTTTTGATAATCCATGTCCATGACAACTACGGCAAATCTTTCATTCGCCAAGCTTCGACAAGTGATTCGCTTGGGTTTTGGTTGAAAGCACGAATTTCTCCCATTAATCGATCAAACATGGCGGTGGAAAGAATCGGCTCACAAAAGCTTGCCTCATCTCCTCCCAAGTATTGATGATTCCCGGGTTAATTCATTGTACCATACTTTAGCATCTCCGCGAGTGATGATGGAAAAGTTTGAGTTTGATGGCATTGACATCGGTGTCGCCATAACGAAACATTCCGCAAATTTCGATGAATTCGCAATGTGCTTATGCGGATCGGCCACAGCACGCCATCGAATTGTCGGTCTTTGATCATAGAAAGGTGATGTCCCTTCACGGTGAAGTTGTCACCAAGGTTAATAGCAACAATAGCACTTTCGGGTGTTGGTGCTACGGTTCGGTTTGTTCCCCACATAGGTTGATCGTCCGCCATGGGAAAAGGTAAATTGGTGAAAGGGTTGTAAACAACTTTGGCTTCAATGAGGTTATCAAATGGTGGGTTTGGTATGAAACGTGTTCTCCTTCTTCTTCGAATCAAACGTTCTGGGTACACGATTTTCCAATGGTATGAAACGTGTTCTCCTTCTTGGTACACGATTTTCCAATGGTATGAAACGTGTTCTCCTTCTTCTTCGAATCAAACGTTCGGGTTGGTAAGAGGTGTAATTGGTTCTATTCTCACGCTCGAGTGTTCATACAATGTCCTAGAGAATCCGGCAATATCTAAACACACGGACAAACAACGAAAACAGTTTATATGGAATGAGAGAAGGTAACCGGATCGGTTGCGGATGCGACCGATAGGTTAGACTGTTGAATGATGGTAAACTCGTAACCGATTCGGTTGAGGGCAACCGGATCCGGTTAAGGTTTCGTGAAAAATTTTTTTTTTTTTTTTTTTTTTTTAATCGGTGAGGGAAATTCAAGAACTTGTTGAAACACAATCAAATCCCCAGCAGCAGCGCGCCTAAAACTTGATGTGCCCGGTAGGTGCAAGTTTTAAATTTATAAAGGTGAATTACCAATATTACTAATAACACATACGAGCAAGTATACTCGTCCGTTATAGCAAGATTATGAAGGTAAGTCGGGATCGCTCATAGGATTTGAGTGAATCGAGCACAAGTTTGAATTAACTGAGTCTATCAAAACATATAACAAAGCAAATAGATATAATGAAATTAAGATGATTAAAACTACACTTGCTTAAACTAGTATCATATCATAGATTAATGGGATTGTGTTAACTACTTAACATGTTGGTTGTGATAATTAGTTGAGAACTAACCTATTGTTCTTACAAGTTAAACCTTCACAAGATTTTAGTTTATAAAAACAAGCATTAAGTTTAACCAATCAATTCAAGATCAATTCAAGTTTCATAAGTCTACTTTCATAAACTTAAACACAAAAACATCTACTTGTTCATCAAATTGCTTAAGAAATGGTCAATACAAAAGGTACCCGATCATAGACAAAAGGCTACAATTAATTTTCAACAACTAATCTTACGACCATTTAGATGTTTCCAACCAATCCAATTTGATAATCAAAAGCGTTTCTATTACAACCATACCTTAGTTCCTTTGTATAATCAAGAATAATGGGTAAAAACAATCATCCATAGACAAAATGATTATGACTAGTTGAATAATACGAAGTTCTTTCGACCCCAACGATAGTTACCAATTAGCCACACTTGATTAACAAATGTCACTATGAAACTTTAGCACAATTGGATCTTAGAATCAACTTGAAATTGAATTAAAACATGTTAACACAATCACTAAATAATCATATAATAATCAACATCATTTAAGCAAGTGTATAAAGAAACTAGCCACTCATAGCAAACATGAACATAAACTCATAACTTTGATCATTAGAAAACATGATTAAAAATCTTACAATGCTTGGAATAAGATTACAAATGATGAAGTAATGATTCCCAAAGGATCGTGGTGGACTTCTTAGTGTTTTGGCTTCCAAAGGTGGAACTTCGAACTCCAAACTTCTCCGGATTTCTAAGGACGAATTTCGTGAGGTTAAGGCTTGGTTTGATGAGTAGAGAGCTTTGTAATTGAAGTGTGTCTAATATGCTCACAATTAGCCTCTATTTATACTAACTCCAAGGCCTAGGGTGTTAAATGCTTGACTTGGCCTCCAAGGAGTAAGGAAGGGACTAGAATACACCAAGAGAAGGACCTAGAATCGTTTGATGCAAAGGAGAAGCTTAGTGATGAAGATTTGACAACCGCAGCTTCTCCAACCGGATCGGTCATACGACCAACCGATCCGCTGGTCTTCAATAATAACACACCGACCGATCCGGTTGCGGGTTGCGACCGATCGGTCGGTTATGGCAAAACATGTATTCGACCAAATTCCAACCGATCCTACTGAAGGTGTAACCGGATCCGGTTGGATCTTCCGAGATATGAAACTTGATCTTTCTCTTCACTCGACTTGTAGAACTTGGTTCTTCAATCACTAAGGTCTTCAAAGCTACTTGGGATTTAGCTTTATCGAGACGGAATCTTCGATTAATCGCATATTTCCACATTTTCCTCCATTTCTCTCGCACTTGGTTATAAATACTAGACAAACATCTCTAGATACGATTAAGTACTAAAATCACACAAATATAACCAAATAATGTATATAAAAGTACACACAATGCTACTAAAACATGCACAACTGAGTGTTATCATACATCATATCTCTCGTGCTCATCGTGTTAGCATTGAAGGTGAGCACATCGGATCTTAGATCGCGATAACTTGCGCAGCTTCAAGATGTTGATCCCACGGTGTTTCAAGAACTCCAAGATATAACTTCCTAGATGCTTTTGTGATCCATCAACCACCGCCTTTCGATCGATGGAAGAACATTATCAAACCGCTTGAATTCATCGAATCGGATGAAGAGTCGAATCATTGTCTTGTGGATCGCCGATGCTCTTGTTCGGTTTGAACATCGCCAACTTCTTCCCTGCCGATAGAACTTCATCTTCACTTTCACCGCTTCTTCATCGAGAATAAGATCCCAAGAACATCACCATAGTTAACAAAGAGGGTTAATGGGTTCCGTATCGTGGTGGTATATTTCCTCCGAGTCTTTGTCCCCGTTGACTCCTCGAGACAACGGTGGGTGTTTCCGGTTCTCTTCTGGAGTCGATTGGTGGTGGGTTCCCTATCGGTGGGTTGTTCCTTTCCTCCGAGTCTTTGTCCCCGAGACCCCCGAGACACCGATGGGTTTTTTCGGTGCCTTTAAGCGGAGTCGATGAAAGTGATATCCCTATCGGTGGGTTGTATATTTCCTCCGAGTCTTTGGGATAATTCATGTGCCCTCGACAAAGGATGTGATTTTCTAATGTCATCATTGGGCGAAGTGGAAGCGCCCCTACCAAATGGGTTGTTTGTTTCCCTAGATCTTGGGAGTAGTAGTTGGGACCAAGGGCAATCGATTGTGATTTATCGGTGTCCTTCGTTGTCACTGTGGTGGATGTTTCTTGGTCACCGATGGGTGGTGGATCGCCTTGGGCATCTTTGCCTTTTGGGTCAGGTTCACGAAGCCTCGTGGCCCTAAGACTTGGGTTTGGTCTTAGTCCCGATCGAGACTTCCCTTTCTCTTTTAGGAGAAGGGTTTGGAGACATCGATTCCTCCGGTTGTTTACAGCAACCATATGGGCCGTCAATTCAATATTAGTGACAAGGGATGGGTCCTTTTGAAAATTTGATTGACTCAGGATGGCAGGTAAAGCACACTATTTTTCTTCCTGAGGATAATTTGAACCCAGTAACACTTGTAAAGCACAAGAGACAAACCTAGGATATGAAACGTATTTCGTCCTAGTTTTGCTCTGTAGCTTGGTTACAAGATCACTTTAAATAATCTCCCCTATGTCGACAGTGACCCCATTCATCAAGCAGTATGCCATCATAACCTGAATAGAATTAACTTGTTCAGTGGATGAGTGGTTCCCGTCGAGGATCTGAATCACAAAAGTTAATAGGATCCTCCAAGCCACGGGAAATGAACTCTTGGTGACTGGGGTCTTGTCCAAAAATGTTGGATCTAAAACGATTTGTTTTAACCCATCCTTCACTGTGGAGGGTTCAGGATGGGCGACAAAAGCCCCTTTGTTGTAGTCTAGCCCTGTTGAAGTGCAAAATGTTTTATAATCCGGGTGAATTGTTGTCCTCCGTTAAGACCGAACTCGATGAGATATTTCCCGAGTGGTCTAAGGTTGTTCTCATCGCAGAGGTGTCGGGTCAAAGGCCTTAGTTGTTGCCCAAAACTCCCCGAGGAGGTTTTGGTGCAGCTTTGAGGACACCGAACAAAGGCCGCTTTCGGTGGGCGCTTATACAAAAATTTCATAATGTCCTTATAGGTCGACATTTGAGGATATTCAAAATTTCCTATGACATTATTTGTTTTAAATTCAACATTGCTAAGATCACCTACCAACTGTGAAGCAAACTGAAGAGATTGTGTTCTTGCCATTTCCATTAAAAGGTTTTTAGGGTTTTGAAAAAAATTTCTTGACAAGAACAATCAAAGGTTTTGAATCTCTTAAGTTGTGATGAAAAAATTTTGTAAAGGATTACAGAGAAGATTTTTCAGAAAAGGATTTGAAGAACACAAAGATTTCTGAGTTTGAAAAGAGATTTAGATAGAGTTTTGTTAGCAGAAATATTTTGTGTGTGTTTTAAGGATTTTGTGAGGGGTATTTATAGTGTGTTTAGAGGGGTAGTTTGTGCATACTTGTGGATTTGTAAAGTCAGTTTTTGAAAACGTTTTGAATTTCCACATTTAATGCCACCCTCCACTACCCGCAGTAAAATCCCATTTTTCAAGGAAACAGTTGCAGTGTACAGTAAAAGTGCACTTTTGCAGTAATAAAATATCCACATGATATTTAATGTGAGAGGAGGCATTTAATGCCAAGTGGGATGAGGTAAGTATTAGGTACCCTTGACAGTAAGATACAAAGGCATATATTCCTATATTTAATTGGTGTGACTTCCAACCTAGGACATTTAAGTAACTAATATTTAGATGCAATTAGTTACTCATTCAATGCTCAATATCTAGAGTCATGGTCCCTGAATGAGTCTTACTCATTCAGTGAGAGGATGAAATTGGGTTTGTTCAGGGAGGATGAACCATTTCAGTGAAAACTCACTGAGATTGGGATTGGTTTTCAGGTTTCTGACTTTAAATGTCTAGCATTCCCAACTCAGGTTTCAGTCTCCTGAAGGTAGGTTCATCTAAGGGTTTTGTGAAGATATCAGCAAGTTGATATTCAGTGGGAATGAAATGAAGCTCTATGTCTCCTTTCATTATATGGTCCCTGATAAAATGATATCTTATATCAATGTGTTTGGTTCTTTGGTGAAGGACAGGGTTGTTGGAGATAGCAATGGCGCAAGTGTTATCACAGAAGATGGGTACCATTTTGTAGTGGATGTCATAGTCACTGAGTTGACTTTTCATCTTTAATACATTGGCACGAAGATCCTGCAGTTGCCCACATATTCGACTTCACCAAGACATAGCCACCGATTGTTGCTTTTAGCACTTGATAACGCTACACGCGTCGTCGGGGTCAAAGGAACTTCCTTTTAAATCGAACAAGTTTTTCAACACCCTAGGCAGTGAACCTAATCGTTGTAGTGTAGTATTAGGGTAAGCCACCGGAATTGATATCGTTCTCTAGGAGAATAGGAATGCTAGTGAGAAGTTACTACGCTAAGGTTGGGGTTGAGGAAGATTTATTTTTTATCTTTTTATATTTTTTAGGAGATGGAAAGGTACGAATCTCGGGGTTTGGATTTGGGGGGTTGGTATTTCTACCGATTACTCTACTATCTAATTATCTAATTAACTAAGGTGAGGGTAGTCTATGTCTAATTATTTTGTGCTCGTATGATGGTTTAAAGATGTGTTTACTTAGGTTTTATTACTCCTTAATTATCTCCTATTGATAGTTGAATTGTCACGTCCTTATTCTTAATTGCGTTGTGTGTCTAAGGTCGTAGGGTATGCGTTTATCCCTAACTCTTTGAAACTACCAAAGGGTCTCGTCTACAAAATCTCTAGGATTTATAAACTCTAACTCTAAGGTACTCTTTGGATGGTTTAGCCTACAACTACTCTAGGTGTTATAGTCTAAGGTTCACAAAGATTAATCAAGCATTAACTACACAACGAATGACCTATCGCATTACTAGATCATTAACAATTAAGATAAGAGACAACCAATCAATATTCAATAATTAAGTTTCATATTTCCTAAGCAAACACAAAAGTAAATTAGCCGGACATGGAGAACATGCAAGCATACACACAAATAATTGAAGACATAATTGAATTATTGAAGTAAAACACTTATCTTGATGTAAGATAGGGTTTGGAACCCTAAAATACTGTACAAGACAACCTTGGTTCGATTTAGGTTTTTACTCCAAAAGACTACACACCGAAAACTAAAAAATTCGGATTCTATATATAAGATTACATTCGCGACGGCGTCACCTTATAATTTGTGACGCCGTCGGGTCGCCGTTATTAGAGTTTCATCTTGGCCATGTTAGTCTTGCGACGGCGTCACCTTATGCTTGTGACGCCGTCCTCTTGACCTCGGCGCCGTCTCGATCAAATCTAGGCCGTCGAGTTGCGGCGACCTACTCTTTTAAAGCCCGACACCGTCACTTGTAAATAAGCAATTTAGCTCTTGATCGTCACAACATGTGCTCCGACGGCGTCAGAGATAACACCGACGCCGTCCCTTGTGTTTCAAAGAATTGAGTGTCTCGATTCTTGACTTTGGCCATTTACTTCAGATATCCGCGCTTTTCGTCCAAATAAGTGCCATTCCAAAGAATTTGCCTTCAAGAGACCTAAAAGTGAAAAGGAACGATATTAAGTAATAACGGATACAAAGTGATCAAATAAGGGCTTAAATGACCCCTCAAAAGGTACATTTTAAAACCTTATCAAATATCCTTACACTTGGTATTTGCTTGTCCTCAAGCAAATGTGCTTTTAGCCAATTAATTTATAAGTTGGGGGTCATGAAGCATTGGTTTAAAACAATCCACAACACTTATAAGCCCCGCAAAAGTCATAACAAGCACGGAAATTATATACTAGCACCTCACATGGGGTGTTTGGATACTCACATCTCTCGGGTGTGTATGAAATATAACAAGTTGTAAATGGAAGATAAACACTCATTAACCGGTCCTAGTACATAGATTACCATAGGCTTGAGACTAGATCAAACCTCCATCGCTTTTGCGTAAGCACCTAGGATAGACTATCCAAGAGGACTTTTAAAGGGTTGTAATGTTAGGCTTACGGTAGGGAAACAAAGGGTTTGGGGGGATAGGCTATTTAGTGGTGGCAAGTCAAAAATCTTTTTGTTACAAGCATGCGAAGAATGGCGTTGTTAAGCCAAGACTCGACACTCTAAACTCTAGATAACTGAAATAAACAAACATAAATTAAAGATAGATGTAGGATGGTAGCCCGTAATTTTTTTTTTTTTTAACTCTTTTTTTTTTCTTTTTATCTTTTTCTATTTTTTTTTCATACACTTTTACTCTACCATCCTCTATAGAAACATCAAAGTGATAGGGATTTATAGGCACATCCCTACACTTGAGTTTTTATTACTCTAACACTAATTTGACCCGAATTGAAAAGATCAAAACACTTGGAGTACATTATTACGCAAATAAAGGGAATTTGAATTTAACGTTCCCTTCCCATCATTTCATAAACTTTAACTTTTCCCATGAGTCCCAATTGTCCCAAAACTGTGTACAAAGGATATGACTCGACTTAGAAACTTATGCAAGCAACTAGATAATTGAACTAAGGGTTTTTAGGGTGATAACAATAATGCACTAAAAGTGAGTGCATACAAGGTAGGCTAAGGCGATTTGGGTGTACATTTGGGGTGGGGTGTAAACAATGCTTTCATTGATATTCGGAAAACCAAACATCACGAGAACCGCGAAAAGGATAGGCTCGAGGGGTTAACTAGGGTATCGTGTACTAAAGATGAGTACAACGCAAAGGTATGGGGGAATTACTCAACCGATGTGGAAGAAGTAATTATATTACGGGTATAAAACAAGGGTTATCTTAATGCCTCTTATCATTTAGTTATTCCTAACTACACAAGTGTAGTTTTACTAGCGATCTCGGGATGCATCACAAAACAAGTTCTAGAATCTAATATACTACCGGTTCACACTCTAAGCATTAAAGATGAATGCTTTAATTCCTACTAATCTAAGGGTGATCCTCACATTTTGGGTGGAATTTAATTGGTAAAGGGTTTTTGTGCTAGTCATATAACTTTCTATCCATGAGACGCTTTTGTTAAGACTAATGGCCCATTCCTATATGTCATGAAAATTTTTAAATTTGGTGCCAAAATTACCCTAACCAACATTTTCTCATGGTTTATTCCACAAATGAAATTGGACAAAGCAAATAATCAAGGATAAGCATAGTTTCAAAGTTCCCGTTTTATTTTCCCTCCCTACACTTAAACTGAACATTGTCCCCAATGTTCCCCGAAAGTATCAAAGTTATGATAATGGAAGGTAATAAAAGATGAAAGAAACTAGTACTCCCCTGATTAGCTCGGTAGGATCCGTGTAAAGTGGTGGTTATATTATTCTTCAAGAAGAACGTTTGCGAGAAAAGCTCATTCTCATCTTATGTATCTCCTTCTTGATAAATTAAACCTGCACACTTGAAGAAAACAAACAAAACCTTCGCGTAAAATCGGCGGTAATAATATATATAAGACTCTACTAAACTAGGATATAATGCTTGTGGAATGGATGTTTACAAATTTACGGAAAATTAAGACCGAAAATTCCAAAAATTATAAGTAGCTCAAAAACGAGAAAAAGTAATCGCTTATTTTTGCTCCTTCTCGACGTCGAGTTATCCCGACAAAAAGCGGTCTCGATTTTGGAAAAAATTCGGAAAATTTACATCTTTAAAATCTGGAAAAATTTCGCAAAACATCCATTATGACTCGATACAAGCATTTGACTCAAACAAACACACATGTATATCTTTTAATTAATTGAAATTCTCATGTTTACGTTTCTTTTGAAAACGTGTGTAATCCTCCCTACACTTATCCTTTATGTAAAATACCTTTATATGTAATTAAGACGAGGTTAATGAAAAAATAAAGCATTTTTACAAATTTAAACATGAGAACATACAATAATGAAAAGATATATGACACACAAATAAAAATGAAAAACAAATACACATGGGTTGCCTCCCAAGAAGCGCTTGTTTTTGTTCGAGTCACGAGCTTGACTCTACCCTTATTTAACGGATAAAGGGGAAGTTTTTCCTACACTTAAGCTTAAGTGCGGGTGATAGTAGCGATACACACCCTTAGGGTGGAAATTTGCTACGTGAGGAGAGTCTGATGGGTGATTTATATGCTCAAAGGAGTGTGCTCCATTCATTATAACCTTACCTAATTCTATTGGTGTAGCGGGTAAATCAAATCTCTCTCCTAAAAATGGATCATCTTCTATCAACTTCAAAATATTATTAGTTAAGGATCCATCTTGACTTAATAAACCCGGCTTAAACCCATAATGTTTCTTGTTATCAACCATGAATGGGTGATATAAGTGTGTAAGGTCATGGGTTACTCCTATATTAGCTTCCACTCTACATGGCCTAGAGTCTACTACCTTTATCAAGCAACTACCCGGACTATTTATTTTGATGGGTGGATTGGGGCCTAATTTAATTCCAAGATTCACATTTAAAGACGGAAAATTGGGTAAGGTTTTTGGTTGAGGCTCTGGTTCATCAAAATTAGGAACTTCCCTAGGACTAAGAGAGAGGTCATGACAACAAGCATCTAAACCTACATTCTCTAGTGGCGTTTGGTCCAAAGGTTCTATATTAATCGAGGTTCCTATAGTCTCTTCTACTTCTTCCGGGTAAGTTATAGGCGATGTGTGTTCCTCAAGTGATGGTAGGGCTTGTGGGCTTGGAGTTTCCACCTCATTCTCCATTATATCTAGATCTCTTAAATGTTCATTAGTATGATTTAACCCAAATACACTCTTAAGTATCTCAAATCCTTCTTTAGCCATTTCAAATTCTTGGTCCGATTCATAAGAATCATTCTCAAAAATTTGATCACTATGTTCCATTTGCCTAAAGGATTCCTCATGTATGTCATATGTTTTGAAATCTATCCCACACATGCAAATAGGTGGTTCAACTCTAACCATCTCACAATCTTGTTAGGGTTTAGGTTCCATGTTCTTAAAAGCTAGGTCTTTTTTTATCATGATGCCTAAGGTTGGATAAATCCTCCTTGTCCATTTCCTCAAGTTGTGACATCTGATGGTTTATGCTTAGGAGGCTTTTCTCAAAACTTTTCCAGAGGTTCTCACTAAAAGGAGTTGATTCTAACAATGATCGTTGAATAGAAGCCACACAAGCACAAAATTTATCAAATCCATCCACTTTACACCCGACTCCTTTTGGATATCTCTAAGATCACTCACAAATTCATTAGAACAATAAAAAGCAATCCAATTTGCGAAATTCAATTGTTCCTCATTTGTTAATGATTCAAATGCAACTTCACTTGCCATAGCGACAAATGAAAAGGGTTTTACGAACACAAACACAAAGAAGAGGGATAGACTACGAGGAAGCTAAAAATGGGAAAAAAAGCTTACTTGATAGGAATCAAGCAAGGAAACCTAAACGAGGTGGACTCCTAACTAGCTATTCTATTCCCGGCAATGGCGCCAAAAACTTGATAACGCCACACGCTCGCTCGGGGTCAAAGGAACTTCCTTTTCATCGAGCAAGTTTTTCAACACCCCAGCGTTGAACCTAATCGTTGTAGTGTAGTATTAGGGTAAGCCACGGAATTGATATCGCTTCTCTAGGGAATAGGAATGCTAGTGAGAAGTTACTACGCTAAGGTTGGGGTTGAGGAAGATTATTTTATTATCTTTTATATTTTTAGGAAATGGAAAGGTACGAATCTCGGGTTTGGATTTGGGGGTTGGTATTTCTACCGATTACTATACTATCTAATTATCTAATTAACTAAGGTGAGGGTAGTCTATGTCTAATTATTGTGTGCTCGTATGATGGTTTAAAGATGTGTTTACTTAGGTTTTATTACTCCTTAATTATCTCCTATTGATGGTTGAATTGTCACGCCCTTATTCTTAATTCGTTGTGTGTCTAAGGTCGTAGGGTATGCGTTTATCCCTAACTCTTTGAAACTACCAAAGGGTCTCGCCTACAAAATCTCTAGGATTTATAAACTCTAACTCTAAGGTACTCTTTGATGGTTTAGCCTACAACTACTCTAGGTGTTATAGTCTAAGGTTCACAAAGATTAATCAAGCATTAACTACACAACGAATGACCTATCGCATTACTAGATCATTAACAATTAAGATAAGAGACAACCAATCAATATTCAATAATTAAGTTTCATATTCCCTAAGCAAACACACAAGTAAATTAGCCGGACATGGAGAACATGCAAGCATACACACAAATAATTGAATACATAATTGAATTAATGAATTAAAACACTTATCTTGATGTAAGATAGGGTTTGGAACCCTAAAATACTGTACAAGACAGCCTTGGTTCGGTTTAGGTTTTTACTCCAAAAGACTACACACCGAAAACTAAAAAATTCGGATTCTATATATAAGATTACATTCGCGACGGCATCACCTTATAATTTGTGGCCGCCGGTCGCCGTTATTAGAGTTTCGTCTTGGCCACGTTAGTCTTGGCGACGGCGTCACCTTATGCTTGTGACGCCGTCTCTTCACCTCCCGACGCCGTCGGATCAAATCTAGGCCGTCCGAGTTGCGACGACCTACTCTTTTAAAGCCCGACACCGCCACTTGTAAATAAGCAATTTAGCTCTCAGATCATCACAACATGTGCTCCGACGGCGTCAGCAGATAACACCGACGACCGTCCTCTTGTGTTTCAAAGACTTGAGTGTCTCGATTCTTGACTTTGGCCATTTTTTTCAGATATCCGCGCTTATTCGTCCAAATAAGTGCCATTCCAAAGAATTTGCCTTCAAGAGACCTAAAAGTGAAAAGGAACGATATTAAGTAATAACGGATACAAAGTGATCAAATAAGGGCTTAAACGACCCTCAAAAGGTACATTTTAAAACCTTATCAAGACTCCAACAAACTAGTTTTCCTCCAAGAAATTGACAGACCCCGAGGTACTTTTTATGTCCATGTTGCGACCAAAGATAATCGTAATCGAATACCCTTTGAGGTCAAACCCCGAGCACTTTGGATAGTAGAGTCCAAGGCTTGGAGTTCCTTCGGTATCTAAGAATTCTTTTCTCGACCGAGGTGGGATTCTTTGGGATTAGATCGATATCTTGCTATTAGACAGATCGAGAATTGTATGTCCGGTCCGAAGCGATGAGATACATCGGTGAGCCAACAATCCTCCGAAATGAGTTTGGTTGATGATTTGCCGGTGAGATCGGTCCAAGGTTGTTAGGAGGGACCATTGGTGTCTTCACCGAGGCACGATCGATATCTCATATTTCTTCAAGAGATTTCGGTGTACTTCTCTTGACCGATGGAGATTCCTTTATCGCTTGCACGATTTGTAGTCCAAGGAAGTATGTGAGGTCACCCATCATGCTCATTTTAAACTTCTTTGTCATCGGTTTTCAAACTGCTTGCAAAGAGTGTAGTTTGTTGAGCCAAAGATGATGTCATCAACATATACTGGACTAGTATCATATCTTTTTGTCCCGTAGATAAACAATGTGTTGTCTATCTTTCCTCCGACAAACTTGTTTTGTATCGTGAAGGTCGACAGAGTTTCATACCATGCCCCGGGAACTTGTTCCACCATAAAGGGCTTTATCAAGCTTGTAGACATAGTCGTGAATTCACTACTCTCAAAGCCCTGAGGTTGCCGAACATACACATCTTCCTTGAGTTCACCATTCGTGAATGCACTTTTTACATCCATTTGGTAAACTTTGAAGTTCATGTAGGTAGCAAATGCAAGGAAGATCCCGATGGCTTCCATTCTTGCAACAGAGCAAATGTCTCATCATAGTCAATGCCTTCTTGTTGATCAGAACCTTTGTCTACAAGTCCGGCTTTGTTTTTAATGACATGCCGTTTCATCGCTTTTGTTCCCGAAAACCCACTTCATTCCTATAACTATGACATCCTCGAGGACATTTGATCAAGGCCATGACCTTGTTTTTATCAAACTGTTGAAGTTCTTCTTGCATAGCTCGAACCCGCCTAGGATGTTTTAGAGCCTCGGTGACACTTTTAGGTTCTATATCCGATAGGAAATCAACATATAGGCATTCATTGGTCAAGTCAGAAGCTTAAATTAGCGCCATGCTTCTAGTGAGCATTCCTTCACGGTTCACCAATGATGTTTACAAGTTCAATATCCCGAGATTTTGTCCACTTACACCGTGGTCTAGGATCCGAGCTTGAAGAGGTTACCGAAACTCGTGGAGTGAGTTCGTGCCGGAGCCACATAATCATTAAGAACATTTGTTGAGATGTCTTGTTCAGTTGGGGTTCATGAATCACGTGTTCTGAACATTTGGTTCAATGTTACCTATCCCAAGAGGGACCGATTGATTATCAATGAATTCACCGATAGTTGGTTGTGAAAGGTTGTGAGGCAAGACATAATATGAGATGTCAAGATCAACTTGGTATGAGGAATTGATTTCATGTTATACTCATCGAGGATATCTTGATGAGTCATAAATTCCTATTTCCTCTCTTCGAGGTGTTGGTAAACCCGATGCTTTCGAACTCTCATCAAAGGTGACATGAAAGGTTTCTCAACTTGTTGTCTCCTTGTGTTAAATACCTCAAGGCTTTGGAGATCGGTGAGTAACCTAGAAAGTATCCATCATCGCCTTTAGCATCAAACTTGCCTAGAAGATCCTTGTGGTTATGAATAAACACAGACATCCAAACACATGAAAGTAGGCGATATCGAAGTCTACCTTTGAATGTCTCATATGGGGTTTTGTTATGTCTTTTGACAATGATTGACCTGCTTTTAGTGTAGCAGTTTGTTTTACGCCTTCAATTCGTAAATGTTTTGAAAGAGTGAGCCATTTAACATAGTTCTAGTTGCTTCAATGAGAGTTCTGTTTTTCCTTTCACCACCCCATTTTGTTCGGGGGTGTAAGGAGATGAAATTTTTGGGAGATTCCTTTTCATCACGTAACATCTCAAGCTCTTCATTTCTAAACTCGATACCATTGTCGGCCTCGATTTGTTTAACTGTAATATCATTCCGGTTTTCAATGCTCCCGATGAATGACATTATAGTGTCACCGCTCGACTCTTTTGGAAAGAAAGTATACCCAAGTGTATCTTGAAAACTCATCAACAATGACAAGTGTATACCTCTCATGCCGGATTGATCTAGGATGACAGTCCAAAGAGATCCATATGCAGGAGGTGAAGGCGACTTTGATTGAGAAGTTTTGTTTTATTTTGAAAGATGCTCTTTCATGTTTACCTTTTTCACAGGCTGAGCATGGTTTGTTTTGCAAAAACGAGTGATGGTAAGCCAAGGACCTTGTTTTGTTTTGCCAAGTTGTTGAGATTTTTGAAGTTTAAGTGAGAGAGTCTCTTATGCCATAGCCAGTTGACAGTTTCAGTGGCTTTGGCAAAGAGACAAGTTCCATCTTTAGAGAGTGTTGACATGTCTAAGACATAAACATCATCCCTTCTAGGAGCTATCAAAAAAACTTCTTTGTTGGCATTGAAAATGGTACCTTGTTTGTCATTGAATTGCACAATGTACTTAGCATCACAGAGTTGACTGAGACTGATGAGATTGTATTTTAGACCATTGACATATGCTATTCTAGAGAAAACTATTTCATTACAGTATACTGAACCATAACCTTCATGGGACATGATGAGTTATCACCAAATACTACATTGGGTCTGGTTCCTTTACATACTTGTGCAGATACTCCTTAACACCAACATGCTTCTTGAGCATCCACTATCTAGATGCCGATAGGCTCCTCGCGTGTCTCTCGCACAAGTAGTAAAGTGGATTAGTTTCTTCATCGACCCACTTGCTAGTGGGCTTGGGTCTAATGGTTTGCTTAAATTGAGCAATCGACTCATGGTCGGTGGTTGAGTGCATTGTGCTACCACGTGTTTTGCATTTAGAGACCGAGGAAGACTCAGTGATTCTTGGTTGCTTTGAAATTCTCCTTGCATTGATGACATCGTCATGCCGGGATGTCTCATGAGTTGGATTTCGCAAATATCACAAAGATGTGTTCATGAGACAATCATCGGGATGATGATCATTAAAGCCACGGTGTGGGCAAGGAGAGAAGGGTTTTGCTCTAAACTTTTGAGCGATTTTGAGGTTGAAGCATCCGATGACCAACTTTGGTATAGTTTGCTTTATCGAGAGAACTTACGATTGTAAGTGATCGAAGTTCTCGTGATCTTCCTTTTGTAGATCATACAAAAGGATTCTATAACGCTTGTCGGTTGTATGACTGGTATAGTGGCATAGATCACACTTCGCTTTGGTTTGGTGGTGGCTTTTGACTTTGAGGAACTAGAGGAAGTGGCTTTGTTTCCTTGATTAATTTAGGATTTTTCGATGGATTCCATCTTATCGCTTAGCTTCCTCACAAGTTCGACGATTCTTTGAATTTGGTCGCCTTCATGGGGACAGAGGATGTGGAAGTCTCGGTTGGTGTAGATTCATGTTGAATTTGTTTTGATGGTCTTTTCGAATGGTTCTACCATGTCCGCACCTTTCCTTTGGTGAGTGTGGATTGAATTGTAATGGAGTAAGCTCGAGCTAGGAGCAAGACCTCAAGAGGTTCTAGGGGTGGAAGGTGCTTGAGATTCTGCCTGACTCGAGATGTGTTCAAGACTACCGGGTACATCGTGAGTCCAAGCATGCTATTTAGAGCTTGACTTTCAGGCTCTAGAATTCTTCCAGAATCGAAATTAGGAAGCTTACTGTCAGGATCAACCCGTTTAATCCAATCACCGGGCTTGGGAATAGTCAACATATTGGTAATCATGCCACCAAACACAAATGATTTGGGAGACTGGTCTTTGTTGTGAGAGTCAGGGAGATGATCTTCACCTATGACTCTCTTTTTGCTACTGGGAGCTCCCACAACATCAAAGACTCTTGGATTCTTAGCAGTCCAACTAGCAATGATTTCCTTTTCTTTCTTAAGTTCTTCTTGAAGAGCCTGATTTCTTTTAACTAATTCGGTGTTTTGAATTTGCAAAGTGATAGCCTCAAGCTTGTTTTGTTTTAAAAGAAGCAATTCATCCCTACACTTGTTTAGTTCAAAACTTAGCTTGTTATATTTTGAAAAAAGATTTAATCGTTGCTCTTCTACAAACTTAAGATCGACATTGATATAGTTCATATAGGACTGCCAATCAGAGTCATCATCCATAGAAAGTAAAATATTTACCTTTTTCATTGTAATGTTGACCCATTCTCCATTTTTGGCATGATTTTTTCCCACACCAGCTTGTCCTCTTCGGAGAGAGCCATCGATAATCGACTTGCACCATTTCATCATCGATGAGACAGGCTCTTCATCCCAATCGAAGACTTCAAAGAACAAGACCTTTGTTTTACCCCGCATGCATTTAATAGTTTGTGTTGTTTCGAGGGTGAGGCCTCAAGCAATGCTAGCTTAGCTTTGGCTTTCTTGTATTTAGCTTCAAAATCCATAGTTTTGTTTTGATCGATTTGTTTTGATAGATTTTAGGTTGAAATTTGCTAAAGCCTCAAGACCGATTAGACCACGATGGTTTGTAAGAGGGTTCGAAATTGTTTTTGAAAACAAATCATTTGCAAATGGCCTTTTATGACACTTAAAGCATTCGGTGTCTTGATTGTTTTAGTCGTTGAAAACCTTTGTTTCTTTTTATAAACGTTCGAGAGTTGGCAAGGAGTGCCTTTCTTGAAATTCAGCTCGTGTCATTTAGGTACTCCTTACTTGATCTCTCATCGGGCTCATCATCCGAGTTTTCTTGGAAATCTTGAACCACATTGTTAGAAAAGAAAGCAATTGATTTTGGTGATGAGGTGGTGGTCGGGACTTCTTGACTTCGAGACTTCTTTAAGTCGGTATCGTCTGTTGATGAGGTTTTCGTCATAGACAAATTTCCCATAAATTTCGTGAAGCTCAAGATTCGGATATGATTATCATTCCTAAGTCCCTCGAGAAATTCAACCACTTCTCGTAGACTACCGACAAAACCAACATTGATTTCATTTTTGGACAACTTAACACCATCATTTGACAGCTCATTTAAGAGAGTTTTGTATCGGTGTAAGTTTGAGAGAGTTTCGAGTCCTTAGCCCTCAAGGTGTTATACTCAAGTTTCGTGTCCATTATCCTGCTTTTCTTGGTATCGATGGGCCTTCATGGCTATGAACTAGGTCATCTCAGTTTGTTTAGTCAGACTACAACTTATAATCGACTCCATAATATCATCGGGAAGAGATGATATGATGATACTTTTGAGTCTTTGGTCCCGGTTGACCACTCTCCTCTCATCCCGAGTCCACCGAGCTTGTGTTTAGGCACACCTTCAGCTTTTTTGGGATAAATGGACCTTCATTTATACACTTGATATAATAAGGTTTCATCCCAATCAAATAGCAAAGCATACGCTTTTTCCATTTGTTAAATTTACCAACTTCAAGTCTAGGGGCAACAGCTGAATAAGCTCCACCCTTTTTGTCGACTAGTTGGGGTACATCAAATTCAGCCATTTTAGGATCCTGATTTAAAAAAGTTTAGAGCAGCTTAAAAACAGTTTTATAATCAGCCTTGCTTTGATACCACTTGTTGTTCCCTATTCACTATATTATAAAAACAGTTAAAAGTATTTTAAAAAAACTAATAGTGAATCAATGACTGAAAGATGTAAGTGAAACACAGATAGTAATTTTCCACATCATATTCTTATTAGAAATGAATCAAAAGAATACGTTACCCTAGTACTTGTGGAACAGTACTAGGGATTGAAATGACAAAGTGTTGGTAACTCCTCTCAAGCTCGGGCTAAGTCGAGCACAACTACAAGTACCCACCGAGCTATCTCGTGGATTGTTGTATTTAGAGGAGTGAAAGATGGCTCATGTGTATGTGTGTTTTACAATTCACAAGTTTAATCTATCACTCCATCTCTTATGCTATTTATACATGTATGAGTTTTAACTCTTTCCTAAGTGACAAATTGACAATTTATGTAAGACAAAATCTTGATGTATTTTGACTCTGCTTACAAAGACTATATTAGGTAAAGGGACCAAGTCATTTTCTAGTTGTCGATCGATGCCGAGCCTTCAGGGAAAGTTGATTTCTTGAGGATAAGCACTCCGCCTTTATCGCTTCAAGCATTACCGCTTTGTCCCCCATTCTTCGCCTTCATAGTCTTGATCTTGATTTCGGTTTGTCTTGATGTTTGTAGTTGGAGAGGAGTTTGAGGATTCAGTGAGTTATTGCCATCACCACCGAATCCACCATCTTCTTCTTGACTCAAGATTCACTCTTTAAGTTCCGCCATCGGGTGGAGAGACTCCTTCTTCGCCTCATACCGAGTATCCGGAAGATGGCTCACCGAGAGACTATGCACTCAAGGACCGTTAGTGTTTAATCGGATTAAGCACTTAGGTTATTTTCTATTCAAATCCTAGATTAAGGAGTTTGGTTATTCACTGAACCCAACATGCAGATTGCTGCTAAACCTTTTATTATTAATATGCTAGAATGACTACAGGATATCATTAGGACTTTGGAGATAACTTTGTAGGCGTGACAACATGTTGCTTGGGGAGATGCAACGAGTAGTCAATTTGTTTAACATAAGGTGCAACTAAAATTAGAATTAGCAAACCATTTAGAAAGTTGCAACTTGTTTATCGATGGTTTGGAAGACCACAAGAAAATAGAAAATTTGTAGAGCCTAGGTAAAAAACTGTTGGAGTACTAGTTTGGCGTTGTAAGATTCAACAAGCTAGACTAAAGGGCTAGGAAAAGGGGATTGTTATCAAAATGTTTTGGCAATATGCGACTTTAACATGATGTTTACATTTCTTGTTGCCGGATGGGAAGGAGTAGCTCATGATTCGAGAATTTTATCAGAAGCAATAAGAAATCCTAATGCACCTTTTCCATTACCCCTCGCAGTATATACATACATACCACACACACACACACACACACACACACACACACACACACACACACACACACACACACACACACACACACACACACACACATATATATATATATATATATATATATATATATATATATATATATATATATATATATATATATATATATGCACACATATGTATGTATATATACATAGATACGTATAGTATATATACATATATACGTGATATACATATATATGTATGTATATTTGAACTATTTCTTAAATATTAATGATCGTATAACATTTACAGACAAATATTATCTTTGTGATGTCGCCTACAAACACACACACGAGGGTTTATGGCACCATATCGCAATGTGAGATATTGGTTAGGAGATTTTCGACGAAGCCGTCCCCTGAATAGTAAAGAAAAATTCAACCACTCACATACGAAACTTAGAGATGTGATTGAACGTGCTTTTGGTGTCTTAAAAGCACGTTTTCTTATATTAAAGAAGATGGCACTCGTTTCACTAACAAAACAACGAAATATCACGATTGCATGTTTTGCACTTCATAATTTTATACGCAAAGAGGGTTTAGATGACAAACTATTTTCTAGATATGAGCAATCAAATGTGCAACTTGATAATGACAACATATTAGTTGAAGTTGATGATGGAGTTTACGAAGAAGATCAAGTTGTTCAACCACAAGGGAATGCACCAGACCGACAATATATGACTAATTTAAGGGATCAAATCGCGCAACAATTAATGCAAAGTGATTGAACGGGTCGGGTCCTAATTTGACATATGTTTGTAGTATTTTGATAATTTATGTGCTTTGAAATTTTTATGTTTTGACCCATATGTATTGTCTTTAATATTCCGTATTTTAAGCGATATTGGTATATTTTGAACCATTATGTATTGTCTTTAATACTACGCGTTTTAAACGATTGCTTGTTTTGCACTCAATAACACAAAAAACTAGTGAAAAAGAAAAAGGAAAAAAAAGTTATTTCAGTAGCACAGTGAAAAAGAAAAAAGAAAAAAAAAATAGGAAAGAAGTACTTCAATAGCACAAAAAACAAACGGTCTTCTTCTTGCAGATGAAGAGCTTAAATGTACCTCTTCTTCTGCAGACATGATTTACAGATGAAGAGGTAAAATCTCTGAAAAAACAAACGACACCTTACATTGCCATATCTGCAAGTAAAATATGTTACTACAATAACCTAACATAAAAGGATTCTCATCATGCTCATACACCAGAAATTCCTTAGTTGTTTCTAGTCATTAGTGTCAATATAAAATACCAAAGCAACAACACAATATTGTTAACTAATGGCAAAAAGAGATCATATTAGCTTTAGTTACGTAATGTATTTCCTACTCAATCTTATAACTAACATGCATAACTGCTAAAGTGTTAATTAATTGTTATACAAAATGCATTGTAATATTTAGTTAAATGTCAAGCTATAAGCCTAAAGTTCAAAGTTCACTCACCTATGGATGTTTTAATCGAGATAGCATCTTTGGTACCTTTTAAGTTTTATGTTCTCTATTGCGAAAACTGAAAATGTCAGTTGTGGTTATCCCATTGTAACTTAACAGAAAATATATAAACATTGACTGTGAATACCAATAACATAGCTCAGAGCACATATCTTGAAGAAAAAGACCATGACTTTAACAAGCTCACTCATTCGCAAACTTCATAGTTAGTCAAAAAGTGTTTCTCGCATATAAAATTAGTTAAATCATTTCATATACACTTGCATTCAATTTTGAATATGAATTTAACAACACTGAAGACTCAAAGTTAGCAAGTAGATAATCACTTTAATCAACAACCTTTAATAAGAAATTATACACAAATTAGTTCCATGCTACACCCATCCATGCTTAAAGATTTCGTTTATTACCATCCATGTTAACGCCAAAGTTCGCCACTATGAGGTACGTTGGTTTTACGGCAAGCCTAAAAAAGAGTTTATTTAATAGGCTTTTGATCTTATTATAACTTGAGTTGTTGTGATACAACATACATAACCAATCACGGATTAAAAAGTTCACACTTCGTCAAAGAGTTGGTGTTCAACAAATAAGCATACCATTTAGCAAAAATACGGATTATACGAAATGAAGTTAGCCTTAGTCAGCTGATTAATAAAAAAAAGTACATAAACAGCAATCAAACCATGACAAATGATGCAGGTTTTACTGACCAGGTTTTAATATTTATAATGTCTCGTTATACCTATGGTCTACCCTAATGCACTAACGGGCAGTGTACCCGATCGTGTGTAGTGTAGTATTCGGTAAAACCGAGGTCGTCCCAAGAGCTATGTGAGCGGATTCTAATTAAGTTTAGGTGTCACATATTTTAAGGTTGAAATGATCGATTAATTAATAACTAAAGCAAGAAATGCAAGAAAGCAAATAAATGCGAGAATTGTGATCAATAAAGGAGAAGTGTGTTAACCTAGTTACTCATGCTATCATATTAAGTTCACGTTTAATTACTTCCAATCGCTTCAAGTGGGGGTTTAAGTCGCTAGGACAACATTTGGTCAGTTCGTCCTAACTTATCAGCAAAGGTTTCCACCGGAGATCAAGCTACTACCCTTGAAAGCTCAGTTATTTTTAGTTCCCTAAGCCAAGTCATTAAGTTCCGCTACATGCAAGATTCATAACAATAAGTGCCCGGGCGCTAGCATCTTAAACACTCATCCCTAACTTCTTAAGTTCATCCAAACGGTAGGTGATCGGTTGGTCAAATCGCACAAGCGAAGAAGGGTCGTCGGTTGGTCAATTCTTACCCTTCCCACTCGCCTACCTACTTAGGTCGATTGGTCATATCTCCTAAGCAACTAGACACTACTGCCATTCAAAACTACCGAAACAAGGGTAGCTACCAACAAACTATGCATGTATACACTAGAACAATTATACTGAAGCAATGTAAACATAAACAAAACAATTAAAGAATCATAACTATGCTAGCACCAAAGGTGCTTAGCCGCTCATATTAACTGAAACAATCGATTCAATGTTTAACATATTGAAATACATGATTTGAAAGTAAAAGAAATGATAAATTGCTAATGCTTATCGTTAGGGAGTGATTTCTCCTCGAGATGGCTCAGATGCTCCTCGAGATCCGCCTTGACCTCCTACCCACATTCTCTCGCTTTGTGTGTGGAGTGAATGATGAGAAATGCGAATTTTGGGCGATTTATAGGCGGATCCGTTACGGCGAACTAAAGTTGAGAGTTACGCCGTGATGAGTGCTTATAAACTCATCATTTTAGGTCAAATCTGAATCGCAAAACATTTAAAAACACTCCAAATGCATCAAAATACTGAAAATATCTCAAAATTGTGTTTTATATGTTTCGGATGCAAAATTATCAAAAACAAATGAAAACGAGCAAAGTTTGCATAATTGGCGCTTCAGTCCCCAACTTTTAAAAATGGCAACTTTAGTCCCTGGAATTTCAAAGAATGACAGAATTCACCCCTGGACATTTTAAATTGGAAAATAAACATTTTTAGTCCTTTGGTAATTCTTACTCGTCAAAATTGGTCATTTTGAGAATTTTTGGAAAATTACAATTTCAGTCCTTCAAGTTTCACTAATGACAGATTTGGTCCTTGGATTATTGGAGATGGTCAAGTTTAACCCTTGGATTGTAAATTCAGAATCTACATGTTTGGCCCCTGGAGTTTCGAATTGTGCAGCTTAGGTCCCTAAACTACTCATTGGATCCATTATCCATCCTAAGCTACTAACCAAACCAACCCTTTAATAGTCCAAGCCCAATACCCGGTCAAGCCCTCAACCCAACCCGGTCAACTGATAACAACCCCTCACCCCTTTCTTCTTCCCTGTTTTTCCCGCCCACACAAACCCAAAACAAGAAACACAGAACCCTAGTTTCTCCTTTTCCTTCTCCCCAAACACTCCACCCCCATCACTCTTTTACCCAGCTACAACAAAACCCAAGTCCACCTTAATACCTTTTAACCAGTTACCCCCAAATCCCAAACCCACTATCCCTTTTTCCCACTGCCAAGCTGGAAATCCTTGGCTCAAAAAGACCAGTGTATGGTTGAGATCGAGTTCATTTGGTACCTACTTAATCAAGGGCTTGGATTGGTTCAAGAAACACAAGAGTGAAGAGATTGAAGACCCTAGACTAGTATAAATAGAAGCTTATTGTAGCCTTCAAAGGGCATTAGGGTTTAGATTTAAATTAAGTTATCTATTTTTATTATTCAGTTGTAATGTTTTTTTTTAGTAATGAAAAATATTCTTCTCAGCTTATTAGTTTGTTTTAGCTTAATTGGGAAATAAGCACTTAGTGCTTATAGCTTATTGTCTTTATTATCAGCTTTAAAAAGTTTTATTTTAAGCTAGTAAATAAGTTTTATAAATAAAAGTCCAAGTCTGTTTTTTTTTTCGGTCATTAAAATTTTACACCCCATCGTGTGTTTGGCTCAAGTCGATTTAAGGTCTAAAATGTGTTTTACCCGCTTTGACTCTTAAAGTCAAACGTGTTTTAAGGTTTTAGTTAGTTTTAAAAAGGTGTCAATACGCTTTATCAAGTTTCATACAAGTCTTGACTAAAAAAAACTCTCAATTCATTAACTGTCTTGCAAACAAAACAACGACTTAGTCATTGCTTTGTTTCACTTTGCGCCTTATTTTGGTCCAAGCTCTTTTCAAAAAAGCTTTTCTTAAGTCCTCACATACCCCTTTCAACATGCCTTTAGTTAGATGCACTTAGTTTCACTTTAGCTTAGTTTAATTTACATTTGAAAACTTGTAGTTGGCTACTGTGATTAACTGTTTCAGCAGCCCAGGTACCAAGTTTTCTTTCAGCTTTTCACAGGTTAGCTTTAGCTTATTTAGGATACATTAGGGCCTATTAGATAACATAGAATAGGAGCACTAGTTTCCAGCTTATTGTATGCTTATCTAGTTTTTTTATGCTTACTTAATTCCTTAAGTCCTTATTTCTCCATATTAGTTTAGCTCCCCTTAGTTAATCTTTATACCAACTGCTTATCCTTGTAAGTCTAGCCTAAGTTAGTTCTTCTTAGCTTATTTTTAATTCCACTGTTTGTCCCATAGCTTAGTTGATTTTAGACTAATAATCTCATATCCTAGCTTAATCTCACCCCCTTGCTGCCTTGTGTGCTTAACTGAGCTTAACAGTTTTAAAAGGAGTGCGTGTTTGCTTACTGTCCAGCTCAGCCACAATAAGCTATTCATAACAGCTAATTGTAAGTTTTCATAGAAAGAGTTTTCACAAAAAAATGCTTATTACTGTGTTCTTCACAAGTTCCAAAAGAAAATTCTAAAAACAAAAAAAAATTTGCAAAAATTGGGATAGCTGGGACTCGAACCCACGCCACCCAGCTCACACACACACGTCTTACCAGTTGCCCTTGGGACTTGTCTCATTCATTTGTTGCACCATCAAATCATTTAAGGCAGTTTGGCAGTTTAATGCATAAGGACTTATTGGCTTATTTGTTGCTTATTTCTCAAAACAACCACCAAGTTTCTCAATTTTCTTAGTTTTAGCATTCATTAATGTACTTTTAGTGAATTTTTCAGATTTTTCATTATTAGTTTAATATTTTTAATCATTTAATTAGAGTTTAATAGTTTTTAATTCGTAGTAATTATTTTAAAAGTCGAAAAAATACCCGGCTTTTTTCTAAAATTATTTTTGGTCATTTAGAACGTAGGAAAATTGATTTCACACCCGTAGCCCTTAAATTGCAAAAAATTTTACGTTTATGGCTCGGGTTGTTTCTCGGTTTTTACGTTTTTTAGTTGTTGCACCCTAGGACTTAGTGTAGCTTCGTTTTATCATTTCTTAAGCTTAGTAGTAGTTTATTTTTAGTTTATTAGGGTTCCCTTGCCTTAATTACCTTCCCGTTCATTAAATTGTAGAATACGTAATCAAATCCAAAATCATTAAAAATCCAATTCAAGTTCAAATCACGAAACTCAACGAATCCTTCCATTCACACCTCGTTGGGACACGACCCGGGAAATCACTTTTCCGATATCACTTTTATCAAACACGTGAGGTTTGGCACGTTGACCTTTTTCCTAAAGGGTTAATTTGTCGAATTTCACGGTTATTTTGATATACGTTGATATTGTGTTTTTCACCACTCACTTCACAACGAATCACGCCGTAACATCCATTTCTTCATATTTTGCTCTGAAAAAGCTGGTTACGGCGTAACATCAGGAATGAGTTACGCCGTATCTTCAATAAATCATGGTTACGCCATATTTGTGGAACGAGTTACGGCGTAGCTTGCAGCGGCGCAGAACATCATTTGACCTAATTAGTTACGACGTAATCCAAAGATAGAGTTACGCCGTAAGCTTCAGTTGAGTTGGTTTTCTGAGTCACGCTTCTGTTACGGCCTAATGTGAGAGAAGAGTTACGCCGTAATTACTTCAAAATAGGCATACTATCATATATCTTCAATAAACTCTCCAAATCCGCGTCTCATTAGCTCCAATGCTCGTAATTTACCTGAAAGTGAAATATAGAGGAAAACAAGCGTAAATCCATATAAATGATATAAAATACGAGCATTATCGGGGGAAATTGACACTTAATATTCATGACTATTTGACGTTATCAAATATCCCCCCATTTGAACTCTACTTGCCCTCAAGTAGACCTTATTAGATAGATTCCTAAAATAATATATCCCATTACCTGGAAAATATAAGTTTACAAATCCCTTATGCTAGAATAAAACAAAGCCGAGCACCTCACAAAATGGGAACAAAACACTCAAATCTCTCAACTATTCTAAGTGTCTATTTCGGGGTGATCACTCAACGCACAGTCATAGCATGTATTCTATCATAAGCTTGGCGATTACACAAATCTCCACCACTAGAGTTAAGGACTAAACAATTCTTGAAGGCAATATGGGTAGATACGACAAAGGTTAAGGGTGAGTGATCATTACTAACATGTCACGGCGAAGTGGACAAAATCAATTATACATGACGAAATCCATGGCCAAGACACCAAAGATTGCTCGCTGCATCACCTAGACACGCTTCATGACTAAAGGGTAGGATAAGACATGGGATAAAATTGGTGTAAAATAAAATCAAGCAAATAGTCTAAATCTATAACCAAGTCATCACCACTTACCGTTCATCCAAAGTTCAAGTTTCGAAGTTAAGAAACCGGATCATGTAATACCAAGTAGATGTGCCATTAGAGGACGTCATGATGGGCACATTACCTTTTCTCCAACTGTTAGCGCAATTACCAACTCCATTCTTCAAATGTGATCGAGCTGGCCTCCTCGATACTAAATCTATAATGAGCTCATAAAACATAGTGCTTATAACTTCGGACTTTACAATCAATAACTATAACTATTTTTATTTTTTTTTCCGAATCACTTAATACTTTTTTTTTCACACATAACAACTAAACATAACATCCCCCCACTTGAGATGAACAATATGAGAATTTGGGGGGTCTTCAATGATCTTCAAAAATATGTCGTCGACGAAAGCGTGATTCCCGAACCTTTCCACTTGAACCTTGAATTTAGGCAAACAATGACTTCCTAATTACAAATAAAGACTACAGGGTAGGCTAAGGTGTATGGGTGTAACGAAACAATATGTTGGGTGAACAAAATGAAATGAATGGCTCAGATGGGTGTATCTAGGGGTATCTTGCACTAAAGGTGAGTGCAACAAAAGGGTTTAATATGGGGGTCGAGAAGTCGAGGTGACTAATCGATAGACACATAAGGATAGGCTTTTTGGGTGATAATCCTATAATATTGCCTTCTTAAACTGAAAAGTCCAAATACATCGAGCTAACTCAACATACCTCGTCTATGGTCTCGAAATGATGTAAAGGCCAAGTTCTAAAGTTTACAAGCTATCGGCACACTCATAATTTGGTGGATTTGGGGTAAATATTTGGAAACGGATAAGGCTAGTCTCACCATATAATATCAAGGGTTATAATGTGCTCAGCTAAGGTCTAATCTAGTTAGGTTAAGAAAAACATGTCAAAATTTTAAAAATGGCATAGTTTTTCAAAATAAACTAGAAAAACGAGGGCAAAATAAAGTTCAAGAGATAATTCTACTCCCGTCCCCCACTTGAAATGTAAAAGTCCCTTTGTACTAAACGTTAAATAAAGGTGAAGAGAAAAGTAGAATTAGAGTGAGAACTTCCCGAAATTTGCTCCAAAAGAAAGAAGGCCCATTTAAAAGAATCGTGCCTTCATAAGCATCCACGAGCAAACTTCATTCCTTGAAATCACACTACCAACAAGCATAATTCTAAAAAAGAAAAAGAAAAATAAAAAGAAACCTAACTCACTTTCGTAGGAATTACGGTTGTATTTAGCGTATGCAACAAGCCTTTTAAACCACTTGGTGTCCCAAGTGGATGAGTGTAGTCTCGTGAGGGCTTACAGGGAACATACCCACAAAGATCATTTAAAAACTAATACAAGGTTATTGTGTTTGAAAAAAAGAATTATTACAGAGGATAGTTACGTCGTAACCCCTATAAGGAGTTACGCCGTAATTAATGCAAAACATGGCAGACGCTACAGGAGTGTATCTACGGCGTAACCATTTCATGGGATTACGCCGTAATTGGTAATGCTCTGAGAAGAACTACTGCAAAAAGTATGTTACGGCGTAACCATAAGAATAAGTTACGCCAGAATCGTGGATGATCAGTCCCCTGCTCAACATGTCAGCAAAGAACTTTCTTCGCTTTTCCGCAAAATGGTTAAAAACACAAAACCCAACAGAAATGGAAATAAAACAAATGAAAGGGATAATTCGGGTTGTCTCCCGAAAGAGCACTTTCCTTTATTTACGAGTCTTTAAGTTAGACTCAAAGCCATGGGGCTCGGTGGTGGCCTTCGAATAAGGCCAACTTCCTCCATATCCTTCATCAAATTATGTCTGGCCCAAGCAACATTTGTAGCAGTGCGGAGATATTCCTTAGTCTCGATCTTCCAAATTTTACAAAAATTTTCTTCCGGCCCCAAGTGGTATCGAGTAAACTAATACTTTTCAGCTACAATCGGTGGCGGCCTCTTATATGGAATGCCAAGAAGTTTGCACCTTCTTTGCTCATATGCATCATCGTCGGGGTCAGTGAACCCATCTTCACCTTGTAGTTCAAGGTAATCTAAAATCCCCTCTATATCATCATCGTCGGACTCGGTACCTTTAAACCATTTATCGTCGAGTAGATCTTCCAAAAGCACCCGTTTGCATTCTTCTTTCTCATTTCCAGTCGAATCTTTGATAACTTCATCCGTTACTTCACTTACGTCGTTTGGAACTTCTTCGCTCGGGTCTTCTTTACTCATACATCCTTTCCAGATTTTTTCCTTAGTCAACGCATCTACCTTCCCATATTTGATTTTGACCCAATTGTCAAATCCGAAATTGTCTAGCCAATGTAATTCTGTTCTTTCCGAATCATTGCTTGAGGTCCATAAGAATTCATCTTCCTCAAATCTCTCTATACTGCTTCCCCCGTTACATTCATCATCAAAAGGGTTGCAAGATTCCCAAAAAACTTTGCCAGGGGTTTTTATCTTCTCACACCAATGACTACGAGCTACTTTGTCATTGGTGTTGCTTGAAGGAATACCTTTGCAAGAGGTCTCATCGTTGGTTGGCTTTACGGACTTTCCTTGAAGAATATGTTCTTTATACTAGAGCTTCAAATTTCTTAATAAAATCGTATTAATGATCGCATCCCTGAACCTTACCGAATACCAATCACTGAAGGATAGATCTCCAAATCAATGTTGTGCCTTTCTAACTCATGAGGGCATATCCATACTTCGTCCTTCATATTGCTACCCCCGTTGCAATACTCACGAAAGGGATTACATGTTGGCCAAGCTCGTGTGGACCCGTCTTCCGTGATCATTAAAGGATCGCAGCAGTGCTTGATAGGTGGTTCCTCCTCTTCATCAATCGAGATTTTAGCTAGTCTTTCTTCATCGTTAAGTGCAGTCCACATGTATCTGTTATCATTAACACCTTTCCTTATCGACCCCTCCATCGCAGATTTCGTTCCGAGGGTCGCATGAAGCCCATAGATCATACCATTTTCCATTATCAATTGCCATAGCCTTACACCAATGATTCTTCCTTTTAGATTCGTCTAACTCGGGAAACTTGTCAGAACTCGTATCCCAGTTACGCCGTAACTTTGATGTTTGGTTACGGCATAGCTCTCTTCTGCATTATCATCATTCATGTTAGACTCATCGGTGGATTTTTCATTTTCAAAAAACACGGCCTTACATGCCGTTGATTTGTTCTTTTGTTCCTCATTTCTTCTTTGTACCTCATCGCTAAGCTTCCCAATCATGGTTTCCAAGTTTTTCAGCGATCCGTCATGGCTAGAAAGGCTTTTGTTAGTATTATTTTGGAAGTTTTTCAGCCATTCTTCTTGCTCCTTCTGCCTCTTAGTTGAATCTTCGAGGTACTTGCTGATTGTTTCCTCCAAGATAGCTCTTCTTTCACCAAAATTTCCATGATCATAATGTGGGGGAGGTCCTCCACGATAGCCATTACCATTTCTATTATTCCCTTGAAACGGTCGATTTTTACCATACTTAACTTCTTCAACCTTGCTGTCTTCGTCAATGACAGGACAATTCTTGGTGAGATGTCCTCCTCCACAGCTTTCACAACCTACTTTGATGGCATGAACACATTCTCTGAGCTTGAGCCTGTCCCGACCAAGATTTTCTAGCTTGTTAGTGATGGCGGCAATTCCATTAAGGTTTCCACCTAGGCTTCTCTTGCTTCCTCCATCGTGCCACTTTTGGGAATGATCGGCCATTTTTTGGATGGCTTCAATGGCGAGAGTAGGAGTCATGCTTGGAATAGGTCCTTGGTAGTCCAGCATCTGTCTTGTAGTTACGTTGATACCTTTGTAAAAGATGTTGACCTTTGTTGGTCGCTCGTGTCATGAGTCGGACACTTGTAGAGAGATCGTTGTATCTATCCCAAGCTTGATACAACGCTTTCATCATTATGCCTTTTTTGGATGGCGGAAGCTTGATCTTGATTGAAATTATGGATCTCCATGAGCTGATTAGATATCTTCGAAGGAGGATAATATCTTTGGATATAATGCTTTTTTAGTAGAGCCCATGTATCAACTGCCCCAGCGGGCAATCTTTCGATCCATCTTCTTGCTCCCCCAGTAAGAGTCATGAGGAACACCCTTAGCATAACAGTGTTGTTGGAATCACTCCTAAACTGTATTTCAAGTATTTATATTTCATATGTAATAGATAGCTTTATTATGGTCTTTATGTTTGTTTAAGGTCAAGCTTATGTAGAAGGCCCATAAGCTTAGGCCCAAGCCCATATAAGAAAGGATGGGAACTAGGAGTGTTGCCCTAGCTTCCCTCCTATAAATACCCTTGTAAACCCTCATTTGAGGGTTGGTTGTTCAAGTTGTTTTCTTTCACTCATGCCTCACGCCTAAACCGTATCATTACTATTGTGTGTGTGTGTGATAACTTGTTCATCCGCCTTCATCTTTTCTCTTATAACTTGTGTTTGTAAAACTAGTGACCTAACAGTGGTATCAATCGCCAAATAGTTGGGTGTACTCGTTTGTTTTGAAGTTTTTGGTTTTGGGTCTTACGCGTAAAGATAACGCATTCTTTTGCTTTATTAAAACTTGTTTTTACACTTTTAATCCAAGATTCTTGTACTTTCAACGCTTTAAGGTGTTATAATACTTGTTTTTGGCAAAAGTTTCAAACTTTATGCGTGGATCATTGTTTTGAACTAGTTTTTATTCGTGGGTGTATTTCTAGGCATAACTGCTTTGAGAGCTTTGGATCATCAAGTTTCACACTTTTGTGTTATTTTGGTGTTATTGAAGCTATTTCATCACACAAAACCGGTTTAGAAACATCTTTGGGCAAAATCAAAATACGAGTAATCCTACGCGTCATCGAAACCCTAAAATTACGCGTAAGATTTTCCTTGGTTTGATCTTCATTTTCCGGTTTATTCCGTGTTTTCTTACTTGGATAAGTCCGAAAATACGTCGACTTTGGATATCTTTTGCCTTTGTGATAGTGTAAAGATCTTTTGAGCAAAACCCTAAACTTACGCATAAGCATAAGCTTACGCCAGAAATCCCACGATAAGATTCACTTTACGTGTAAACTAAGTTCTCACGATAAGGTAATCCCACGCCTAAGTTTCTACGCCTAAGTTTTGTCTACGCATAAATTTAGTGTTTTTCCTACTTACGCGTAAGTTAAAACCCACGCCAGAACTCCTCATTGTTACGCATAACTTTTGGTGTTTTTACGCATAAGTGCTACTTGGTTCTTGTCTTTTCTACGCCTAAGGACACTTCATCAACAAAGGTTCATTCGACTACAAAGATCCATGTTTACTACACAAGTTTATCATCATGTCTCAACCACCATACTCTAACTATTTCCTCACACTTATAATCATCAACAACAACAACAATTAACTCCACAACATCAACAATGGAATCAACAACAAGCTATTTATCAACAACAATTTAATCAAGAACATACTCCACAACTTGGTGCAATTCCACAACCACAAATGGTTCAACCACCACCAAGCCTTCAAGTTCAAACCTACACAAATGATTTCAATCAACATCCATCAAGGAACACTATGAAGGAACCCTCTTGGTTTGCAAAGATGTGTGAAGCTTTAAGCGACCAACAATCAATTCATGAAGTGGATCACTTGATAGACCTCCAATGCTCACTCCGAAACTACGATCAATGGGTGATAAGGTTCTTTAGGTTTTGTGATCGAAGAAGCCACATGGAAAGTTCTTAAAGAAGGTTATCTTAGAAGGTCCATTTGAGATGCCTCATCATTGTGCCGGAGATCCAATGCTTTGCTCCACCAAGAGATGAACAAACCAACATTGCTCAAGTTGCGGATCTAAATGCTACTAACTTCTACACTATGAAGTCGATGAACTTGCAATGGAATACATCCTCTTAGGATTACCAAACCCAATTCTTCATAGTGTTGATGCTCAAAAGATCGCACAAAAATGTGGGATCATATTCGCCTTCTTATGGAAGGATCAGACTCAATCGGGAGGATTTGGAATCCAAAATTTACTTGGCTTATGAACACTTCATGATTGAACCCGAGAGACACTAGAGTCCTATCATCATCGATTTTCGAGACATCATCAATGATTTGGATAAACACAACATCATCATGCCAAGAATTGCGGTGAATACAAAGTTCCCGAGTAGTCTTGGTCCCGAATGGGAGAAGTATGTCATTTTCTCCGTCAAGCGAAGAATATTCATCATTCTACTTATGGATTGTTGTACGATTACTTGAAGCCTCATGAAAAGGAAGTTGATCGGGAAAGGATTCTCCGTGCTCAACTTGCTAAACAATCACAACCGGATAATCAACAACTTGCCTTGTATGCTCAATGAATTATCCTCTCAACCAAAGAACTCAACCAACCGCTTCAAACACACCTTCACGGCAACAACCTCAACAAAATCAATTGGTTCCATACGGCAACAATGCTCAAGCATATGTCGTTGAAGCGATCGAGAAATCGATCCATTCAAGCATTGCAACAAGGATTTGTGATGATTGCTAATGCTTTTGGCCGTTACACCAACAAATCCAACAATCGTATTCGTTCCTCATCTAACACATGGACTCAAGTGTTGTGAACAATGGACGTGTTGAAGTTCGAGAATCGTGATTATGGTCGTCGGATGGGCGGTGGTCAAGGGTTTAATGTTGTGGGTAGGAATAACAATGAGCTCAAGTGGTGGAACAGGAAATGCTCAAAATCGGTTAAATGGTCTTAGATGCTACAACCGCAATGAGAAGGGACACTGCTAATGCATGCCTAAAGCCAAGGACTAGGGGCAGTGCTTATTTCAAAGAGGCTTTACTTTTGGCTCTTAAGGATGAAGTGGTGGATCTCTCACGGACAAAGAACGAGCTTCATGGCGGATGCGACTCGGATGATGATATGGAGGACTTGCAGCCAATGCATTTGTTATGTTGATGGCTAATATGCAAGAGTTACACATGAGTGAAACAGACCCGGTGTATGACACGGATGGCTTGTCTCGTGCCGAACAAACCATCATCATATCCGAACTAATATCTCCATCAATATTCGAATCCGCACGGCTCGAATGTTCAAATGAGTCATCTACATCTCATTCGACGATTTTCAAATAAACCCCATAGTTACATTTGACGATCCGGATGACCTTATGGTTTCCTTGATAATCAAATTGACTTCGTGGTTATACTTGAGGATCTAAATAATGATCATGTTGTGACTCACGTTGAACACGATGAACCGTTGCCTCATCCGTATCTTGTTACATACTTAAAGACCAACAATCCCAAATTGTTGAATGTGTTGCATTAAATCGGTCCTTAAAAAGTAAAATGCACTTGTTAACCAAGGATTTTGAATGCTTACAAATGCAACTCAACTTTTTCAAAACTCAAGAAAACCGTGAAAAGGTTTTGAAGCCGCTTTGCAAAATCTCATCAAAACGAAAAATATTTAGAGACGGATCGTGATCTAGCCGCCTCGAAGAATGCTTTTTGTGCGAAATAGAACAATCAAACACGAACATAAAAAGCAAATTAACGCTCACCTTGGAAAATCAAAAACTAAAATGAGTTGTTAAATTGTCAAAAGCAGTTCTCCGCTTACAAAAAGCATTCAACGAATCGGGTAGATGACCTTCTTGAAGAAATTCTCGGCTTGCAAAACAAACTTAAAGAGTTTAAAGCTGTTGTTTACAAATATGGTGAATCGATATGACTATTGAAAAGTTTACCTTAAAACCCAATCCAAAAGGATATGGAAAAATCTAGTCGATTACAAACCAACGCTTTCACTAAAAACATTCAAACCAACTCACGAAGTTTCCAAAGGAAATACAAAATTGATAATCTTGTCATGAGTGTTGTTGAATATCATCGTCAAGAGGAATTAGATGCGAAAGACGAGTCGATCAAAACTAAAAACGTTGTTTACAACAAACCTTTTAATTATAAAACGCGGTCACTTTCGTCACACCAACGGATTCTTCTAACACACCAAGGGTTATCATCAAAACACCGAGTCTTCTAATGTTAATCCCAAAATGTAATTTGCACAAACTTATGGTCCTTTACCTTCCATTAGTGAAGTAAACTCAAAACTCGAAAATCGAAAAATTCTTCGATATTTTGACATTTTCATGGTCGACCTCAAAATTTTACAACATGAGATAGAATATCGCTCGAAATCAAAGTTGAACATTTTCAATCGCCTCGCGCGCGAGAACAAAGAGACATTTTTCGAAAAATCTTTACCTAATGTTAAAAACTTGAAAAGTTGTGCAATTGCTCGGGAAAAGGATTTTCATAAGGAAATTGGGTAATGAAAACGTTTTCGAGAAAACGAAACATCTATTTCTAATACTAAACGTAAAAGAAACTCTTGAGAAAAGATGTTGATCGACTCTTGGAAGATGTTATCCGTCTTGATATCCATAATGTTGTGTTATTCTATTCTTTGCCATATGCATCGATTATATCTCTGTGATATTGTTGAAAATGTTGTAATCATGTGAGAACACCGATAATGTGCTTCGGATCGAGTCTTTAAAAGTCGAAAATAAACGATTACTCAATGAAATTTACAATGCAAAACGTCGTCTTCATTGGTGTGAAAAGATATTCACAATCATCAACTTAGTTTTCAAAAGAAAATCGCTCGCTTGAGTGCAAAATATTCGATCCTAAAATTGAGCAACTGGATGATCAAAACGTGTCTTTGAAAAGTCAAATCTCAAAATATGAACAAGAACTTTCAAAAGTTAAACAGAATATGGTGTCATATTTGATTTACTCAATAAGACTCGTCATGAAGCATCTAACGAACTTGATCACTATCTTGCTCACACTAGAGAAGTCATGAATTTTCTTCGGTAATATTCGCTCGAAAATCAAGATTTGATTCACACTATCTCCAAGTTAAGGAAATGTTAGGAAAGTATGAACAACTTCCGCCTACCGTGATTAAGAGATTAGCACCACACACTTAGTAATCATGAACCTAGAATCCCTACCGCCAAATCACAAGTTGCTAATGTGTTTCCCTCTCTTGAAACAGAATAGTTGCGTCTTTTCCAAACGTCCGCACTTCACGACCTAGGAGCACTCAATCGAAGAATAGGAAGTTGCGACCTAAGAAAAGATCAATAAGGAATGCTAAAGTAGAAGAACACCCTAGGACTCGAATAAAACTCATGTTGCTTCCACTATAGATGTTACGTCTCGAAAATGTAATAGAAATAGTGATGTAACGAATGCTAAACCGTTAAGTACTTTTGATATTCATCGATGCACCTTGTGTTATTTGTCGAAAGAGTATGAATTCGATCGTCATGACAAATGTGTTGCTCAAGCTATAATCTCGATTACGGAATCCTAAGAATCGAATACCTCTAGGCCTACTAATCATTCTAAGTCCGTGCTTGGTAAACCACCTTCTTTAGATTCTAAGGCAATCATTGCTATCACAAGAGCTCCGCTTCACCTCCTAAGAATATAGTACCACCTAGTGCATTCACTAAAACTAAAGCAAAAAGTAGTTATAGATGGCAGAAATGGATATACAACATACTAGGATTTAAATGGATGCCTAAACTTATTAATGTGTGTATATCTAATATACCTTGGAACCCTCTAACATTTCGTGTTCCACATCTACTTCTATTCCATCCGTGTCGCCATGTGTAATGCAGTGATACGATCATTCTATGGATTGTTGATAGCGGATGTTCCCGACACATGACGAGCAATCTTAAACTGTTATCAAACTTTATTGCAAAGTTCATTGGCACTGTCGGGTTCGGGAGCGATCACTCGCATCTATCATGGGCTACGGAGATTATGTCAATGGGAACATCGAAATCGGCAGGGTTTACTATGTGGAAGGCCTCGGTCACAATCTGCTTTCGATGGGTCAATTTTGTGATGGAGATTTGGAGGTTGCTTTCGGGAGAAAACTTGTTTCATTCGTGATCTACAAGGAAATGACCTTATGTCCGCTCGCGTAATTCTAGTCTCTACACTATCTCTATGCAAGACATGGTTGCTTCCTCTCCCATCCGCTACTTTCAAAGGCAACATCTACAAAATCTCGCTATGGCACCGTCGTCTCTCACATCTAAACTTTCAAACCATCACCAACCTTGCTCGACATAAACTAGTTGAAGGACTCCCACGATTCCGGTATTCAAAAGATCACCTTGCTCACCGTGAACAAGGAAAAAGCACTCGTGCTCATTTTCCTTCAAAGGTGGAACACGACTCAAACATGTGCTTCATCTTCTTCACATGGATTTGTGTGGCCCGATCGCGCGTGCAAACGATCAATGGCAAACGCTACATCTTAGTAATTGTTGATGACTACTCACGATGGACTTGGGTCTACTTTCTTGAAGCAAAGACCAAGCTCCACAAATGATCATCACCTTTCTCACAAAATACAAGTTCGGCTCCATGAACACCGTCGGGATAATCGTAATGCACAAAGGAACCGAATTTGTTAACAAAACCTTCGTGAATTCTATGAGAAAGTGGAATTCAAGATCAAACATCTATTGCACGTACACCGAACAAAACGGAGTTGTTGAAAGACGAAACCGAACGTTAGTGGAAGCGCAAGAACAATGTTAATCAATGCTAAACTTCCAGATTACTTATGGGCGAAGTTGTATCTCGCATGCTATACTCAAAACCGTTCTATGATCACAAAACGCCACAACAAAACACCTTTCGAGCTTGTCCACAACTATAAACCAAACCTCAAACACTTTCATGTATTTGGATCCCTTTGCTATCCGAATAATGATCGTGATGACTTTGGAAAGCTCAAAGCCAAAGTCGATATTGGAGTCTTTATTGGATCTGTGACAATTCTAAAGGTTTCCGAACTGAATCGTCGAACCAAGGAGGTAATGGAAACGATTCATGCTCATTTTGATGAACTCACGGAAATGGCTTCGAGTATAATGACTTAGAACCCGGTCACAACCGCTTAAACTTCCTCAACCCCATCATCACCAAGAAAGCCCCACCTAACTCGTCAACAAATGGAAAGGTTATTTGCTCCTCTGCTCGTGGCGATATTGATGAACGTGCTCGGTGTATCTGTTGTTTCACCGCACAACCCGATAATATTCTTATACCGATACACTGCTACAACAACTCATCGTTGAAGATGCACCTACACCAGATTGACTCCAACACAACAGATTGAACACACCGCCCAACAATGATGAACCAAATGATGATATTCTCAATGAAGTACCCCACCGCAGATTTTGATCCAAATCGTTCTTCAACCCGTTTGCTAATGAAACTGCCGCACGGATGTTGCGGAATCTTCAACAAACCATTTGAATCCTCGAATCGCACAATGTATACCAACATCAACTCTCTACACATAGATGGACAAAAGACCATCCTCGGCTAACATTATTGGCAACCCGAATCAACCAATCGTTACGAGACAACGTCTTCACACGATGGTGAACATTGCATTTATGCACTCACCGTCGCTAACTGAGCCTAAAAACATTAAAGATGCAATGACAAAAGACAACCGGATTGAATCCATGCGGAAGAACTCAACCAATTCAAACGTCTTGAAGTATGGAATCGTTGAAAGACCAACAGGGTCTACGTCATTGGTCTAAAATGGATTTGGAAAACAAATTGATGTTTGAAGGGCGTCATCCAAACAAGTCACGTCTAGTTGCTAAGGGATATCGTCGGGAAGAGGAATAGACTTTGAAGAATCTTTTGCTCCGGTTGCTCGTCTTGAGGTCGTTCGGATATTTCTCGCGTTCGCGACTCATATGAATATGACGGTCTATCGATGGATGTCAAAGCGGCGTTTCTCAATGGACAACTTAAAGAAACGGTCTATGTCGACCAACCGGATGGATTCGTTGATCCCGAGTTCCCGAACCATGTCTACAAACCGAACAAAGCTCTTTATGGTCTCAAACAAGCCCCTCGGGCATGGTACGATAAGCTATCATCTTTCCTCATTGCTAATAATTTCACCAAAGGCTCGGTTGACCCAAAACTTTTATACAATATCACGGGCACATATCTTAATTGTTCAAATTTACGTGGATGACATCATTTTGGGTCTACACATAAAAGTTTTCAATCGCTTTGCAAAACTAATGAAGAAAATTTTGAAATGTCCATGATGGGTGAACTTACGTTCTTTCTAGGACCGCAAGTTCATCAATCACCCGTGGTATTTTCTTGAGTCGGTCCAAATATGCCCTTGAATTGTTAAACAAATTTGGAATGAAAACTCATGATACTTATGCCACACCAATGGCTCATACCAAGAAGTTAGATCTTTGATTTACATGGAAATTAGTTGACCCTACCAAATACCAAGTATTATTGGGTCTCTCATGTATCTAACAACTAGCGAGCTGATATTGTCTTTGCCGTTTATCTATGCTCCCGCTTATCGATCGCGACCAATCAAACCCACCTCTCGAGGCTAAAAGAATCCTCCGATACATCAAGGGAACCATTCACTTGGGATCCGTATCCAAGGATTACGGTTTTGAACTAATCGCTTTTGACGCCGATCACGCAGGATGCTTAGACTCAAGGAAAAGTACTTCAGAGCACTACAATTTCTCGGTGATAAACGGTGTCTTGGCAATCAAAGAAACAGATTGTACATCATCGTCATCAACCGAGCGAAATATGTAGCCATGTCCGCGTGTTGTGCTCAAGTCATTTGGATGAGAACACAACTCAAAGACTATGGTTACGTGTTTGACATAATCCGATGTCTTTGCGACAATCGGAGTGCCATTGCAATCTCGCAACTCGATTCAAAGACTCGAAATCAAAGCACATCGATCTTCGCTATCATTTCATCAAGGACCACGTGGAGCAGGTACCGTTGAATTATACTTTGTGGGTATCGAATACCAATTAGCAAATCGCTCACCAAAGCCTTGCCTCCCGCTAGGTTTAATGAGTTGGTCCACGAATTGGTATGAGGTGTTTGACTCAAGAGGAATTGATGACCTCTTAAAAGCAGTCTTAAAAACCCGTCAAACACCAAAACATCTTGTGTAAATAATTTTTCAAAAACAAAATACAAAAATATAAAATCCGATAAAACAACAAAAATATTCTTCTAATCTATCTTTCTTTCAACATGGCAAGTACATGTCCTCCTTCAACACTATAATCTCTCAAAATTCAGTATTTTTTACGATCAAGTGTTGAGGGGGAGAAAACTTTCACTTAACTATTTCAAAACATTTGTGTACTTGCATGTTACCATATCTCGGTTGTTTCATTTAACAATGGTGGTGAATTTTCTGGTTAAATGACACTCCTCGGACTAAATTTATAACCTTTCATTATTTCTTAAGTCGAGGGGAGTGTCACAAGTTTCTTTCCTAAAACTTTGTTTGGTAACCATTATGGAAATTAAATGGCTTGGTTTGAAAAAGGAAAAGGTGGAAGGACCAAAACTGTCAAAAGGTTAAACTCACTTTTAATAAAACACCCTCCCACCTACTTTTCTTCTTCACATTTATTACACAAAACCTAACACATCCTACGCCTTACAATCGTTCAAGATATCTGTTGATTTGATCATCATTGTGTAAGTGTTTTTATGATCTAAACATGTTTTTAAGATAAGGTCTTGAATTTTATTCAAATCCAACGGTTAAAATTCATGTTACGAGTGATTATGTGTTCTACGCATAAGCGTATGAACACACAATCATTGTGTGTGTGTTTGTGGTTAAATGGATTATGTCAAAACGTTTCAAATACATTAATGATATCATTTTAATCATCAAAACCCACCCAGAAACACGTATCAATGATTTTTGAAAATTAGGGTTCTTGTGTCGAATTGGGTGTTTTCAAATGTGAAGTGTTTTGGTCAAACAGGTTGTTGGGATATGTTCTTATGATGTTGAATTGATGATATCCTTGCTCTATAACCACCCAGAAACTCTAAATTATTAACAATTTGGAATTAGGGTTTAAAGTTCTTAAGTTTGGGTATTTTTGATTCACCATGAATTGGATGTTAATACTTGGTTAGTAGACTCTCACAATACCTTAGACCTACCAGAAAACGTTTGGTGCAATTTCCATGGTTAGAATTGTTACGCGTAATTCTTGAACTATTAGGGTTTTGGATTACGCGTATGTAGTTCTACGATAACCGCTTAACAAATGTTCTTGCCATGATTTGTTGTTAAAATGAATTTATGTGTTAATATTGATGATATGATGGTTCTATTTCGGGCTTGTTACTCGTGAAACTCATAATCAAGGTCATTTGCAACTCTCGCATAAGGATTACCCTACGCCGTAGTCATGTTACGCGTGAAGAATAATCCCACGCATACGATTCGCGTAAGGTTCTACAATGGACTACGCTTATCCCGTGAAGGATATGCGTAAACGATTACCTCTACGCATAAGGTCTACTCTTACGAGTAAGCCTTACGCGTAAGGTATATATACGCCACGCGTAAGCTCTCGCATAAGGTCCCCTTTTCCACGCGTAACATTTCTTACGCGTAAGTTAGGATCCTACGCGTAAGCTTTAGCTCACGATATGTCAATACTGCCACGCTTAACTTTGCCAAAACTACGCTTAACCCTGGATTGACCTTCATGATGAATTGTTACGTGTACAAACTTGTAAATAAACTAATCATGACGTCACAAATCCAATAATGTCACTAATAAACTTAATCGCTTAATATGTTGTGAACAATAAGTGATAACATAAACTTTAAAACTTAAAGTTAACTAACTCACGAAACATTTCACGACGTCATTAGACTATTGGACAAACAAGTGACTTAGGACTCGTAACAATCATTATCACTGTACATTCAATAACTAGACAATAAGACCTTCTGTTGACTAACATTATGTCTTTCGATATGTTGGTTCTTTTGGCTAATGTTATTTCGAGATCACAACATGGTCGAACAAATGAATGTGGATGCATCCAAGTTCTCTCCATTCTTGATATCTATCCTTATGGCTATCTAATGAAGATAGGAAAGAATAATCTCCGTGTTGACTTTGACACCCTCACTTGCTTAGAATCTTCGTGTTTAATTGCTATTGACATTACGAGGACTCATCCGTATCGTAATATACTCACTCACTCTGCAACCTGCTCACGAGATCTACATCCAACAGCCTGGAACACTATGGAAAGGGTCAAAGGACGGATCACGTGACGGTGACTCGAACCACAAACAAGTCACCATTACACTGCAGACTTAAGGGTTGTTCTCCTAATTCCTCAAGTCGATCCAACCAAACTATATGCCACACCTTCAAGAGCTCACCCTCCAATTCTTAATCGATATCGGTTATGACGAGGCTACGGGAGTAATCAACAAGCATTCTCACGTAGAGCTTAAGAGTATTCCTCAACCATGGAGAACTCTCTACATGATCATCACCAAGTCTGCTTACTCGTCGTGACGGTGGCTATGAGCATCCTAAGCTCATGGAACGCAAATATTTTGGGCATTGGTCAACATGAAACACATCGCTATCGAAGCTCGATTTGGGATGACATGATGTCATTTCTCAACAAGCTTGGCTCAAAGATTCCCTACATCGATATACTAAACTGTTGATCCGAGAGCACTTGGACTTCATCCCGATATTCCCAAGAGGCTCAATGACCCGACAATTACGATATGTTGATGTAACCTATTCTATCCGCCGTAATCAAGGAATCGTCTACAAAGAAACAAGGTGTTTGTGTTGCGATTTCCTTCTAATCAAGATGTCGAAAGCTCAAACGTATAAAAGGTATCCGGAAGCGCTTAGACAAGGCAAAGTTGGTCATCTCGACGAAAAATCTTCTCGAACACCGTAAGGAGAACCGAGAAGAGGAAGTGCGAGAAGCGCAACAAGTATCGTGAGTCAAAGGAAGCTTCCTAAAAGGAATCCTCCTTCTAAAAGGATTGTTCCCGTAAAGGAAGCCGAACCTATTCCCACACTTGAACCACAAAGAAAACTTAGGAACGAGAGCTCAAGATACCGATCTGGATGAAGAGTTTCATTACTCGCAATCGCAACCGAAACACCGCCTCGAAGAGCAAAACCTCCAAGTCCTCCAACTGTCCACCTCTCCGGATCCCGATGCGGTTAATCGACCCGATAGTGGGATCCGTACCACCACTCTTCCGCAACAACAACGACTTGTGGAGGATACTATCATATATGACTTTGAGGAACCGAAACCAAGAAGTCTCGAGAAAGAAAAGTCTAGAGATGACGATGATGATTATACAAAGTTTCTTCCGGATAGTCCTACACGCTCACGTAAGGAAACTTCGAACCACCAAAGGACCCGAATCTCCTCACATCTCATCATCATCGGATTCTTCTTCTCATTCATCACAACCACCATCTAAGAAGTCAACCAAATCATCATCCAAATCCGTGAAGAAACCACCTAAATCTTGGATTTCTCGGACTCATGAAAGAATTGTGAAAGTCATCCAACAAGTCGAAAGAAGGACATACTTTACGAGAAACCGAATTGGTTTCTTGACCAAATACAAGATTTAAATGATGATAAAGACAAGATGCGAAAGAAAGGGAGTTTGTTCGAAGTTCATGAAGAATCATCGTAAAGAGGAACCGAACGAAATGATCGAAGGTTACACTAACAAGTACCTTCGGGATATCGTTCCTAAAGTCCAAAAGGAACCGGAGAAGACGAAAGAGATCATACCCACAAGTTTCTTCTCGACATTGTCCCGGTGTGACTAGAGAAGTATTTTCCGACAACTCACCCCTAACATCGTCGCATTGGTTAAACATACAATGGCCAAAGAAGTCGATCTCTCGAATGAAAGTTAATCGCTAAACTAGTGATGCAAATGTCAAAGCGATCCGAACGCTTACTCGGATGAAGCTAAATTTTTCAAGGTCTACTTGCTTTTCAACTCGGATCATCATGCAAGGAGTCACCGATCAACCCAAACGGCCAAGAGATGACGATGATAAGGATAAAGACTCGCACCAAAGCGTCAAAGCGATCGGTGAATCTTCTTCGACGCCACCTCCTCAACAACGGACTTCTTCTCAACAAAGTCTCCTCCACCTCGGTCTTCTCTCGATAAACCTCGGGATGATTCCGAGTTACCACCCCGACTCAAAAATAGGTGATTACTTTGAGTATACGGGTGGTGACGATGAAGAGGTCCTTGAGCCCCAACAACAACCCACCTCTCCCAAACAAGGATGAAACCAAGATCATCATCCACGCCTTGAAAAGAAGAAGAAGACGCTTCATCTTGACGTCGTATCATGGCTAGATGACGATAAAATCAAGAGTTTGAATGGTTTGCTACACTTGTTAACAACACTCCCTATCCCGAAGAAGGTCAAGAATTGGTGAGACGGTAGTACCTTGGAGCATGCAAAGATTTTGCAAGAAAGGTTCCGTGTGAAGAAGATGACGAATCGAGTTGAAGCGCATCAAGAATGACGATTCCTACTTTTGAAAACAACTCGGAAAGTGCAATCGAGGTTGAATATCACCTTGACAACATTGCTCGAGCCATGTCTAACAACATGGATTGGCTCAACCCGAAGCAAACATCGACTTCACCTAACGGGACAATCCTCCATATTACACCGATCGGTCTCGACCTCTACCTACCATTGGCTAACCCGATCGACCTAGGATTCCTTTCGGACATTTCTTCAACAAAGACTTAGATTTTCTTCAACACGGTGGCGATGGTTCAAGGAAATACGCTACATCTCGACACTTCCATTCCCCGCCGCAATATACTCGATTGTATAGCCATCGAGGAACGCTACCCACATGTTCTCCGACAAAGTGGTAGCATATGACCAAGATGCAATGTATGGGATTCACCATTGGCGGGCGCAAGAATCTACTACGTGTCGCTTGGTCCGTAAGTCTCAACATGCGGTGTTCAAGATTAAAATTATCGTGGCCATCCAACATGTTGGTCTATCGTCTAAATGGGACTACACTTTTCTCAAAAAGATTGTGGTCAAAAGAAAAGACGAAAGGGACTATGCCTTCTCGGTCGACTTTGAGAATTTGAACATCAATGATATTGAAGACATGTACCTTGCCAAAGTTCAAGGTCGCATGAGACAATTTCAATCAAGTACAACGTGAATTCATCAAGTCATCGCTCATCTTCATCGACGATAGTCATCAAAGAACGTGTTGAAGATCTTGACTTGCCGTTGAATCATATCGAAACGTAAACTTCACTCCACCACGCTTGATCTTCCGACCTCAATCGCCTAACTCAATATACGCCATCGAAGAAACCATTCGGAGTTGTTTACCGCAGTGAACTTCAAAGAAAATGCTTAATGGCGTGTAGTGAACTTCAAATCGGGATCATACCTTGAAGTCGGTTAGGGATGGATTGACGACAGTTGAAGGATATACATCCAAAATCGGGTCTTCTAAGCTACCGAATTCTCGTGAAAGGAGGGATGTGAGAAGGACCATCACCATGATTGATGAACGGTTGTTCGAAGGGATCGCCTGAACGTTGGAAAGTTTTGTTGGTGGTCGACCCAGATCAACATCACCGCTACCAACGCCTGCTCGTACTCCCGGAACATCACCGCATTACGGGTACTCCTTGATTTGGTTCTTTCATATAATTTTGGATGATTGATTATATATGTTAATGGCTTGTGCACACATAACGATGTACAACCCGTAATTGTCAAGAAAGGACTACGTGGTACGCCTCGATGCCACAATCCTTATAAAAGGAGCGAAAGCTTCTTATTTTGAGTAAAACCTATCAAACCTTTCATTTTTCAAGGTTTTGCTCAAAAGACAAGTACTTCCCATATGATTTTAAAACCTCAACCGCTTATATCACTAGTTGAGGGGAGTATTTGAATTAAAACTTTGTTCACAAATTGTTCATAGTGGTCATCTTCCCGCAACACTCGAAATGGTCATATTTATTGTCAACCGCTCAAAAATAACATTCTTTATGCCATTTTTAGGGGAGAAAATTGTGTGATAAGAAATATGTTGTAAATAATGCAAATGAATCATGTACCTCGGACTTAACCAACGAATTGACGGACTAAAGCTGTTTGTAACTCGAAAAGACTTGTCACGACGGTAATAATTTCAAGCTAGTTCGCTAGTAATGTAAACGTGTCTCGTAAAGGACTTGTCCAAGTAGAAAGTACCATTCGAGAAACTCTTGATAGACATGAACTCGACGGTATGACAACCTTTCGAGATTTGTCTACACCTTCAAGGTAGTTATTAGAGCTAGTTGTCACCTAAAAGTCGACAATGTAACTCTTTAACTATGCAACGTAACCGTGTCTCGCGGGAATTGTCTATCTTCATGGATCAATTCTAAAAGTGCACGCTCTTTCCTCACCGTGCATTTAACCATTAAAACTATTAAGCACATGTGGAGGGGTATTTATGCAAAACTTCATCTCTCACGATGGTTCAAACATGTTTTCATTTACAAACCCTTTGAGAGATATTTTCACATACAATGGTTTTAATGGCAACATAGGTTAGTCATGGAGTTATAAGGTGACTAAGGTTAGGAATAACCGTCCTATGATCCGCCAGAGTCGGAGGGATCTACCCAAGGACACTACCATTAGTTAGTGTTAGAAGTCCTTAGGAATGATTATAAAAGGAGAAAATGAGAATCGGAGAAAGAAGGAGTTGAAGAATCAAAAGAAATGTAAAGTAAAGGGTGAAAAGAAATAGCCCTCCAGTTATTCAACTTAGGCGCATAATCGGGTTCAATTCATATACTCTTGATTGTCACTTAGTGACACCGGTATTGAAGATTAAAAGTCGTCATGGACCCGATGGCGCATGCACTAAACCTTCTTAGCCACTCAAGTTTTTCTCAATGAAGCTTGTTTCATTCTCACGGGAACCCTACGTAAACTATTGGCTTTCTCTTAGAGATCGTGGTATTGAAGAGGAGACCCTCTCCCTAGTCTCCGCTCGGAAAACCAAACGCACTATCGAGTCTAGAGCCACAAGATTCATCAAAAGATCTCTTAGGAACACTTGACATTTAATCACTTGATGATCAACAAATAAGATTATCAATGGTTCATATCGAGTCCTTCACGATCTTAGCAATCAGAGAACATTTATGAGAGGTTCACATCCGTGATCCTCGGTGATTGAATGGAAACTCCCGCGGGTCAACATCAAACGACCACGGCGGTCACACTTCGGTAACTCCCGTGGATTACGCGGAGTGTCTCAAACGGTCTCTGATCGTGAGGTGATGCTTGATTGTACCTCGGCGACTCATCCGAATCAGATGTACTTCGCTACATCGCGTTATCTCACTTGTGGACTCCAGGTTCAGAACGGCCTTTGTAAGAATTAGAGTTGTGTTTTCACACTATGTCGTTAACACTCTCAAGTTCAAACTTGTAAGTCGGAAACCGCTTATTACTAACCGTTTGAAATGTTTTCTTCTTATGGTAGCTCGAGCGGAATGATCGTCTTGATTCTTCTCATGCTCACGCCAACATCATCACTAATGGTAGTTCTATTCAACAACAACACAACCGTCGAATGATTCTTCGTCAAACCAAAGAATCTACAAAGTCAAAACTTAAAGAACTTCATCGACATTGAATTCCAACGTCAAAGAGCGTGTGAGCATGTTGAAGAATGACGTGGAGACACTAGAGCAAAAGCGGACACTGAAAGCGATTGACGCAGACAACAACATACTATCACTTTCACCACAAAGAACAATGATCAAAGAACAAAGTTAAAGATGACGTCAAGCATAACTATTCAAAGATAACTATCTCTACCTTTGGAGAGATTGTTCAATCAAGGCAATTCCTCTCACAAAAAGAAGAATGTCGAAGACGTCGAGCTACTATTACATCAACGCTTTCACCGTTTACATTCATATATACTTGAGGGGAGATTGTTGGAATCACTCCTAAACTCAGATTTCAAGTATTTATATTTCATATGTAATAGATAGCTTTATTATGGTCTTTATGTTTGTTTAAGGTCAAGCTTATGTAGAAGGCCCATAAGCTTAGGCCCAAGCCCATATAAGAAAGGATGGGAACTAGGAGTGTTGCCCTAGCTTCCCTCCTATAAATACTCTTGTAAACCCTCATTTGAGGGTTGGTTGTTCAAGTTGTTTTCTTTCACTCATGCCTCACGCCTAAACCGTATCATTACTATTGTGTGTGTGTGTGATAACTTGTTCATCCGCCTTCATCTCTTCTCTTATAACTTGTGTTTCTAAAACTAGTGACCTAACAAGTGTCATGAAAAACACCAGGAATGTTGAAAAGGCTTGGAATGTACAAGACATTCTCAATGTGTTCATATGCATCTTCGTTCCTGTTTCCTGAAAAAGGGTTAGCACGAAGCTCCCTCATAAACTGATCTTTAATCTCGAAACGGACATTAGCTCCAATTGCCGGTCTTACGAGACCCGACCTTTGTTCTTCTCTTGTCAACGCCAAACATTCCTCAAGAGTGAGGTCATCAATGTTAACAACTCCCATGGTACCTGACACTTTGAAAAGAAATCGTGAGAAATTGAGAAAATTTAAAACAAAACAAAAATGAAAGACTTAATGAAACTCCTAATATACCTCCCCGGTAGCGGCGCCAAAAACTTGATGCAGGTTTTACTGACCAGGTTTTAATATTTATAATGTCTCGTTATACCTATGGTCTAGCCTAATGCACAAACGGGCAGTGTACACGATCGTGTGTAGTGTAGTATTCGGTAAAACCGAGGTCGTCCCAAGAGCTATGTGAGCGGATTCTAATTAAGTCTAGGTGTCACAGATTTTAAGGTTGAAATGATTAATTAATAACTAAAGCAAGAAATGCAAAAAAGTAAATAAAGGCGAGGGTTGTAATCAATAGAGGAGAAGTGTGCTAACCTAGTTACTCATCCTATCATATTAAGTTCACGTTTAATTACTTCCAATCGCTTCAAGTGGGGTTTAAGTCGCTAGGACAAAGATTTGGTCGGCCTCGTCCTAACCTATCGGCAAAGGTTTCCACCGGAGATCAAGCTACTACCCTTGAAAGTCCAATTGTTTTTAGTCACCTAAGCCAAGTCATTAAGTTCTGCTACATGCAAGATTCATAACAATGAGTACCCGGACACTAGCATCTTAAACACTCATCCCTAACTTCTTAAGTTCATCCAAACGGTAGGTGATCAGTTGGTCAAATCGCACAAGCGAAGAAGGGTCGTCAGTTGGTCAATTCTTACCCTTCCCACTCAGTCTACGTACTTAGGGTCAGTTGGTCATATCTCCTAAGCAACTAGACACTACCGCCATTCAAAACTACCTAAACAAGGGTAGCTACCAACAAACTATGCATGTATATACTAGAAACAATTATACTGAAGCAATGTAAACATAAACAAAACAATTAAGGAATCATAACTAGGCTAGCACTAGAGGTGCTTAGCCGCTCATATTAACTGAAACAATCGATTCAATGTTTAACATATTGAAATACATGAATCGAAAGTAAAAGAAATGATAAATTGCTAATGCTTATCGTTAGGTAGTGATTTCTCCTGGAGATGGCTCCGTATGCTCCTCGAGATCGCCTTGACCTCCTACCCACATTCTCTCTTTTGTGTGTGGAGTGAATGATGAGAAATGCGAATTTTGGGCGGTATTTATAGGCCAGATTTGGTTACGGCGTAACTAAAGTTGAGAGTTACGCCGTAACATCCATTTCTTCGTATTTTGCTCTGGAAAAGCTGGTTACGGCGTAACATCAGGAATGAGTTACGCCGTATCTTCAATAAATCATGGTTACGCCATAATTGTGGAACGAGTTACGGCGTAGCTTGCAGCGGCACGGAACATCATTTGACCTAATTAGTTACGGCGTAATCCAAAGATAGAGTTACGCCGTAAGCTTCAGTTGAGTTGGTTTTCTGAGTCATGCTTCTGTTACGGCGTAATGTGAGAGAAGAGTTACGCCGTAATTACTTCAAAATAGGCATACTATCATATATCTTCAATAAACTCTCCAAATCCACGTCTCATTAGCTCCAATGCTCATAATTTACCTGAAAGTGAAATATAGAGGAAAACAAGCGTAAATCCATATAAATGATATAAAATACGAGCATTATCGGGGAAAATTGACACTTAAGATTCAGGACTATTTGATGTTATCAACAAACTTTTTTTTTCCACCAATTACGTAAAATGAAATATCGAATCTGGTCACGGAAAAAATAAAAATATTTAGGAGATTTTATGCCCTAAAAATGAAATTATTGTGTGCATTATAACTTATTTCATATCACTCGTTACCTTTTCATCTGAGGAAGTTTGTTTCGTTTCCCTTTAGACTACATAGGACACTGCCCCTCGCAGAATAAAACATAACGTGAAATCTATTTTACCTGATAGATTAAACTAAAAAAAGGTAACAGAGTAACCTAAAATGTTTTAGATATGTCACCTCTCTCTATGAAGTAGTAAGCCTAACGGCGCCATAAGTTATACATGAATCTTTCCACCTTTGATCTACCAAATCCCGCAATAAACATATACAATAAAAGTTTTATACAAAAAGGAATTTCATCAAACACTTGTGTACATAAAAACATAAGATATCATTTTCATGAGTCCATATTATATACTCGCCACTTAAATGAAGAATGAAAATATCTATGTTAAGTGATAAAAGATGTCAAACATGGTTGATACTATATAACTCAGATGTTGTATCTACAAAATGTCATAAAGTGACCAAACGAGAGCAATAAAAACTGTAAATCGCTGAAGAAAGAGTTCAAAAACGCTAATACATATTGATTCAAGCATTAGCTATAAATGTCACAGCAATTTAGGAAACGACTATGCATTAGCTGTAAATTATTAAAAGCTAACAAAAAAACTATTGAAATCGAAAGTGTAGAAATTATCTAATGCAATTAAACAACCTAGCAATTGGTTTGTCACAATCGAACCAAAAATTGCTTTGTCACAATTGAACATATTTTTGTTTCGCTAAAATTTCCTTTGACACAATGGAACCAAACATTGTTTATTGTCAAAAAGATAATTAAATTCAAAAAGAAGAAAAAAAACGATTAAACAGCCTAACAATTGCTTTATCATAATCGAACCAAAAAAGTCATTAGGAAACATAAAAAATCGAAGAAACAAACTTAAACTGGAAGCCTTAAAAATGAAGGTACCTTTTGTTCAGTTTTCTAGGGAGAAGGGAGATGTGAAATTGGTGGCTTATTTGATTTTTTGTTTTGGGAATTAGGTTAAAATTGGCAGATAATCTGGTAGAAGAAATATGAATGAAAGGTTTATTAAAATTGTTTTATTATCTGTTTTGTTATGAAATAACTATAATCGACAAGGAGTATAAACTAGAAGAATTGAGAAATTATGGAATGCATTTTCATTGATATCACAAACTACAAAACTAGCCTCAATTTATAGGGCTCTCTTCATCAAGTATTTAGTACAAATAATAAATGAATGAATACAAAAGATGAGAGGTTATGTAAGTTAAGGTATATGGATAGACACACACACATAAGTATTCATAATACTCCCTCTTGGCTATCCATCATTAGTTGTCATACGATTAGATCTGCTGCCTCGTTAAAAACCTTTCTAGCAAAAACCCGATGGGAAAAAAACCATAGCTAAGGGATAAAGAGTGCAGCCCATATGTTCTCCCTCTGATGATTAGATCACTGAAGTTCATCGAGTCTTCGCATTCCAATGCCGTGAACCAACTTCTTAAATGGTGCAGTAGGAAGTGCCTTGGTAAACAAGTCTGCTAAGTTCTCGCTTGAACGGACCTTTTGAACAATAATGTCGCCGCTCTTCTGTAATTCATGAGTGAAAAAGAACTTCGGTAGAATATGCTTGGTTCTATCACCTTTGATGTATCCGTCCTTAAGTTGAGCAATGCATGATGCATTATCTTCATACACGATTGTTGGAGCTCTTTGACCTGAAGAGATACCACATGATTCACGAATATGTTGTACAACATTTCTTAACCATACGGATTTCCGACTTGCTTCATGGATGGCCAAGATCTCGGCATGATTCGATAAAGTGGCGTTGTTTGTTTCACGGAACGCCATGAAATGGCAGTACCGGAACTTGTGAAAACGGGTATCCAGTTTGGGACCAACCGGTATGGGGATCAGACAAATATCTTGCATCTGCAAAACCAACTAGATTTCTTTCGGATGAGTTAGCATAATATAAGCCCATATCTTTTGTACCTTGAAGGTATCGAAATATTTATTTCACCCCATTCCAATGTCTCCTTGTTGGACACGAGCTATACCTTGCCAATAAGTTTAGTGAAAATGATATATCAGGTCGTGTATGACTCGCAAGAAATAACAATGCCCCAATGACACTTAAATAAGGTACTTCGGGACCAAGAATTTCCTCGTCGTCATTTGGAGGTCGAAAATGGTCCTTTACAACGTCTAAGGTCCTTACAACCATTGGGGTGCTTAATGGATGGGATTTTTCTATATAAAATCTTTTTAGCAACTTCTTTGTATATGCATTTTGGTGGACAAGGATTCCATTCTTTAGATGTTCGATTTGTAATCCAAGACAAAACTTTGTTTTTCCTAGATCTTTCATCTTAAATTCTTTCTTGAGGTATTCAACTGCCTTTGGTAGCTCCCCTGTAGTTCCAATGATATTCAAATCATCAACATATACAGCGATTATGACATATTCAGATCCAGACCTTTTTATAAAAATTCATGGGCAAATAGAATCATTTCTATATCTTTCCTTTAATAAATATTCACTAAGGCGATTGTACCACATTCGCACAGACTGCTTCAACCCATACAAAGATTTATTCAGTTTGATTGCATATTGTTCTCGAGAACTTGCTTTACATGATTCAGGCAGCTTAAACCCATCTGGAAGCTTCATGAAGATTTCTGTATCAAGTGAGCCGTATAAATAGGTTGTCACAACATCCATTAGACGCAGGTCGAGACCTTCTTGTATTACCAGACTAATTAGATACCAGAAAAGTAGTTGCATCCACCACTGGAGAATATGTCTCCTCATAATCTATACCTGGTCTTTGTGAAAATCCTTGTGCCACCAATCGTGCTTTGTAACGAGTAATTTCGTTTTCGCACAAAGACCCATTTATACCCAACATGTTTTATACCTCCAGGTGTACGGACTATCGGTCCAAAAACTTCTCATTTTTCAAGAGATTTTAATTCTGCCTCAATTGCGTCTTTCCATTTTGGCCAATCATTTCGATTTTTGCATTCCGGAACTGAATTTGGTTCTTGATCCTCATCATTTTCCATAACTTCTAGCGCTACATTATATGAAAAAGCATCATCGACGTTGATTTCATTTCGGTTCCAAACCTTTCTAGACATGATATAATTTATTGAGATCTCTTCATTTTCGGGTACCCGAGGTTCATCTTGAACCGTCATGTCTAATGTCCTTATAGAGGACCCTTCTGGTGTTTCTTTAACCTCGACTTGACCATCTTGATTATAGGCTCCCTTTTTCTTTCGAGGATTTTTATCTTTGGAACCGACTGGTCTACCACGCTTTAGGCGTGCCTTAGACTCATTAGCAATTTCTGAATGTTCTTTAGGAACATCAATTTTGACAGGAGCATTAATAGCTGGTATATGTGACTTATTTACTCTTTTAAGGTCAGTAAATGCGTCTGGTAATTGATTTGCTAACCCCTGTAAATGAATTATCTTTTGAACTTCTTGTTCACATTCTTTTGTTCGAGGATCAAGATGAGATAATGATAATTCTTTCCAACTTATATCACTTCCCAGCTGTTTCTTTTCTCCCCCTAATGTTGGGAATACTGACTCATCAAAATGACAATCAGCAAACCGATCCGTAAACAAATCCCCCGTTGATGGCTCTAAATATCTAATTATAGATGGTGAATCATACCCAACATATATTCCCATTCTCCTTTGAGGTCCCATTTTTGTGTGTTGTGGTGGAGCAATTGGGACATATACTACACAACCGAAAATTCTTACATGGGAAATATTTGGTTCCTGACCAAAAACCAACTGTAATGGGGAGTAAGTATGGTGACTCATTGGCCTGATACGAATTAGTGTTGCTGCATGTAAAACAGTGTGGCTCCAAGCAAAAACTGGTAGTTTCGCTTTCATAATCATGGGCCTTGCAATCATCTGAATCCGCTTGATAAAAGACTCAGCAAGCCCATTTTGTGTATGAACGTGAGCTACTGAATGTTCTACACTTATCCCAATAGACATACAATAGTATTTAAATGTTTTGGATGTAAACTCACCAGCATTGTCCAAACGTATTGTCTTTATAGGATAATCTGGAAAATGTGCTCTCAGTCTTATTAATTGAGCAAGTAATCTCGCAAACGCCATATTGCGACTTGACAACAAGCACACATGTGACCATCGAGTCGATGCGTCGATTAAAACCATAAAGTATCTAAATGGTCCACAAGGTGGATGTATGGGCCCACATATATCCCTTTGGATTCTTTCCAGAAAATTAAGGGATTCATTCCCTATCTTAGCTGGTGATGGGCGTGTGATCAATTTACCTTGTGAGCAAGCAACACGTGTAATATGTTTCGTTTCTAGAACCTTATGGTCCTTTAATGGGTATCCTTTTGAATTTTCTATTATTTTTCGCATCATTAATGATCTGGGATGGCCTAGCCGGTCATGTCAAACGATAAATTTCTTTCGGTCAATTAGTTTTTTATTTATGACCGCATTTGTTTCAACAATATTAATCTTAGTGTAATACAACCCCGATGAAAATGCGGGTAATTTTTCTAACACTTTCTTTTTACCCAAAATCACATTTGTAATATGAAGGTACTCATCATGTCCTTCATTTGTAGTCTCAATATGATATCCATTTTGACGAATATCTTTAAAACTTAATAAATTCCTTTGAGACATGGGGGAAAATAGTGCATTGTCAATTTTAAACATTGTTCCTTCGGGGTAATAATATATGTGCTTTTCCGTAACCTTTTATTAGTTTTGCACTACCCGAGATAGTATTAACATTTGATTCTTGTAGGTTCAAGTCTGAGAAATATTTCTCCTTTTTGAGTATCGTGTGTGTGGTTGCACTATCCACTAGATATATATCTTCATCATCAATAATAAGTTGTGCCACACGATCCATATTCTTCAAAATAAAACACATATCATAAGTAAAATGTTTAACGGAATAATTAAAAGAAAATAACATGTTTTATTAAGCCAAGTGAGTAGTTATAGATAAACTACATCTCATGAGACAACATAGGAACATTTAAAAATAAACAAAACAAGATCATCATTAACGTGAAGACATTTTATTCTTGGCTTTATTGGCACTCTTATTATTGGCTTTATGGATCACTCGTTTGTGAGGAAATCACTCACATCCAAATGAGTGTTATCATTTTGGTCTTCTAGAACACCAAGGTTGTCAATACCGAGGCTATTGATATCAAGGCTATCAAATTTTCCTTCATCATATCCAAAGTTAACTTCGACCCCTTTTCCTTTGTTCTTTTGAGATCGTTGGTAGAGTTCCACCAAATGTTTGGGTGTGCGACATGCACGGGCCCAATGATTAGCACCACCACATCGATAACATGCACTTTCTGTGGTACCTTTTGTTTTTTCACCTACATCATTTTTGATCATTTTTCCTTTCTCTTGCCACTTTTTGTGACCACTTGTATTCCCAGATTGAAAACCATGATAATTACCTCGACCAAAACCACGCCCTTGGTCGCGGCTACAACCACGGCCACGTCCTCATCCACGTCCTCGTCCACGGTCAGATCCACAACCGCGACCTCTATATACCATATTTGCTTCCAAAAGTGGAGCGGATCCAGTTGGACGTGACTCATGGTTTTTCATCAATAATTTATTGTTTTGTTCCGTGACAAGTAAACACGAGATCAAATCACAATACTTTTTAAAGCCTCTTTCGCGGTACTGTTGTTGCAATAGTAAATTAGAGGCATGAAATGTAGAGAATGTTTTTTCAAGCATTTATTCATCAGTGATTTTTTCTCCGCTTAAAGTTAATTGGGAGGTAATTTTAAACATAGCAGAATTATATTCACTCACTGTTTTAAAATCCTGGAACCTTAAATGAACCAAGTCATAGCGGGCTCTCGGTAAAATCACAGTTTTTTGATGTTCATATATGTCCTTCAAATGATTCCAAAGGACAAGTGGGTCTTTAATAGTAAGATATTCATATTTTAAATTCTCATGGAGGTGATGGCGTAATAATATCATTGCCTTAGCCTTTTGTTCAACAGTTGTTTCCTTTCCCGCTTTGATTGTATCACCAAGACCATTAGCCGCAAGGTGTATCTCGGCATCTAGAACCCAAGACAAATAGTTTTGTCCAGTTATGTCCAAAGCCAAAAAATCAAGTTTCGCAAGATTCGACATGACTAGGTATATTGTCAAATATATGAAACTTAACATTTACTCAATTTGCAAATTGACACATTTACTAACATAATAAGAATAGCAAACGGTTGTAATAGTATTACTTGATACACACTAGAACAAACGAACAAAATATCACAGTAAAGCAAATAGTCACATAACATCATTAAGAAAAAATCATTGTAGCGCAATACACATAACAAACAGTGAGTTTAGAATCAAGCTTATAACTTTGATACAATTACAGCATATAGCACAATACCCGACATATAGCACAATAACCAGCATGATCAAGGATTAGATACAATAAAGTATATAGTATTTATTACGATAATGTTGTAACATCGCACAAAGCAACCAGGCACATACAGAAAGCGCATAGAATACATACATGTACACGCAAAAAATGGCACAATGGTAATATACAGATTTTTGCACAGATGCATAGTCATTTATTTATAGTACATCAGGTAATTACTTGATTAGTAGATAGAAGATTAAACTGCAAACAACAATAAACTTATACAAAACGATAAGTGCATGTTACAACAATTTTTTTTAGAACATAATGCATTATAATATAGTATATTGCTAATAATAAATCCTAACATATACTACACCACCTATTCATTTTGATCTTGATCTGGTCATGAACATAAACGCAAACAAAAAATATTTATCAACAATAATATACAACATTCACTCAATACATAGAATCGCACAATCATAGTATTACTCTATCACATCCCCATATGAAAGTAAAGGTACATATAAACAAATGATAGAAAAATGAAAATAATTAAGTTTCAAATCAACCAGTTAACATATTTTTATTTGGATTGCTTCTATTAGTTTGGTGATAAATTTCTTCGATATAACTTGTACAAATTATTAACTGAAATGGGATCATCTCATGTTAATCATACTGAGTTTGTTGCACAGATACATCATAGTAAATTAACGATGTATAAACAAAATAGTTAATAGAACAAAAACAAGTATGTGAGACATCAAGACATACCGAACAAAATCAATGGTTACACTCGGAGACTATCGTGCTGATAACGTGTTATGAAGTAACGATAATCGATAAGGAGTATAAACTAGAAGAATTGAGAGATTATGGAATGCATTTTCATTGATATCACAAACTACAAAACTAGCCTCAATTTATAGGGCTCTCTTCATCAAATATTTAGTACAAACAATAAATGAAGGAATACAAAAGATGAGAGGTTATGTAAGTTAAGCTATATGGATAGACACACACATAAATATTCATAACATGTTTTTTATTTTTTCAATAGTGGCGAAATTGTTAGGAATTTTGTTAGCCACGTGTCAGCATGTGGTTAAGAGTTTTTTATAGAAAAAATTAAATGTGGCTCAAGAAAAACTGTGTTTTATTAGTTAAGATATATTTATAATCTAAATAGACATAAATTGAATACATCGGTTATAGACATTTTTATACATACATAACAATAGGTTTGTAAATCATTATTTTTTAAACATGTTGCTCTTAATGTATATGATCAATCAAATTTAACACTCATGGAACTCAAATTTTTAACTGTGTACTTAGATTACTTAAACAAATAATAACTATAAACTCGTCATCTCCCCACAAATAATTATATTTAAAATAATTGTCTAGGAAAGACTTCAAGTTCACACTCAAAATTTTGTTTAATAATTACATAGAAGTAACTCACTAGTTTAACAGCCCAAACTATTAGGACGAAAAGTTAAGAACCAAAAAGGATGGTCAAACAGATTTTTTGCCCTAACACTTATGACGCCTTGCCCCCTTAATTTATAAGAAGTCTCCAGTGTAAAAGTTGATGAATCGGACTATGTGGGACAAGCATCCTCTTTTGGTTCACATTTTTTTTATGCAGAAACTACATACTACTTATGTCCTATAATATAAATTCAATGACTTTATGGATCTAACTTTGACCTTAAGTATTTTTGTTTATATTATATAATACTTGATGAAAATACAAATAAAAAAATTTGAGGTCAAAGTTTGATTTATGAAGTCAAACAGGACTTAAATTTTGGGACGAAGGGAGTAGTAAATAAAAAATATTCTTATGCCCAATTAGAAAGCCTATTTGTATGTCTAATGATTTGATTGGTGGATTTGAAAAAGTGATTGATGAAAATTTAAAGAAAGAAAAGAGTAAAATACACCGTTCGTCCCTAATCTTGTACACACGCATCACCATGGGACAAACCTTGCCTTTTTCATCGTGAGGAGTCCAAAACAAGGTTTTTATAGTCTAAATGAGTCCCTTGACCCAATTTCCGTTAGTCAACGTCAATTATTTTTTGCCAAATCCCTAAAATGACTATTTTGCCCCATATATAATATGCTTCTCTTTCATTTTACCGTAGCAACCATACACACACTTTCACTCACCCACCTCTCTTCCACTTCCAGCCGCCATCACCACCCTCGCCGACCGCTACCATTGGTCACCACAGCCGCCGCATACATCAAGAGATCGAGAAGACCAAGGGTTGTTTGATTGAGGCAAGTCCTTCAATATGTTATCTAAACTGTCAAGCACAACCAAACAATCACTCATAAACTCACTCGACAATTTCACCTTCATCTTCACCTCATCCAAATCCCTCGACCCCATTTCCTCCAACCCATCCGTACACGTCTCCTGATCACTCATCGCAGAACTTATCCAAGTCTTCAAATCCCCCACTTTCTCCTCATTCAAAATCATAACCTTTTTCCCATTATCTCCATACGCAATTTTCATTGAGTCAACTGATTGACTGAGTTGACTCACCGCGTCCTCGAACAAGCTCACACAGTCACGTAACGCGCTTCCGGCACGTAAGTCTGTTGATTGCGAGATTAACGTTTTGGGTGAGGTTGAGATTTTTGTAAGTTTTGTTAAGGCGCGTGAGAGCGTGAAGTTGAATATGAGTTCCTGATCGTATAATTTGTTGGAATCTAGGCGGGTTAAGTCGTTTACACGGGTGGTTGGGTCGTGTGTGACTGCGCATACGGCTTTTATTGATCGGGTGGCTTTGAGGGTTGATAATTGTGTTTCTAATTGTGATGAGTTGGCGCGTGTGTTGTACGCGCCTGCTGCGAGTATGGCTCCGATTATGACCGTGAGTATGGTGAGCGTGATGATTATGGCGGTGGTACGGCGACGCGTTGGAGATCGTGGTTAGGAGGTGGTTGATGTTGATTCTATGTCGTCGTTTAGTTAAATTATCCCTAAAATCGTAACTGCTTTAATATAATTTTAAAAGATTTGATATTTGAATTTTTCTAAATATAAACTAACTAAAATCATCAACTGTTAGTTGCATCGTAATAGAGCACTTTGGTTACCTTTATATTAAACCCGGCCCGGTTTCTTTTAAATTACACTAGCAATAATAAAGCCTACAGTAGTTGTTTCTAATTATTTTTTTGGTTGGGATCGAATGGCACTGTAACAGGTGAAGATGAAGAATGAAGATTGGTGTTTGATTTAGTTTGTTTTTTTTTCCCCTTTTTTTGGGAGTGTATGGATGAGATTTGAGAATAGTTTTGGTGTTAATTTTAGAGAGAGAAGCAGAAATTTAGAGAGAGAGGCAGGAAAAGAGATAACATGAGCGTGGTGGTAGTGATGGTATAATTTTTTTATTAAGTGCACCGTTCGTCCCTAAGGTTGTACCACCAAAATAATCAATCAAAACGATAAAATGACCATTTTGCCCTCATGTGCAAGGCACATGACAAAAGATAACAGACGTTGACTAACGGAAAATGGGTCAAATGACTGATTTAGACTATAAAAACCTTGATTTGGACTCCCCACGATGAAAAAGGCAATGTTTGTCCCATGGTGATGCATGTGTACAAGATTAGGGACGAACGGTGTATTTTACTTGAAAGAAAATGTATAATACAATTGTACAAGTAATTTATGCATTAGGCATGTATTTAAACATTAATTTAGGCCCAAATAGCGTTACTCTAGTAAATAACATAATCAACTCCATTCATATTTTGTATATTAGCTTTTCATCTGTATAATCTTTGGCAAAAATAGATTGTGCTGGCGCTGTTCTGAAAAAGATTAAAAAAATATTTTATTTTTATAAGCTACATGAAGTAACCTTTTATTTTTAGAGATTATGAAAGATTATTTTTTTTATAATCTCTTATAAGTTATGTCTGCCAAACAAAGATTATTTTAAAAAAAAAATAAGCATAATCTCTCAATAATGTCATGTGCCAAACATAGCAAAAGTATAATGTCTTTTTTGTTCCCGTATATAGTTCCTCAATCATCCTAATGTAAAAGAATGAAGACATGAAACATGGATATTTATATAACCTTCATTTTTTCACATGTTAATTAATCATTAGCTTACTTTCCTATTCGTCTTTAACCTAACAGTTTAACCGTAAATTTCGTTTTTTCTTTCAAAAATGTTCTTTATTCATGAAGATATCATGTAAGGACTTACTTTTATTTCATGTTTGGGTCATTTTTCTTTGTGTCGATCATTCAATAAACTAGACATGTAACTAGTAATATGAGTCTACATTCTAATCATTTTTTCTTGTGCAAAAAACGATTTGCAGTTACTCATTGTCATTGGGATAAATCAATTGGATATAAGGCATCAGTCTACCATTTGATGTGTTATATATATGTGAGTGGTTGCTTATGTTGTTGCAACTTGTTGGACAATGTAACAATAGTTCATATGTTTATATTGCAATGTCGAAAGAAGTCAATACATATAGTGTGTAGGTTTTAAAAACTGTTTTCGAAACTATTGCAGTTGGAGACTATTGTAAAACATTATAAGGTAATTCTACAATTTGACTTCATTACAAACAAGTAAATAAAAGATCATAGTAGTCACGGCTCTCTCCTACAAGTCATACTATGTTTGATCAAATAAATTTAATATTTATACGACTCAATTTTATAACTGATAAATTACAATAATTTAACAATAAAAAAAGTTTATACTTATTAAAAACTATGCTCATAATAATAATTATAAGCAAAAGTTTCTTAAAAGTATAAACTAAGAACTTGTTTAATTATTAATGACAAAACTAGCTATAATAGTTTATAGTTTAATAGCTATGATAGTCTAAGTCAGCATTATTTCTTCATAGTAAAGAGTGTGGTCTTGTGAATTTATAATGACCTCTTCATTGTAAACATTGAAGAAAGGGGCGATGTGGGACTAGCTTATTTTTCTATGTTTTGTTTTTGCTACGAATTACATTTAAGTTGTAGTATTTTCATGTCATCGGACGCTTACTTTATTGAACTAAACATATAAACCGAAACTAGTTGGGAGGCATCTTTGTCCATTCGCTACAAAAGATATCATATGAATAAAAGGGTACATGTACACCTACGAGATATTCATAGCGGAGCCTATGCTTGTCAGTCTCTTACGGAAAAGCTCGTATGTTATCATATACGTTTCTAAAAAGTGGGAGTGGAACTAAAGAGAAGTATAAAAGATGGAGTATGAACGCAAATAAAACGGTAGGCATGATACAAATATAATATGGTTGTATCAATGGGTAAGCGATATTCATTCACTTACAGGCCGGACACAAGGGGATTCGCGTGAACCGCATGGATTTTTGTCGGATAGTGTGATTTTTGTTAAAAATTATGATTTCTCAGAAATAAGCATGCTCCAATCTCATAAAGATATTGTGTTTTTGGTCACTTGTAGAGTTGGGTCCGCCACGTATCGGTAACCTTTGTTCAAAAATCAAAACTTGCTAATGTTTATTTTCTATTAATGAACTTGCAACAAATGCCCAAAAGTGATTAATTCAAGCACAATATTCACATGTACTGATCATGCAACATAACAAACATGATTCAAAACTCATGTAGTTTGTAATTTACGGGCTACTAGTTTGAACAAAAAGTGGTTCAATGATATTGTATAGGCACAATGCACGCCATGAGTAGCTCGTAAGCTTAAATCCGACCAAATCGTTATTAACTGATGCAATGACTATTGACATTTATACAAACAATTTGGACAGGAAACTACCTTATGATGATTTATATTCCTTTAAACCACACTGATAAAATCCAATCCTAGAGTAAACTCTTACATAAGTTTGAGATGGTGACTTTTACATTTTATCAATGGTGACTTTTACATTTTACCATTCATTAGACTGCGTTATTTTGATATGTACCGTTTGATGGGCCTTGGCCCATTGAAGATCAAATTTTATTGGATAAGACAATTTTTAACTCATGAGACCTCCTATTACAATATGGCTGCTATGAGAAACATCTTTCGACACATCACCACAGCCGTCACAGCCCCTTTTCGCCACATACCACCAGCCGCAGCATGCACGATCTACATGGAAGAACTCGTCGTCAAAGGCGACATCAACATTGAACAACTTCCATGTCACCATAGGTTTCATGCTAGTTGTATCTTAACTGGCTTTATCTCAAGCAAACATGTCCTATTTGTCGTTCTACCATTGCTGATGGGTTGATGCTTGTGACTACACACTTTCGTGTGTCGTATAAAGAGTTTAAACGACCGAAGTTCTTGTGGGTGTCTCAATTGAGGGAGCTTATTGATGCATTGTTTCCTGAGGTTTGGAATGAGTTTAAATTTGTTATTAAAAATAAATTTAGTGCTAGATTTATAGGGCTCGGCCGGTAATCCTATATAAAATCAATGAGCCGAGCCCTATAAACCATCTTATTACCGTTTTTAATTAGGTATTTAAGTTTTGGTAGGGTTTTGTTTTTTTTTTGTTTTTTTTTTTGTTTTTTTTTTTTTTTTTAATGTGAAAAGACCTGTTTGTTAGGGATTTGGCATATGAACGTATGAAGTACGTACTTTGGTACATTTTCTTGTGACAATGTATGAAGTCGTGCATTCTAATGTAGCTAGCGATTGTGAAGTAATCCATTGTATAGAGATTCGGAACTGATGATACTTATCAAGTCTAGATTTGAAACTAGCATTTCTTTACATTTGTATATATGTACATTTACTACTTAACATACTCACACTTATTAAAGCATGTTTACACACATTAGAGTATGAAGAATCAAAAAGTTAACACTAGTATGTGTGTGAATCAAAAAGATTTGACACTTAGCATTTCTTTGAATTTGTATGTACATAGTATTATCTTTCACAACTAACACTTCTCAAACCCTCCAAGACGATGTATGTGACACAATATCATATTTCAACACTCTTTATATCTTTTAGCATATTCATCAACCTTATGTAATTTCCTTCCTATGAGTTTGGCTCATAATAAAAGGCTTATAACACTTAAAAAAGCTTATGTTTGATACAAAAGCTTATGAGTTTGGACTCTATAACCCATAGTAGGCTCTTACTAAAATATCAAAATCCCTTATATTTTCAACTAGTAAAATAAAAACTTACGATTATTCACCCGTTAGCAAAGGGCATACTAAAAGGCCTAACTATGTCCAAAAAAAGGTGTTCCTATGTTGAAGTGATTTTGTGGTGAACAATTTTTATGTTTATATGTATCGACTCATTCACTAGTTTGATTAACTAAAAAAAGGGAGAAATTATGGATTTAAGGAACACACACATGTGTTAAATGCCCAACAGCGAATTTGTTAATGGAAAAATTGTACTTCACACCTCATTATAGAGAGTTGGAAGATCATGATCAATATTTGACGACGCTATCTCCCATTGTGCTAGTCTTATCAAGTAAAAACGTTATCCATGGATTTTTATGTGTTTTCAGTAACATGATCGGATAAAGAGAACCCAAAATGCATACGTATGGAAGTTGGGAAACGATTGGAAAAAAAAATGATTAACAAAGTAAGTTCTGGCTTTTTCGTTGTTACAAGTTACAATTGCATGTAGTGGTTCTGTGTCATCTCAACTTATTTTAAGTTCTGGCTAACTATTTTGGATATGAACACCTATCAGATATTCATGGAGGAGCCATCCATATGTGTATAGCTAATCTCGATCTTGTTGGAAAGTCTTATACCAGCCTCACGTACGCGTAAAACATGTATGTATGCTTGAACGAGATAAAGATGCTTTAAAACAAACCAGTCAATAGGGTAGATGGATAATACGTGCATAAGAGGCATATGAACTTATGAAGGGTTACACATATAAAAATTCTAAACTAGAAGATTAATGAAAAACTGATCGAATTTGCTCGTGGACATATGTAACTAGCTAAAAGACCCGTAAAATTTACGGGTATATTAAAGAAAAGCAAAAAGATAGATATTATTAATATATTACACAATAACGTAATAAGTCATTAGTAAGAAACACTTATGTGCAAGGTTGTAAAAATCGCTAGGAGCTAGTGAGGCGGTCAGGTAAGACCTAGCAATTAATCAGTTAGGCGGGGATTAATCAGGGATTAATCGGATTAAAATTTTTATGCACAAAATTGTAATTTTAGATATTGTATTATATTATATATATGAGATAAGCATAGTGTATCAAAGTTCAAATATTTTAAGTGTTAAAATATAAACATAATACATAATTATTCAAAGTTCAATGTCAAACAGAGATATTACTCGGTTTGTTGACCATTTTTAAGCGAGCTTTGACCGATTTTATTTGATTAATCGGTTTGTTGACCAATTTTTAAGCGGTTTTGTCTGAATTTTAAGCGATTTTGTTGACCGTTTTTTAAGCGATTTTGTCCGATTAGACCAATTTTGTTCGATTTTGTCCGATTAATCGGTTTGTTGACTGATTTTTAAGTGATCTTTGACCAAACCGATTAAATAGGCCGATTATGATAAATCAAAGCGCTTACTAAGCGATCAGCGATTATACGAAGATTAATCGGCCGCCTGGGCCTTTACAACAGAGCTTGTGTGTATGCAGTAAAATAAGAAACTTCATACAAATAAAATATATGTGTAATATGAGAAATGGTAAAATAACCAAAAGAGAATATAAAGTTGGGCAATCACATATTGTAGATTTTTGTGTTACTTGCTGAAAACTAATACCTGTTAATTCATTTGTCGATGCTCTTTCAATGTAAAATATTAGTGTACTTGTAATCAAAGTCACAATCTCCCAATTAGGACATTTATTTTCTCATGGTGGTATTATATATCTATAACCCCTCGTATTATTTGCTCCTTCCTGACATGATAAAATTTATCATTTTTGTACTTTTGTAAAAAAAATTGTTTTTTTTCCCTAAACTATTAATTGCACGCCCTCTAAATAATACCATAATTGGGAAGAAATATTTTTTCAAGTGTCTGTCATTCTTGAAACAAACTGACAATGAAACAAAAAAAAATTATTAAAACAATTTCATTTCTTAAACAAACTGAAGAAAAAATGTATTTGATGTATGTTATTCCTAGTGTTAACACTGACAAAAAATTCAATAAAAATAAACAATAAAATAAAATATCAAAACAGTATTAGGGGAGGTGCAAATATGAAAAGGTGAGTGATAGATGCACATACCAAAATTATGCACATAACATATTATAACATATACATTAGTGATGTGATATTTTGGTGTTTGCATCAATTTTTGTGATGTGAGTATTAATTCTCATATGAAAAACATAAGGTACGGATGAGTTTCCCTTTTTCATTAAAAAACATAACAAAAGGCTCGAAGTTTTACAATATTGTTGCACATAATCTGCTAAAATATTACTCATTGTATCATTTCTTTCGAGTTGTACACATAATAATACAAACTTCTTCAACATGGCACTTTAATTAAAATAAATCATTGATACATACCCATTTCAGTCGTTCTATTTACAAACATTCTATTGATTTGGCTACAAAAAGAGAAAACATACATGCACACTTCATCATAACCCGTTTTAGTCAATATAAGCCTTTTGGATAATAAAAATCGTACGTACTGTATCTTATTACAACTACAAAGACCATGATCAAAGATTCCTAAAACCAACCCGTGAATTAGTGTCGGAACCAAAAACACCACAAAGACCATGATCAAAGATCCCTAAAATCAAGTAACTGTAATCAAAATTTATTGGGTACATTAATTAATGTAATTGTAATTTACCTATCTTACCCTTGCTAGTTATGAGATGAAAAATGTTAGTTGTTTCTCATTTTTCTCGCATCAAAACATTTTTTCACCGATCTTGATTCGTATAAATATACTTTGTTTCAGTTACAAAATTGAATGAAAGTCGGTATAAGAAATAGCGATCATGAACTCGTACATAAACAATTAACGTGTTGAACAATTATCAATCTGCTGAGTATATCTCAATAATTCTTATGAGTCAAATTCCAAAAGAGATATTTGAAATATATCATACCATATATTTTTGTTTACATACAAATAGTGATGAAAGCCTCACATAAGCTTTTTGCAATTTTATTCGTAACAATAACAAAATTGTAGTTATATAAACTTCAAAAGACAAAAGCATTTGTGCAAATACCAAAACACTTTCTTCGTAACAATATATAACAAAACGACAGTTATATAAACATCAAAATACAAGTATTTGGGCTAAACGTTCCATCTCTTGCAACATGTTGGAAGCTAATTAATAAAAACATAAAATCTTAGAGAGAAAAAGTAACCTAGTAGGAAGGTATCCGTTAATAAGTATAGTAGAAACAATTATTATATATAGTCAAGTGACTACATAGTAGACAATCAGCTAAAATTATAATGCATATTTATTTCGTAATTTATTTTGGATTAACTTAACTAAAGCACATACATGGGAACAAAGGAAAAAAGAATTCAAGATGTATGCCTTTTTTTCATGCACCTTTCTTTTATGTACTCTTTACTTTGATCCGTTTTTACACATTTAGGTATGGCTGAGCAAAACCGACCCGAAACTAAACCGATAGCCTTCGAATCGGTTCTTGGTTCTAGGTTTTTGGAAAAGTCGGTATCGGGTCAGGTCGGTCAGAACTGGTCAGGACAAAAACCGAAAAAATAAGTGCAGTTTTAGGAAATACAACCGAAACTGACCGAGACAAACCGAACCGACCCGAGTCCCATTTGGTTCGGTATCATGATAGATTTTCACCATTTTTGGGATCTGGCTGGGTCGGGACGCGTCGCGTCGGGTCGGTATTCGGCCCAATGCTCAGCCCTACATTCAAGGTCTGTTTGGCAGGGGCTTTTTGGGGAGCTGTTAGCTTTTTGTTATAAAAATAATCTCCTCTAAAATAAATAGCTATGTTTGGATAGATAAACTTTAATCTTTTATTTCAAACAAATATGTCCTAAATGAAATGCTGATTCATGAAGCTTTTTAAACATCTTTGAGCTGTTAAAATTTTAAATTACTGAAATACCCTCCAAACATCTATTTAAAATTATAGATATGTCATTTTACATCTTATAATTACATTTAAGAGCTAACTTACCAAACATTTATAATTGAAAAAAGATACAGCTTGTAGCTCATGTTAACATCTTTGCAGTTTACAGCTTATAGTTAACAACTTATTGCATACAGTTTAAAGATAGTTTACTAAACATTCAGATTAAAAGCCAAAAAATATATTTAAGCGCATAAAGTTTCGCTCTTTATCATAGCCATTATCAAATGTAATATATAAATAAACAATAACTTGGCATCAAGTCTTAGGAGATATCCATTAGCGAAATACTGAAAAGAGAAAATTATTAAAATACGAATGCAATCAAATTGAAAACCGATCATCAAATGGGTATAAAACTTTTCCACCAAATATATAACAAAACGATAAAGTAACAGATTTATGAACCTTTACAGCATTCTTCATTGACGATTTCACCTTTATACTTACATTGGTTACAGAAATTAAGATTAAAGTAAGAGTATAGAGTTAGTATTAAAAAGAAAAAGGCGAATAGAAATAACATCACATGAACCTAATTAATTAAAGTTGAAAACATGGTGGCATTTGATAGCCAAAGCAAGCTTGAAAACTAAAAAGACATAACATAAAAATACAAAGATGTTGAATCATATGTCTTACGGTATCGATGAGATGAGCCCATGATTTCAACTCTAGTGTGTTGATGTTATGGATGAGCCTGCAAGATCAAAACAATAAGTAATCTACTCAAAACCAAACATACACATTAAAATAGTGAAATGGACTAATGATTCCATAAAACGATGATGGAAACAAAGGCATTATGCTTTTTTACAAATAAATTGATAATGGGTAACATATAAGAATTATTTTAATTCAATTGAAAAACTACACATAGAAGGAGATGATGAATGTTTTAGTTGATGGATGCTAGAAATGGTGATGTAATGATATCAATCTAAGTTAGGTAATGATTTATACATATAATACAAATTTGAAATCGTGTTGTAACAATTGCCGTATATATTTAACAACGATATCAATTGTTTAACTGATATTAGTATTTAGCGCATCTACTATGATGGACCTTTAAAAAGGTTTATAATAGTACAAAGTCATTCTTCATCATTAATTTATACACCTTTTTCTTGCTATAAACATTTCTCTACTATGTATAACTTCTTAAAGCTTTATAAAAATTTCACTAAACACTAATGCATTAAATTTAGAAGAAGTTCAAGATGCTAGACCTTTTCATTCCACATAAGCATGAAATATATTTCCACTATGGTTAATAAAATGATAAACCTCTTTAAATTTTTTTAGACATTTTCATAAACCATCATAGATAAATACTTGCCTAAACAAATTTGTAATAAAAAACGTTTGACTAATTATTCACGATAAAGTTGAAATTTTTAGTCAACTTATTTAAACAAAATAGTTTAAAATGATTCTAAAATTAAGACATGTAGATATTCATGGAGGAGCCATCCATATGTGTATAGCTAATCTCGATCTTGTTGGAAAGTCTTATACCAGCCTCACGTACGCGTAAAACATGTATGTATGCTTGAACGAGATAAAGATGCTTTAAAACAAACCAGTCAATAGGGTAGATGGATAATACGTGCATAAGAGGCATATGAACTTATGAAGGGTTACACATATAAAAATTCTAAACTAGAAGATTAATGAAAAACTGATCGAATTTGCTCGTGGACATATGTAATATCTTACAATTTTACAAGCAATGCAACTAAAACGACATACAAATGCATAGATGGCAATTGTAAACGATGGATGCTCACTCAGATGAGTTCTCAAATCTAATAAGCGGACGTATATGAACCACAAAGCAAACATAATATTATATGCTCATTTGATCAAAGTATCAATCGTAGCAATAGTAATAGCACAATAAGGTTTTTTTTAACAGACAGGAAACTTAAAAAACATAAACCCTAGTACGACGAAACACAAAACATAAACACATATATCGTTCGTTCTCTAGTAGTACGTCTAGTGGAAATCTTGGTCATCAAAGTCGTCAGTGAAGCGGTTGAAGAAATTGAAATCAGCAAGATCCGTATATCTACTCAGCATCTTTGGATCATTGAAATCGTGAAGGTTGTATCCAAAGCTGTCATCTACATCTGCTTCTTCTTCAAGATCGCTGTACGCAAAGATGTTTTCGTCGATGTGATTAATTGCGTAACGCTTTTGCTTATTAAGGAACCCCTTCTTCATGAACATTCTCTGGGTATCTTGGTTAATCAACATAGCTAGATGAATGAAAAAAAGTGGCTCAAGCCCTAAGCCTGCCTACCTTTTATATAGAATACAATCCTTATAACGATCGACGTATTTTAATATAATTTTTATATTTATATACGGGATATACTTTAACTTTTTAACTTTTGTTACTATAAATTCATTTATTTGCTCTAAATATTGTACTCTCAATTATACCGTTTTATTAATTGTTAATGATTAATGTGATTAATTTTGATCTTATTGTTAAACATGAATAAAAGTTTTTTTTTTTTTTTTTTTTTTTTTTAATTGGTTTGGTTTCACGTCAATGTTTGTGATTAAGAAAAAAAGGTTTTTGCTAGTCATCGTGACTCAGTTTAATATTTCGACCTTTGTTCAAGAAAAGAGATATTGTTGTTACATTGTGAGGTATCAATTTTAAGTGTAAGATTTGCGTTTTTGAGAAAAATACATGTGGCATGCTCGCTCAAACGAGCTCGAGTCTTGTTCAAAGTTTATTTTTTATATGAGCTTGAAGCCGGGATTCCATTCATATCCCATATTCATTAGGCTCGTGAACTAAACGAGTCTTTAAAATATATACACATATAAACACAATGGTATGTCTATCTAAGTATATGTATATAAACGAGCTTTTGCTTATTGTTTTCATCAAACCGTCGAGCTTTACTTAATTTGTGTTGACAAATCATATAAACAAGTCAAGCCCACGCCTAGCACAAGTTTGTACAATATGTCACGAACCGAGTACAACCGAAGTACATAAAGCTAAAAAAATCGAGCTCAAACTTTATGATTATAAACTCTAAACAATCCAACATCCAGCTCTAACAACAAACATTTATGTCAAGTGAACTTGTGAAGCGCTAACTATTTTTGTAGAAATTATTACAACACCAAGATAGAATCCTACCAACCACCCTTTGATTTAAAATAGAGAGTATCAGTTTACAATACATGTGAGAGATAACTAAGATTGTCACCAGGTGTGAGCAATCAACCAAACTACAATCTAGGCTTGATCAAGATGATAGATCAGCCTAACTATACACTGAGTAAGAATCAGAGAAGACAAGAGAATCGTATGAAGAAGACGACTTGAGTGAGTAAGGATGCAGTGGAGGAGGAGAGTATTTATAGGCAGCAACTATGCTCTTGACCATCTTTAGCCCCTGCACAATTATAAAGAGACAAACACAACACAAACTAAATATGTTAGTGTTAGAAAGGTTTTGTGAATGACATAACAAGTCCCTGTACATATAGAGGGAAGGTTTGACCAAATTATTCAACACCCTCCCTCAAACCTTCAAACTTAAACATGTCCATCATACCAAGCTTATCACAAAGCCACTTGTGTTGCTTAATATCCAAGGAATACCACTCAGAACAGAAGATGGTAACCTGTTAATTAGATAGGCAGCAGTTAAAATGCATTCAGGCCACATACTTAAAGGAATACCACTTTGAAACAACAAGCTTCTAGCAACATTTAAAAAGTGCCTGTGCTTTCTCTCAGCAATCCCATTTTGCTGAGGAATATAAGCACAAGTAGTTTGATGAGTAATACCAAGACTGCTAAACAAATTACTCATTTTATTGTTAACAAATTCAGTACCATTGTCTGATCTCACAGTTTTAATACCACACTTAAATTGATTTAGAATCAGATTAACATAGCTACCAAATAAGTTATAAACCTCATCTTTAGATTTTATAAGATAGATCCAAACAGACCTGGTAAAATCATCAACTATGGTCATAAAGTATCTAAATCCTTCTCTACTAGTGACCTTGTAAGGACCCCAAAGGTCTATATGCACAAGATCACCAATAGAGGAACTCCTATGATCACTAATAGGAAAGGATTCCCTGGTATGTTTGGCTTTGTGACAGATGTCACAAAGAGACACATGAGAATCTTTAGTGAACATAAGATCAGACTGAAGCATGTTCACAGCTTGGTCTGATGGATGACCAAGTCTGTTACGCCATAAGGATTTAGAAACATAACAAGTAACAGACATATTACCTATTGTTTGATGTTTAGAAGTAATAGGAGAGGGAGTATCAAACAGATAAAGACCACCATTTTCACTACCAGTCCCCATGATTTTTATTGAGTCAAATCCTGAATGTAACATTTAGATTCATCAAATCCAACAAACATTCTACTGTCTTTAATTAGTTTATGCACAGATAATAGACTAACACAGTATTCAGGAACTACCAACACATCATATAAAGTAACTTTATCAGAGAGTTTTAAGTTACCAATATGTTTGATTTTAACAAGAGTACCATTGGGATGTTCCACAGTAAGGTTTAAATTAGAAATATTAATAATGCTAAACATATTAAAAGTATTAATAGTCATGTGTTGGTTTGCCCCTGAATCAATAATCCACCCAATATTATCTTTACAAAAGCAGTATTGTTGTTATAAAATTTATGAAAATGTATGTTAAAGAAAACATTATTGTTCATAAAGCTGGGTATACCTGCCATATTGGCTTGCATACTGCTAGAAGGCATGTCATTGATAAGATTCATTAATTTCATCATCTGTTCATTAGTGATAGACATAGAGGAACCATTTTCCATAGATGAAGCATTAGCATTATAAGTAGTTTTCAAGTTAGTTTGTTTTAACCGATTTTATTATACCCGGAGGAAATCCAATTATTTCAAAACATCTATCAACGATGTGACCAATTTTACCACAATTAGTACAAAGTAAGTTTGGATTAGGACCCCTATTATTGTTATTATTCCCAGTATTAACAAACTTCTTATTATCATTAACAAAACTCTTCTTATTTTCAAATCTCTTATTTCCATTATTAGTCCAATTTGTTTTTGAAACAAATCCAGCAATTTGAGATTTAGATTCAGAACCAGTAGAAGAAGAGGCAATGCCTCTATGAGACTCTTCTCTGGAAATAGTAACAAAAGCATCCTTAACATCAGGAAGAGTTTCTCTAGAGAGAATACTGCTTCTGATAGGCTAATAAATTTCATTAAGACCCATAAGAAATTGCATAAGTTTCATAAGTTGATTATGTTTTAACACATCTTCTCTAGCAGCACAAGTATACATAGGCAATTTGGTCATAATATCAAATTATGTCCATAATGAGTTAAGCTTATGATAATATTTAGACACAGTTAATTCTCCTTGTCTAAAGTTATTAATTTTTTTGCATAAGACTCAAAATAATAGAACCATCAAGTTTATCATAAGTCTCTTTAAGTTCAAATTGAGACCTCAAAGATTTTCGTAAAAGATTTGACCAAGATATAAATCTTCAGACACAGAATTCAAGATCCAAGACAATACAATAGAATTGCATCTCTCCCATTGATTAGAGAGAACATCACTAGAAGCATAAGTAGCCTTAACACATTTACCATTAATAAAAACCAACTTTATTCCTAGTATTAATAGCCAATTTCATAGCAGTAGACCAAACTCTATAATTTTCAGTACCAGTAAGTTTAATAGACACAATAGATGATGTAATAATATCATTAGAATGAAGATGCAAAGGATTATCCAAGTCAAGATTACTAATAAGATCAACATCACTAGTACCAGGAGCCATAATAAAAAATAGATAAGCAACTATCAGATAAAACAGAAAAGAACCAGCAGAGTAAAAAATACTAACAAATAACTTTGCAAGAAGATAAAACTCACACCCAAAAATTACAAAGTCCAGCCAAGGAGACTGGGTGTGACCAGAGTAGGTATTCACACCTCTCAAGAAGGCAGATCAAGGAGTTAATCACACCGTTTGCACCCCCTTAACTAAAACTAAGTAATTTTTAAGAGAGAAGATAATACTTACAGAGCTATAATGAGAAGAACCAGCGGAAAGAAATCACAACACTCTTATTAAGAGATATTGTGAAAGAATAAGGTCCCAATAATCACCAGAAAACACCAGTAACAAGAACCCCCAAATAAGAGAAATTAGGGTTTTCATATTCAAACCATAATTTACCAGAAACCAGCAATTAACTCAACAAAATGTTGAATTAACCAAGAATCGATCAGATCTCACTCCAATTTTAAAAACCCCCAAAAATTGGATGAAACCCTAGACAATCGAAATCACCAATCAATCAGAGCCAAAGCTCTGATACCATGTAGAAATTATAATAACACCAAGATAGAATCCAACCAACCACCCCTTGATTCAAAATAGAGAGTATTAGTTTACAATACATGTGAGAGATAACTAAGATTGTCACCAGGTGTGAGCAATCAACCAAACTACAATCTAGGCTTGATCAAGATGATAGATCAGCCTAACTATACAGTGAGTAAGAATCAAAGAAGACAAGAGAGTCATATGAAGAAGACGACTTGAGTGAGTGAGGATGCAGTGAAGGACGAGAGTATTTATAGGCAACAACTATGCTCTTGACCATCTTTAGCCCCTGAACAATTATAAAGAGACAAACACAACACAAACTAAATATGTTAGTGTTAGAAAGGTTTTGTGAATGACAGAACAAGTCCCTGTACATATAGAGGGAAGGTTTGACCAGATTATTCAACAATTTTTGTGATATGTACATAGACGTGTAGGTTTAGTTTATTTAGGCAAATCATATAAACGAGTCAGCAAAGAAGTGTTGGGTATGTGAGTGACTCATCAATTAAGATGTTGTGAGTTGAAGTCTCGTTGAAGACATTTGTGAGATATTATTGTGTAAAATGAGTGGTATAGGTGTGTAATAAGTAGCCGTTAAAAATATATAAACAACTAAAGTCCAAGTCGAACACAAGTTTGAAAAATATTTGAGTTAAACTCTAGCTAAATACACAATGCTCGAAATAAGTCAAGCTCGGACTGGGGATTTAAAAAACTTAAACGAGTCAAACTCGAGACCTAAAAATATACATTTATGTAAAGTGAACTTGTGGAATACTAGTGACTTGTTTTGTGAAATGTATACGGTTTGATTAAATTCGTAAAGGGGTATTGATTTCCCATGGCGCATCTCTAGGACTAGCGATTAGAGTTGGAAATAGATAGTCAAAGGACTATTATAGCAAATACATTATTTTACACATAAAAATAAGGAATAATGTTAAAAATTTTGTGATTGTGTATACCCAACTATTTTTTTCATTGTAACACAAAACTTGGTAATTTTTGTTATTGTATGTATGATTTCCAACGTGTCCTATGCCAGCGTGTCCGAGTGTTACACATAGACTACCAACGTGTCAAGAACTACTTTTTATTGTGATGATGCTAAAAAAATGCATCGAAGTTGACCACTTTTAGGATTGTGTGTAGCCATCTATTTTTCTTTTTTCATTGTAACACAAAACTTTTGAATTTGTGTTATTGTATGTATCCCGTCAGGCTAAGCGTTACATCGTTAGTCCTTTATATTAACGACAGTTACTAAATAACTAAAATTCCGTTTTCTTACGCTTTCTTCTATTTTTATACGCTTTCGTCCGTTATTTTTTTACATTTTCGTTTGTTTTTTTTACATTTTCATCAATTTTTTTACGTTTTAGTCCGTTTTTAAACATTTTCATCCGTTTTCTTATGTTTTTAAACGTTTTTGTCAGTTTTTATACGTTTTGTCCGTTTTCTTACGTTTTTTTATGTTTTCATCCGTTTTCGTCCATTTTTAAACGTTTTCGTCAGTTTTTTACGTTTACGTCTGTTTTCTTACGTTTTCATCCGTTTTTATACGTTTTCGTCCATTTTCTTATGTTTTTATGCGTTTTCGTTTGTCTTTATATGTTCACGTTCGTTTTTACACGTTTTCGTTCATATAAAAACGAACAGAAACGTGTAAAAGCATATAAAAACGAACGCAAACGTGTAAAAACGAACATAGACTTGTATAAACGAACGAAAATGTGACGTAAACGTAACAAAACTGAACGAAAACGTATAAAAACGAGCAAAAACGTTTTAAACATGTAAAAACGAACATAAACATATAAAACAGATGAAAACGTAAAAAGCATAAGAAAACGGGCAAAAACGTAAAAAACTGAGGAAAGCGTATAAAAACAGACGAAAAGTTAAGAAAACGAATGAAAACGTTTAAAAACGGACGAAAACGTAAAAAAACGGACGAAACATATGAAAACGGACGAAAACGTAAGAAAACGGATGAAAACTTATAAAAACGTATAAGAATGGATGAAAATGTGTGAAAACGAGAAAAAAACGTAAGAAAATGGAATTTTAGTTATTTACTAATGGCCGTTAATATAAAGGACTAACGATGTAACCCTTTGCCTGACCGAATACATACAATAACAAAAATTCAATAGTTGGATACATACAATCATAAAAGTTGTCAACTTCGATGCATTTTTTAGCATTATTCCAATAAAAAAAGTATTTCTTGACACGCTGGCAGTCTACGTGTAACAGTCGGACACGCTGGCATGGGACACGTTGGCAATCATACATACAATAACAAAAATTACCAAGTTTTGTGTTACAATGAAAAAAAAATAGTTGAGTATACACAATCCCAAAAGGTGTCAACTTCGATGCATTTTTGTAGCATTATCCCTAAAAATAAAATAATACAGTAATTTAAACGATAAAGCCCAAGTCGAACACAACACAAGTTTGTAAAATATGTCAGGAGTTGAACTCTAGCTAAATACACAAGGCTAGAAAACAAGTCAAGCTCGGACTGATGCTTCAAAAAACTTAAGAGTCAAGCTCGAGCCCTAACGGTATACATTTATGTAATGTAAAGTGAACTTGTGGAATACTAGTGACTCTTTTTTGTGATATGTACATAGTTTGATTAAGAGTTAATTGCATTGTGGTCCTTATGGTTTGGCCAAATTGCAGGTTTGGTCCCCAAAACTTTGAATGTGCAGTGATAGTCTCAATTTGAAAGTTTGGATTACATTTTTTGTCCCTGTATAAAGTTAAATAACTAAAATACCCTTTGTATTCTTCATAAAAAGACAAGGGTAATTTAGTCATTTCACATCGATAAGGACCAAAAATGCAACCCAAACTTCAAAATTGGGACTATCGTTGCACTTTCAAAGTTTTGGGGACTAAACCTGCAATTTGGCCAAACCACAAGGACCAAAAATGCAATTAACTCTTTGATTAGTTTGTAAAGGTGTATTGATTTCCCATGGTGCATCTCTAGTAATTAGACTAGTCACAGTGGCAAGGTTCACCCACTCGGTTGAGCAAGGGTGACCACTGGTTGCCCCACTGTGAGGGAATCGGTTGTGTTCGGTTGAGGTCCGAAAAGGGACGAACTACTTTGAGTATTCGACCGAGTTTAAAGCATCACATGTGGACAAAAAATCCAACCGTTTGGGTTTAAAACCAAAAAAAAAAAAAAAAAAAAAAAAAAAAAAAAAAAACTTACGACTTTTACAACATTATGAATACCAACCTCAAACACATTTTTAAACACACAATTCAAACAACTTCTCATAAACACTTTCAAACACATTTTTATAATTATGTCTTACGAGATATTTTTTAATTCTTCGTCTTCCGACGAGGAAGAAGTTATGAGCGAGTTTACGGAGTTTATGGAATTTACGCAGTATACTTGGGACGCTTACCAAGCGTCACTGCCAAAGGCTCAACGAAACTACCCGCCAAGGGATCATGAAGGTGCTCATAATCGTTTAGTTGTCGCTTACTTCTCCGAAGAACCGTTGTATGACGAAAAAACATTCTGTCGGCCGTTCCGGATGCGCCGAGACCTATTCACTCGAATTGTTCAAGAGGTAACCAATTATTCTCCTTATTTTCAACAAACTCCTGATTGTAGGGGAGTACTTGGTATTTCCCCATTGGTCAAGTGTAATGCGGCAATTCGTCAACTTGGATACGCGGCCATTCCTGATTCTCTTGACGAGTATCTGCAATTGGGTGCAACAACAACACGTGATTGTCTCCGTAACTTTTGTAGGGTTATTATAGAGTTATATGGTGCTGAGTATTTGCGAAAGCCCGCGTATTCTGACCTTAAAAGAATATATGCTCATCACGAGCAAAAGCATGGGTTTCCTAGGATGATGAGAAGCATTGATTGTACAAGTTGGGAGTGAGAGAATTGCCCAAATAGTTTGAGAGGTCAATATGCTAGGGGTGATCACGGGCCACATCCATTCATTTTATTGGAAGCGGTCGCCTCCCAAGATTTATGAATTTGGCATGCGTTCTTTGGTGTCTCCAGGATGAATAACGATATAAACGTTTTACATCGTTCCCCCGTTTTCAATGATATCAAATCTGGGAGAGCACCGGAACTTGAATTCGAGGCTAACGATGTTGCTTACCAAAGGGGATATTATCTTACTGACGGGATATATCCAGAATGGTTTGTTCTTATTAAGTACATTTCAAATCCTCCTACGGGTGATGAAAAAAGAATAATGTACAAGAGGAAGCACGAAGCAACAAGGAAAGATGTGGAACGAGCTTTCGGTGTGTTGAAAAAGAAGTGGAAAATGCTTAAAGTTCCGGCTCGAGGGTTGTATAAACAGGATCTCCAAGATATTGTGTATACATGTATCATATTACATAATATGTTCATCCGACACAAGCAACGGGCAATATGTCCTACATGGTTTGCACAAGAGGGCCACCGTGATCATGATCCGGTAATATCCCATGCAGAATCCTTAGTAGTTACTCAGGAGATAATGGACCGATCAACTCATCTAAACTTAAAATCTGATTCGGTCGAACATGTTTGGAGAAACCGTGGAAATGCAGGCAATCAAGAGATTGAAGGCGAAGACGAAAGTGACGATGAAGATTTCTTGTGATGTTTTCAGTTTTTAGTAAGTACTGTAATGTTTACGTTTTATTAGTTTAAGTTTTTAATTATTGTTGTAATGTTTAAGTATTTTTATTAATGAACTTTAATTTTGTTTTTAAAAATATTTAAATTAAAAAAAAAAATCCCAAGTCACTACTGTGGCAACTAGGTCGTTGTCAGATCGTCGGAGAGAGAAAGCTGATATGTCAAGGTCGACCCATGTTATCACTGTGACTATTATAGAAAATAAAGTATTTTACACAGATAGAATCATAGAATCATCTAGAATATCCTTTTTCTAAAAACCCCCAAAAAATGAAAATTTTTTTCCCCAATTTCACAAATCAAGCAATAGCAGAACAACATAAACACTAGAAAATTATAATAACCATTGTCTATAGATCAAAATGACTACATAATAATTCAGCAATACCAGTAGCATAATAAACATAAACCCTAGAAATGATAGTAATTAAAATTTAAAGGAGATCCTGATCATCAAAGTCATCTTCGAAAGAGTTAAAGAAATTGACATCAACCATCTTCTCTTGTTGTCCTCCACGCCGATTCAACCGTCTGCCGTTGCCGCCGTAACGAAACCTGCCTTCGCCGTTGTTGTTGTTGTTGAATTCGATGACGTCATCATCTCCTCCGCCTATCATCATTTCGTAATCTCGTCTTCGTCGTCTTCTTCGCAGACTTGGATGATGTCATCATCGTTTCCAGTGATGGTTTGGATGCTGAAGAGATCAAGGTCATCAAACTCGTTCAACATTTTTTATTTTCTTTTATTGGAATAAAGAAAAAAAAGGGGGGTTGTCGTTAACCAATGAGTCTATTCCTCCTTTTTATATGCTAAATGGATGGGTCCCATGTTAGTTTTTGTGTTTTAACCCAAGTTTATAAATAACGAGACTCGTGACGTGACACTATAAGGACAAAAAAACTGGAGTATCATTTGCATATTGTGATATTACAGAATATGAAAATATTTATATATTTTAAATATAATAGTATATGGACAAAAAACTACTCCCTCTGTTTTAATATAATTGTTCATATTTTCATTTTGAGATGTTTCAAAAAGATTGTAAACTTTTTATTTTTAGTAAAAACTAGAAAATATATATGGGAATATTCTCTTTGAGTGGTTGAGATTTATAGTGGATATATTTTTATTAAACGTGATGATTTCTCTCTAATGACAATAATTTTGAGACGGAGGGAGTATCATTTAATTCTTTTTATTGGAGTTGAAACAAAAAAACCCGTCATGCTTACGCTTGAACGCGCTTTTTGCCGCTTCATCTCACGTCACGTCTAGATTCGACGCCTTGCTCTATTTCGTAGTGTGAAGGTCACGTTTTAGCAGCGTTTTGACGCCGACATGGCACGCCTTTTATAACCATGATTTTAACAATGAATTCAGATTTTTTTAATGTATGATATTTGATTAATACATAGTGTAATTAATAAGAGTTTCTAAAACTTTGTGCTATTTTAAAATTTCTGTTTATTTTAGAATAAAAAAGGTATAAATCTTTTTACGAAACTAATGAGGTTTTACCTGTTTAAGTTATTTAAGAAAATAAGTTTTTAATTCAAATGTACTACAGATATCCAATGGCCACTTTTGATATCGCCTCTGACCACCAAAGATATGTACTGAGTAATAAGGCTACCAGGCTAGGCGTAATGATGATCACGGTCGTCGCTGCACACCAGCATCAACTGAGTTTTCTTTCTCTACAACCATCTTCATGAACAAATGACCGCAATGGTAACCCCGATCACCATTTTTTTTTTCATTTTCATTTTTTTGTACTAAAATAAAAAATTAATAAAGATTACACTAATAACTCAAATAAAATAAAATAAACATTACAATAATAATTCAAATAAAAATGAAAACAAATTAATTTTCATTTGTTCGATGCTAAGTTTATAAAAATAGAGAAATATTGAGGTATTTAATGGTTAAGTTTAATTAAATTTTTAAATATTTTTTTAATAAATGACCAAACAATAATATGAAAAATAGTTGTTGGGGATGTTTTTCTTTCCACAAGACTCGGTCTTAAATAAGACCAACATCTCAAAAAATCTCTTTTAGGACGCGTCGAACCAATGGGGAGTAATGGAGAGTATGTGTCCTCTCTTGGCTCGACTGAGTAGGACGACCGATCATTATGGCCAGTCTAATGAACCTTGACCTTTTATGAGAATGTGACATGACTAACCATTAGACTTCTTTAGTGATGGTTGAAAGTATATAGCGAGTATAAAAGGTTAAAAAAACCAAAATAACCTTGTTCTAAAAAATGTGATACGTTACTTTCTTTACTCCAACTTTAAGTTCGCCAAAGAAGACGGTCAAAAGTTTTAAACAAGTCTTTGAAAAGTGAATGATGGACTCTAATTTCACGTCAGAAAATAGTGATTTATGTGTTTGATGCAGGGGCGGAGACAAGGAGGGGTCACATGGGCACGTGCCCTCATAGCCAAAAAATTGCAATGTAAATTCTTTTAAAACATTATTTTTCTCCTCTAAGAATCAATTTGTAGTTTAGTTTCTAAAAATGTTAAAAGTGTGTCCTCTCATAGCCAAACAATTGCAATGTAAATTCTTTTTAGATAATTTATATTTATCCAATATAAACCTCAAAATATCATATTTACCCGATTTACAAATAAATAATGTAAGTAATGCATAATTTGCAATGAAATGGATGGTGGACAACACGTGTTAGATAATTAATACTATCTCCGTCTCAAAGTTATTGTCCACATTTGATTTTTTCGGTATTTTTTTTAAATTTGACTTTAAATATTTTTGATTATGTTATACAATAGTTGATAAAAATTATACCAATGAAAAAAAATATCAAAAAAATCAATAAGAACAATAATTTTAAAATGGAGAAAATAGCTTTTTAGACTTTGTAAAACTTTGTTACTTTGCAAATAAGCACCCAACCACCCACCCTTGTCACTAGTTACTAGTATATATCGTATTGACCATTATCTTTCTTGAATGGGTACCTACATTGTCTGACTTTCAAAAGTAATTACTATTTAGGTACTCAGAAATATGTACTCTAAGAGTGAAAGGTATCGTGACGAGATTATCTCGCCAATCCCACGTGGAACCCTCGCATGTCTTCGCTGCCCATCGCCACCACACCATGGAGGCTCATCGTTTGCATTCTCGCCATTCCCACGACATGGATAAAGACAAAAGCACGTGGCGGAGACCTTTTATTTGAGTTTTGTTTTTCCGATATATAAATCAAATTGAGTTTTGTGTGTGAATAAAGTGTGTGTGTGTGTAACAGTTTGAATGAAGAAGAAGGTGAGGGTGGGTGGGTGGGACAGTGGGTGTGCCAGTGAATGAATTCTTGTAGGTGTTTGTGTTTAATTTGTTTATTTAAGTGTTACTATAACATAATCATAGCTTGTTTTTTTTAACCTCCTGTTAAAGAAAAAAATTGTTTATATATTAATTGTGTTTGAAAAATATGGAAAATAAATAAAACGAGGGTGGGTGGGGCCCAAGTGAAGAGGTTTGGGTTAGTTGTGAATGAGGTATTTTTAAATGAGTGTGTTGAAGTGATGTGGCACATGTGGGGCCCAAATGAAAAGGCATGACTTAGCCATGATACCCTTCACTCTAATATTTGTAAATCAAATTTTGAAGCAAGTGTTAAGAAAGAAAAAAAATAGTTAACACATATATAAAAAAGTTGAGAACACGTTATTCTAAACATGTATTGTTAATATGCATAATCTACACTACTTATAATGCACGAAGGCACCTCACTCTTAATTTTAAGTATGAAATTAAGCATGGTTAAAACAAAATAAGCATTGTTTACAACACTTTAATGCACCCAATTTTCATAATTACAACAAAGTAAGCATATTGTACAACAAAATAAAGCGTGATGTCATTTTAAGACCAAAATTCTATCAAACAACATTAATACTATTAAAAACACCCCTTCACAAAAAATTACAACCATTTAAGCACAATGTACAATAGCTGCAACCAATTTTCAAATTTACAACAAAATAAGCATAGTGTACAACAAAATAAGCATGATGTAATTTTCAAACTTATAAAATTAATGCTGTAGAAAACTAGAAGGGGGTTGAATAGTTTACCAATTAAAAACTTTGTTTTGAAACTTATTGAAAGATCAATTGATATTGATCTTGAGTATGTTAATGAAATATGCAAGCAATGTGTAATAAGTAAATAAGGAAAGAAATGATCAAACCACAACAAGTTGTTTATAGTGGTTCGGCTTACAAGGACTATTTTTCCTTGCCCTACTCCACTCCCCGAGTCTCACACTCGAGATTTTAACTTCACTAGTCAACAAGCTCCTTTCACCGGCGGAGAAAACCTTTACACTTCGCTTACACTATTTCCGACACTAAGCTAGATGTCGAGTTCTTTCCAAGGGTACAACTACTCCTACACATAATGTATTTTGAGGACTAAAATACTAACCACTCACACTCACAAGATTATGATGGTTTGATACAACAATGAAGTATGGATCAACACTAGATCATACAACACTAAACAAACAAGACTTCCAACTTCTCGTTGAAGCTTGAATATGACTTGATCTTCTTTGCTACAAAGAGATCACTAATATGATATGAAACCGAGTTAGAAAGGTTAGAGAAGATATGTATGAGTATATTAGAAAAGGATGAAAACTACTTGGCTTGGCATTGCTATTTATAGCTAAAATGGACGGGGCGTCCACGGACGGCGGACCCTTAAAGGGTTCCGCCTGTACCATTTTGGTACCGCCGGTCGACGACCAAGATATCAAATCTTGCCAAAGTCAACTCTATCTAAGTGAGATTGTGCAAGATATGAAGAGTACAAATCTACACAAAATATCTAATGGAATCTTCCAATGATTTCCATGATGTAATACATGATGTCATATGTTGTATTTCTATTTTTAGAAATATGCAAATGCTTAAGTAGTGTTTGGTTTTAAGAACCTAACACATTCTAAAACTACTATCATACATAATGATTAGAGTCATATCAAGATGTTACTAATCATAAATGTAAATGCTTGAATGATGAATATATTGTTTGAAAAAGCTTGTTTAAATATCTATTAAACTTGACAAGCTTTAAGCTTTTATAAATTAAATTTACTTTTGTCGTTAACAAAACTTATGCAAAGATCAAAAATATAAATAACGTTTAATGACGATATTTGTATTAACAAATGCTATTAAAGTGGTCAATGTTATTAATGACTACATTACAAGAAAAGAAATATAGTGTACAACACTTTAATGCACATAATTTTCAGACGTACAAGACAAGACGCATAGTGTACAACAAAACACCACATTAATGTTATTTAATGTAGTCAATTATATTAACTGGTCAATAAATACAGTTAATACAGTTATTAAAACACCTCTTACATAAGAAATACAAATTATCAATCATATTGTATAACCAAATTAAACACAATTTCTGCATTAAATTTCACTACTACAAATAATAAAGCACATTATACAAATATTCAAGCCCGAACGTGCAACAGGCCAAATGGGCTTGAGCCCGAACGGGCGCGGACCAAACGGGCTCGAGCCCGAGTAGACACGGGTCAACGGGTTCGAGCCCGAACGGGCACGGGCTATATGAAATTCTTGATATCCATAAATTTATTGTTAAAAAGAACATAATAAACTAAAATACATTATTCATCAAAAAAAAAATTATTTCAGAGTACGCGCCGCTACAACGCGTGAGTACCCTGCTAGTAGTATATAAACAAACAACATTTTATTTCTTCTACCTATGTGGGATGTAATGTTAACTTTTTTCCTATATATGTTTTGTAAAATGTTAGTAATCTGTTATATTCTATTTAAAAGCATCAAAGGCATTTGGTATAGTGGTATATGAGTTTTCCAAAAACCTAAAAGTTTTAGGTTCACGCCTCACTGAAGACACATATGAAATAGGTGGTATAGGTTTTGAAAACAAAACTAGAAACTCTAGAGATTGAGTTTATAATTCACACTGGTAATAAACTTTGTTGGGATATAAAAAGACAAAGTACTGAAGAAAGTCAAAGTGCTGAAAAAAGTCAAAGTACTGCTCAACATCAAAGTACTGCAAAGCTAAAGAACTGCTATATCGTTTATGGAAAGCTTTGTAATTATAGAATACTCTTAGTTTAGTTTAGTATTACTTGTCGTACAAGGATTGTAATTGTAAACCGACTAGGGTATTCCTTATGCCTATAAAAGGACCCCTAGATTGGCATTAGAGGTACGAATGCATACGCAACATTAGAGAATATTAGAGTTTACCAAGTTCGATATTAGAGTTATTAGGGTTGTTAGTGAATCTGTGTATCAAGCAGGTTCAAAGTATTAATAAAATCGTTGATGTTTAACGTTATTCTTCTTAGCTTTATTGAAGTAGTTTCCGCATACTTAATAAAGTAATATCAGTGTTTCATTGTTAGTAACTTAGGATTTATCCGAGGTTGCTAAGCCTTTACAAGCTACATAGTTACTTTGGTAACAGTATATCGATCCAACAAGTGGTATCAGAGCTTGTGTAGAAACTCTAATTAAGAAGAAACCCTTAAAACCGATTTAACTACAAACCCTAAAGATGTCGATTGTCGCACCACCCCATCCATCACCTCACTCGAATTCCTATCATCAAGAGGAGAATATGATCTCTAGAGCATGAAGATGAGGCGATACATTGCTATTACGGACCATGCACTTTGTGGAATGTAATTGTCAATGGTAATGAAGTTATTGAAGAACACAGAGAAGTTCTGAACAACCTAAACCACCTCGCCTATCTTGCCGGTGACTACAAGAAGAAATCAAGAAAAGGATCTCAACATACTGTTGTCTGCTATTCCTGATGGTCACATACTCAAGTTCCATGATGTTAAGGATGCAAAACAACTATAGGCTGCTCTCAAGACAAGATTTGGAGGTAATGATGCTTCCAAGAAGATGCATAGAAATCTGTTGAAGCAACAGTTTGAAACATTCACTGTTGGTGAAAGAGAAGGTCTTGATGTTGCCTATGATAGATTCCAAAATCTCCCTAGTATGCTAGAGTTATACAAAATAGAAGTATCTGTTGAAGATGCAAACCTGAAGTTCTTAAGAAGTTTGCCATCCGTGTGGCATGTGATTGCTACTATGATCAGAGGACAACCTGGTTTGGACACTATGGACTTTGATGATCTTTACAACTACTTAAAGGTGTATGAGCAAGAGATGAATGGCCAAACAAGTTCAAAATCTCACATCATTGCTTTTGTGTCTTCTGAAAATAGAAGCGATACTTCCACTAAAAGTCACGCTTATCTGCTCAAAATCTTGTTGGTGATAAACATCATATCTACACAGCCATGACTACCCCCACCTCATCACCACTAAACACCATCCACTCTGATGAAGTTGTATGTTCGTTCTTCGCTCAGCAAGCCACTTTACCTGTTACTTATAAAGAAGATTTGTCACAAATTGAATAGGATGCTCTTGAAGAAATTGATATAAGGTGGCAAGTTGGTATGATCACTGCTAGGATCAAGAAGTTCATGAAGAAAACAGGAAGAGGCATTGACTTCAAACCCAAACAGGGTATAACGTTTGACAAGTCCAAGATTGAATGCTTTAATTGTCAAAGAACTGGACACTTTGCAAGAGAATGCAAGTTTGCTAAATATCAGGCAAATAGAATGATTGAGAAACCAAAGCTTGAACTAAAGAAAATTCCTATTCTTCGAAACAAAAGCTTTGGTTGCTCAAGAAAATCTATCAAAGGTTGGTGAGTCTTGAATTTGTTGATGAACCAAGAACCTACTCTATGGTCGCATGGAAGAGTTTGATTGAGCACAACTTTTGATGAGGAACCGAGATTTGCTACTTTGGGATTAAGAGATGGCCTTGGAAGCTTTGATTAGAGCATGGAAAGTGAAGAAGAACACATTACGCTCGCTATGGTAGCTACTTCACCAAGTTCACCCACTATCTCTGAGGTATGCTCTAAGTGTAATGATTTTTATCAAAAGCGCTTAAAGATTATGTAACCGAAAGAGATAATTGTAGAAGGGCTAGGTGCGAGGTAGTGGTTATCAAATAACTTTAGAGTCAATGGAAGCCAAAATTATAACTCATGAAAATAATGAAATGGCTTGGGCGGAAAAATATGAGCAACATGATTATCAATTAAAATTAAATGAATGGAAGTTAGGATGTAAGTTTTCGAACTTGAAAATGACTAAATAAAGGGATGAATTGTTAGAAAAATTTGTCTTGGGAGAATCTGGCCTTTCACATGTTAGTTTTGTTGAAAAACAGAAAAGAGCACACATTAAAACTGGCCTAGGTTTTGGTATGGATTTTAGTAGCACAGAAGAGAACCCACCTAGTGATAAGGAACAACTTGATTCAGAGGAGATAACAACTAGTGAGGATGAACTCATTAGCTCAGAAGAGAACACATCTAGTATGAGGAATCAATTAGTCAAACACCTCCTGATTTTAAGAAAGACAAGGGTTTCATGCAGTACCTCATCCCACTGGTAGTTTTCAACCACTTATGACAGATATTTCTTGTTTTGGAGTAGACAATTTAGAGTTTAGGAAAAAGCTTCTTGGTCAATCTAATTCAGTCCATCTAGTTCGAAACCCCAAAAGCAGTTGAAAAACCTAAGGATAATAATGTTAAGAGTCAAGCGGTACCTTGAACTCGTAGTCTTGCTAAACATTCAATGAGTACCTTCAAGAAAAACTTTTCAAAATCATCGCTAAATCTTTTGGGATAATCTTGGTCAAAATAGTTTTCATCATTCACCAAAAAGTCAGGTTAGGTTTGGTCATAGAACTAAAGGAAGAAATTTTGGGAGTATGGGTCAAAAATTGTGTTTTGTTTGTTATAGTCCTGATCATTTGATTAAGGACTGTGACTTTCACTCAGAATATCTAAGCAAATTCCCAAAGACCAGATCAACCAACCATAAGCCAGGGGAGAATAAACCAGTTTGGAATCACTCACATAGGGTTAACCACAACAAATTTTCAAAAGACTATAGGTACCCTCACCAGAGAGACCTTTTTCAGAACCACCAGTACCCTCAAGCACTTTTCAAGGTACTTGTAGGATCGATATATTATTGTGTTTGATGATTCGGGTGGTCTTGGATGATCAAAATACATGTTTGCCATTAGAGAGAGAAAGTAGAGAGTTGGGAGATTTCTTGGTAGAGACTTGGTTCACAAATGGAATGTTAGATTATGAGAAAAGCTCCACCCCTTCCATGGATGGAAGGGGTATTTATAGTTACACAATACACGACCTCCTATCGGCCTGTGGATCAGGCATACATTGGGTAAAGACCCGTCCTTCCTCCACGGTATTACACTACGCTAAACTAAACTAATAACTAACTAATAAACTGATAAATAACGTAAACAACGACAAATCTACGAGCTAACATATGCTAGACCATTATTGGGGTGACCGAATCTTTAACATGGAATTTCCAATTCCTAACAATCTCCCCCTAAGGGAGGTCACCCCATGAAATACATTTTGCATCCTAGCATTCTATCTTTGTCTTTAGTTCTTGAGCTCGTAGACTTGAATTCTTCAACATCTGCATCTTTGTGCTTTTGTAGCGATTCTTTAAAGTCCGCATAGATTTGTACTTTGAGTGGAGGTCTTTAACTGATCCACATCTTTGATGATCTTTGAGCTTTCTTTGAGATCATCAACCACAACAAATCTCTCTGGATCATCCATAGTTGTGTTGCCATCATGTGAAGTTGTGACTTTCGGACCGACATGCTCACACTTTTTAATCATGACATCTTTCCATCGAGTAGCGGAAGCTTTCTTTGGTTCATGATATTTGCGTGACAGATAGCGAAGCATAGTATAGAAATATTAGAACCGTGTTATGTAGATTTGCACCAATCATGATTTCTTCAATTAAGTGTGGATCTTTGTGAGCATGTGGCTTCGATTGACTCGTCAATTACGATCACCGCAACCGTCCAAATGTACATGCAAATAGCGAGTTAGCAATAAAACACACGAAAGTGTCTTTGATCACTTCGTTGAATTGAGTACACGCCCACGGTTCCCCATTGATCGAGACAAGTCTTTGTGATCGGTATAATTCAAGAATCTCCTTGACGGGGTTTCGCGTTGTTCTAGCCGTTCTCAAACCGTAACGTCTCAAAGAAGACAACACGGAGTGAGTGAACCAATAATTGAGATTCACCGATTGATGAAACATTGATTTGAAAACAATCGCGTATTGCTTAGAAGAAAGAGTTTTGCAATCGACGAAGGTTTTATGAGAAAGATCAATTTTCAATCACAAATACTTTTATATTTGAAAAGAGTACACATTCGATGTACTAGGTAAAAGAAGAGATTCGCACATCGAGCGGTTTTCCAAAAGTATTTTTCAATCGAGATACTTTTGAGTTTGAAAACATGAATACACATTCGATGTGCTAGAGAAAAGAAGATTTGCACATCGAACGGTTTTTCCAAAAGTGTTCGTCAATTCCAATCCTGGACCAAGGTTGATTCAAGATTGAATCTCCCCATCGTTTATATCCAGTTGTCACAAGTTTGATCTTACGAGAAGATCTCACATGTCACCCACCAAGAGCTTGTTTGATGTTGGCTTTAGAAGGCTCTCCATCTTCATCGTGAATATATGTAATATATCACTCGGATGTTCTGGCAATTACCACAAGGATAATGCGTAGGACTCTTAATATATATACTTACTTTCCACATTGTGTGAAACAGCTAGTCTTCATTAATTTTGTGTCCTAATGAGATATTGTGGATGATCTCTTGGCTCTAGACTCAATAGTGCACATTTGGTTCCTATGCCGGAGACTAGGGAGAGGGTCTCCTTCTTCAATATCAATAAACTCTAAGAGAAAGTTGATAGATTATGTAGGTTCCCCGGGAGAATGAAACAAGCCCTTTTAAGAGGAACTTGAGTAGCTTGGGAAGTTAGGTGCAGTGCGTCGCTGGGTCCATGACGTCTTGTCTTCAATACCAGTGTTACCTTAGTAACCACCAGTAGTATATGTATTGAACCCGGTTTCTGCCCTAAGTTTGAATTAATGGAGGGCTATTTCTTTTCACCCTTTTCTCATTCATTTCTTTTCATTCTTCAACCCCTTCAAGCTTACGAGACTTCATAACTAGAACCTTGTTGGGTTTATTCCAAGACTAGCTCTGTCTAAGTCGGCACTCTTCCCATTTCTCATTTTTCTCCTTTTTTCAATATACCTAAGGACTTCTACACTATCTAGTGGATTGTCCCTGGGTAGATCCCTCTGGTTCTGGCGGATCGTGGGAACGAATACCTAACCTAACCATCCTTATAACACCATGCATAAAGTAAATTGGTCGGTCTTTTGGTATTGTTCTTTCCTTCATGAAACCAATCGAAAAATCATTTGGAAAAACAATCAAGGTACTTGTGATACGAGATGAAAGCATTTTGTACCTTAATAGTTTTGATCATTTAGAAAACCTCCCCCTCAACATGTGCATATGATTTAGAAATTGTTTAGCACATGGAGGCAAGAGGACTTTGAAATATTTTCTTTGATCACAATTTTCATAGAAAAAGCCATTTGATTTTCTTGGTAAATTCTCCCCCTCAATATGTGCATAGGATATTTGAAATCATTTTATCACATAGAGGCAAGAGTTCTTTTGAAGTACATCCACGATCACAAAAGCCATTACGAAACCATTCGCTCCCCCTCAATATGTGCATCAATAAATGAAAGAGTTTGGCACATATTAGAGAGAACTTGCACTTTAAATCAAAACGATCATCTTTTATCAAGTTTCATTATTAAATCACAAATTCTCCCCCGATCAAAAATATCAAACCCTTTGAGATTTTGGATCTCAAGTGATTTAATCAGGTTTGGAAAACATGAGAGAATATGTGCCTGATCTAAAAACTCATCTAGTTTTTGGATAAATGCTCCCCCTCAACATGTGCATTATGTATATTGAAATCGTTTGGCACATGGAGGCAGGAGTGCCTTTAAAGGACTAAAACCAATTCCATTTAAACAGATAAGAGATTTAAATCACTATCTCTCCCCTGATCAAAAATTTCAAACCATTTGAGATTTGTGATCCCAAAAGATTTAAATCATTTAGAGAATTTTGGGGAAAGACGTGGCAAGATTTGATTTTGAAAATGACGAGATAAGGACCATTTTAAGACATTAAAGATTGTTAGTGTCGTATGATTGTTTTAAGAGATCTTTAGTAAAATAAAACAATTTCACAATCAAACAAGAACGTAAAAATTTCATTTTGTAAGATCTTTGAGTTTTAAAGAAAATCATACCATGACATAACATTAAATCTTTAGATCACCACTTTATGTTGTACAGACCGGACTTTTTATGAAGAAATATCGTTTGAAAATATTTTGTTTTAAATCACTCTCCCCCTGAATCGATGACTGTAGTCGATGATTGAGTGACTTAGGTTTTGATAAAATAAAGTGTAAGATATAACTTTTCACATACACATCAAACCATAACACAAGGTGGCGAATAAGATGGAATTCTAGAGAGAGAAAGTTAGAGGTTTTGGGAACTTAGTGAGAGAAAGTGAAAGATATTATTATGAGCTCCAACTCTCTACCTTGGGAGGTAGAGAGTATTTATAGTCTTACATAAATCGCCACACTTTGGGCTGTGGATCAGGCATACAGTGGGTAAAGACCCGTCCGTCCTCCACGGTGTTACTTAACTAAATTACTACTTAACTTAATGAACTACGACTACGAGCTTTCTAACGATTACATATACTTGAGGTGACCGACTCTTTAATACCGGAATTTCTAATTCCTAACAATCTCCCCAAGGAGGTCACCTCAATAATGTACCAAAATTACATTGAATACAAATAGATATGACATTTAACAATTGATCTTGCATTCTTGATGTAGTCCTTTGCTCTAAGCTCGTAGTCATTGATTCTTCACAATGCATGTTTGGTTATTCCAAGTGGAGATCTTTTCTTGATCCACGTGATGATAAGTTTGAGCCATCTTTGGAGATCATCACTATCAAAATCTCGAGACATCCATTGTGGTGTTGTGACTTTGGGACCGACATGCTCACATTTTGGATCATGATTTCTTCTCATCGAGTAGCGGAAGCTTTTGTTGAGTCATGATATTGGCGGCGTGCGCGAAGCATGGAGTGAAAATATCGAGTCATTGATGCACTAATCATGATTTCTTTTGAGATGAATGTGTTAAGTGAGCATGCGGCTATGGATTGACCGCTTCATTACGATCACCGCAAAGCGTCGGGCGTACCTACATACAACAGCTAGCAACAAATCGCACGAAAGTGTCTTTGATCACTTCGATGAATTGAGGTACACGCCCACGGTTCCCGTTGATCAAGAAAGCATCTTGCTGTGATCGGTAGGATTCCTAAGAATCTCCTTGACGGGGTTTCGCATGTTGTTCTAGCTGTTCTCAAACCGGAACATCTCAAAGAAGACAACACGGAGTGAGTGAACCAATGAATATTAAGTCCATCGATTGATGAAAAGAGATTTGAAAAAACAATCGTGTATTGCTCAATAGAAATTGTTTTGCAATACAACGAAGGTTTTATTGAAAATCGCTTATCAATCATAAAAATACCTTTTGGTTTGAGAAATGAGTACACGGTCGATGTGCTAAAGAAAAGAGTTTATAAGCACAAAGACCGGTTTTTCAAAGGTATCCGTCAATCCCTAACTCGAACGGGTTTGATTCAAGAGATTGAATCGCCCCATTGTTTCTGCTCGGTTGTCACATGGTTGATCTATAAAATAGATCTCACATGCCACCTACCAGAGCTTGTTTGATGTTGGCTCGAAGGCTTTCCATCGCATTGTGAATATGTAAACACATCACTCGGATGTTACGCAATACCACAAGGATAATGCGTGGGACTCAAGATATAATCTCTTTCCACATTGTGTGAAACAGAAAGTCTTCATTGAAAGTGTCCTAATGAGATTTATTGATGATCTCGTGGCTCTAGACTCAATTTGTGCATATTTGGATCCTATAACGGAGACTAGGAGAGGGTCTCCTTCTTCAATATCAACCATCTCTAAGAGAAAGTCGATAGATAATGTCGGTTCCCGTGAGAATGAAACAAGCCCTTTTAAGAGGAACTTGAGTGGTTTGGAAAGTTGAAGTGCGATCGTCCTTTGGGTCCATGACGTCTTGTCTTCAATACCGATGTTACCATCGTAGCATATGAAGTGAACCCGGTTTACGCCTAATGTTGAATTAATGGAGGGCTATTTGTTTTCACCCTATTTTCATTCAATTCCTTTTAATTCTTCAACCCTTCATTACTTACCGAGACTTCATAGCTAGAACCTTGTTGGGTTTATTCGATACTAGCTCGGTCTTAGTCCGCACTCTTCCCATATCTCATTTTCTCCTTTTATCATCATACCTAAGGACTTCTACACTAACTAGTGGATTGTCCTGGGTAGATCCCTCCGGATTACGGCGGATCATGGGAACACATACCTAACCTTATCATCCTTATATCACCGTACATGAAGTAAAGTTGGTCGGTCTATTTGGTATTGTTCATCCGCCAATGGATCCAATTGAAAACCATTTGAAAATCAATTCGGATACTTGTGATATATTATCAAAGCATTTTGTACCGAATTGTTTTTGATATTTTAAACGAGAACTCCCCTCAACATGTGCATCAAGTATTGAAAATGTTTTGCACACGGAGGCAAGAGAAAGAATTTACTTCTTGATTACCATTTTCTAAAGATATCAACATCACTTCCTCAACGGATCAAGTGGGTATAGCAAATCCGGAAGGATGAGGTTTCCATGAATTTTGCTCCCCTCAATATGTGCCTCGAGGTTTGAAAAGAGTTTTGCACATACTAGAGGAACTCGCACATTAGGATGAATGATCACGTTTCAAATCAAAGGTTTAAGATAGATGCTCCCCTCAACATGTGCATTGAAAAATTGAAATCGTTTGTCACATGTGAGAAGGACGACATGTACATTCTTTTATAACCATTTACACGATTATCGGTTTAAATCCAATTTAAATCACACATTCTCCCCGATCACAATTATCAAATCATTTGAGATTTGTGATCTCGTATAGATTTAAATTGATTTTGAAAGCTTTGAGGAGAATTGTGACTTGATTGTGAAAGTGTTTTAAGCGATGTGGATTGGATTTTAAGACTTTACACTCCATTTATAAAACATGCATGTATATCTTTTGAAAACAATTTAATGCCAAATAACTTTTAATTTAATTGAAATCATTCTCCCCTCAATCAATGACGTGGTTGTTGATTGAGAGATAAGATTTTGACAAATAAGTCCCGATGATTATCAAAATAGAGATTGAGTTATTTTTCAAAGCATTTAGTTTTCATGAGATAGGAGTTTATAGAATCGAGCATAGGATTTGAAAACATGGTAAAACATGGCTCGTTCTTTCTTTAAAAGCGGGTTATTGCTCGAAAATGACAATAAACCATTTCTCTTTCTCCCAAAAATATTTTTTGATTTTTTTTTTTTTTTTTTTTTTTTTTTTTTTTTTTTTTTTTTTATTCGAACAACATCTAAAGTCCCGTGTCATTCTTTGAATGACAGCACAAAGACCGTAGATATTATCGAACCGGAAGAAACATGACAAAAATGACAATATTTTTTGAAGAATTTTCGAATTTTTCAAAATTTTTATGGATTTTGAAAGTTTTATATTTTTCTATTTGATTTTTGAAGGTTTTATAATTTTGTATTTTGTTTTTCAAATATATATGTACATGAGATAGATGAAGAAAGACCTTTACTCCTCGTCTTCCTCCTGAAGACGTTTGAGAGTTTCTGGTTGAAGGCTTTTCAAACCAAGACGTGGAAGAATAAACTCAAAACGTTCTCTTGGAAGAGCTTTGGTGAAGATGTCGCTAACGATATTCGGACCTCACAAAATATAGTTCCACCACACCTTTTCCACATTTCCTCGATGAAATGATGTCGAATGTCGATATGCTTTGCTCTTGAGTGTTGAACGTTGTTGCATGAGAGAGCAATAGCACTTTATTATCACGATGCAGAGGATTTTGTTGAATTCAAAGCCATAGTCGATAATTGAGATCTCATCCATAAGATTTGAGCACAACAAGATGACATGGCTATGTATTCACCTCTGTAGAGGAAATAGAAGTACTCATTTGCTTCTTTGAAGACCGACTCACAAGCTTATCACCCAAAACCGAGCACCTCCCGACGTGCTTGACGTGTATCTTGACAACTGCATGATCGGATCTCGCATAGGCCGTTAGTGACATACCGGTGTCCTTGGTACCATAGTCCCATATTGATGGTTCCTTGGAGATACCGAAGACCCGCTTAACGCTTCAAGGTGCTTTTAGTAGGCTTAGCACGGTATCTAGCACACATGCACACAGAGAACAAAATGTCCGGTCTACTAGCGATGAGATACATCGGGATCCAATCATACTCCTATATTTCGTTTGGTCAATCATGATCCACGAGAGGTCCTCATCTAGTTTGGTTCGGTCAATCATGGGGTGTCAACAGGTCACTTGAATCAAATCCAAATTTCTTTAAAATCTCTGCATATTTAGATTGATTTATGAAAATGCCTCGGGACTTTGAGAAATTTGTAATCCCAAGAAAAATGACATTTGGCCCATCATTGACATTTGAAACTTTGAACTCATTTCATTTGAAAACGATCACATTCCATTGGGTCGATCGAGGCAAAGATAATATCATCAACATAAATTTGAACATGAATCAAATGTTTGCACGACTTCCTTGTGAACAATGTAGGATCAATCGCTCCTTTGATGAATCCGGTTGATAGAAGAAACTTTGACAATGTATCATACCATGCCCTTGGAGCTTGCTTTAAACCGTAAAGAGCCTTCTTCGACGATAAACGTGAGTAGGATGCTCTTGATTCACAAATCCTTCAGTTGGGCGGCGTGAGCGACTTCTTTAAGATCTCCGTTTAGAAATGCCGTCTTTACATCCATCGATAAACTACCATGTTCTTACTAGCGAGATTAGCCGAAAAGATTACGATTGCCTCGATTCGAGCAAGCGGAGCAAAAGATTCTTCAAAGTCTATACCCTCCTCTTGACGATATCCTTTAGCAACTAATCGAGCCTTGTTCTTCAACACATCACCATGCTCATCAAGTTTTACCTTGAAGATCCATTTTAGAGCTATAATCATAGCACAATCTGGAGCGTACTAACTCCCATACATCAAGACGATCAAACTCATGAATTTCATCTTGCATAGCATTGAACCACTATCTTCATTCATAGCGCTTTAACATCTTTTGGTTCGATCTTAGATAGTACGGAGTTGAAGAAGCACCATAAGGCATCGGTTGCGAGTTGCTTCCGGTTGATCTGACGGGAGGGATTACCAATGATGTTGTCTAATGGATGATCGTGAGTCCATTTTCCGAGGTGTTCATGTGGCATTTGTTGAGGAACCGAGGTAGGCGAGTCGATGTCTCCTCAAGAAGATGGTTCTGCGATGATTCGGGAGTAGCAAATATGTTTTCAAATGGAGCATCTTCAGAGTTGCAAAGGATTAACTTCATCATTGATGCGAAACATTTCCATGATGTACATTTGAAGAATGATGATTTGTTGATGAGATCAAGGATCGTGACGGTGCTTCTTGACTTCTGAGATATTGAAACCGATGGATTGACTTCATTCATCGGAATCGAGCATCCTCTCGTTGTAGGGATCGATACCTCATTAGTAGTAGACTCATACAGCTCATCAAACATTGGATCAAACAATTTCTTTACATCATCTTCGATGGAGGTACATATGGTGTTTCTTGAGAGGAGTTTGGAACAAGGGATGAACCAATAGGATCATATGAAGTGCGGGTCCCGAGTGGAGTGTCCAGGAGCCATTTGACCGGTCGACTCATCAAACGTAACGTGAATTGTTTCCATGATATTTCGGGTTCTTTTGTTGTATATTCGGTATCCCTTTTGTTTGGTGCATATCCTACAAATACTCCAATGTCGACTTTAGCCCTAAGTTTGCCTAAGTCTTGACCTTCATTAGTTGGATAGCACAAGGCACCAAATACACGAAGGAAAGATAGATTAGTTTTTCTGTTGTGGACAAGTTCATATGGAGTTTTTCCATGAATGGTGTGAATCGTGGAACGATTTTGTGTGTAACATGCGGTGGCAATTGCTTGACCCAGAGAAACATTGGAACCTTTGAGTAAATCAAGATTGTTCTAGCAACTTCAACAAGAGTACGATTTCGTCTTTCAACTACACCGCTACGCTGAGGGGTTCGTGGAACACTTCTTTGATGGTCGATTCCAATGCTTTCATAGAATTCACTAAGTTGTTTGTTGACAAACTCGGTTCCATTGTCTGCTTACGATAATTACGGCGCTTTGTTTAGTCTAACTGCACTGTTTGATGAGTTTGATGATGATATCGTGAATTTCATCCTTTGTCCTTAAGAACTTGACCTGTGAATCTAGAATACTCATCAACCACAACTAACACATATTTCTTCCCAAAGATATTCGCACCTCATTGGTCCACATAAATCCATATGAATCATATGAAGAACTTCGTGATGAGTTAGTAGGTTTGGGTTTATGGGCATACTTCTTGCTTTTTCCCAATTGACATGCTGAACAAAGATGATCCTTTTCATACTTTAGTCTAGGTAGACCTACAACTAAGTCCTTTCTGGAGAGATCGTTGATGGTGCCGAAGTTCAAGTGATTGAGACGACGATGCCATAACCTTGACTTTGTTTTAGAAGCCTTTGATAACAAGCAGATTGGTGAAGCTCTCATCATGTCATCGATAGAGATAGTGTAAAGGTTAGAACCTCGAGTACCTCTTAATAATTCTACACCATCAAGTTCTCTAACGAAGCAAGTATGTTTTCTAAAAGCCACTTCTAGATCGGAATCACAAAATTGACCAACAGAGAACAGATTGTGACCAAGACCTTCCACATAATATACCCATAAACTTGAAATCTTGTGAGAAGAACTCAAATAGCCCAAATGAATCCTGTGAGAATCAACTGCTACATAAACTCTCTCTGACTATCTTTATCAACCCATATGTAGACAATTTGAACTGACCACTTTTGAAGAAAAACCCGATATACCAAACTTGAAACTGAAGTCGAATTCCCCGCTTTTGTGTCTTAAGCTTGCACTTAAAGATGGAAGAACGGTGTCAAGAGTCTATGCTTCAAGCAAATCTCTAAGTACTCACTACTCAAACAAAGTATGAGACATTAACACCTCTTGAGATTATCCACATCGTCATCTCGCATGTGACATTTGAGTAAAACAACGTAACTCCTAATAGTGATAGTTAACCGTGTCTTCAACCATCCACCCCGATCACTGGTAACTAGATAAACCAAGTCTTCAACTCAAATTCTTAAGCCCGAGCAAGTTATGAAATAAGAACACGCCTTTGTGAAAGTCAACTTCAATCTCAAATAAGTGATAAATGATTAAATCTGAAGTCATCAACTTGTGTCAAATGCCCAACACGTGAAAACAACATACAATCGGATGTACATTGTCCCACTGAATGAACCGGAGCAAATGATTCCTCAATATCAATGCATTCTTCCTTAAAAGTAAACATGTAGAGACTGATCTGGAAGATTCACCAATAATGTCTTCGAGCGGATGAGGAAGTCATTTTCTTTAAGTTCATGTGGTTGATTTATAGCGTGCACATTGAGAGAAACAATAATCCGTAAATATTTGGCAAAGGAATACCAAAGAGCGGATCACTATTCATGAACAATAATCCGTGAAGATTTGGTAAGGAGTACCAAAGAGCGGATCATTATTCATGAGTGCAACCGCAATATTATGATAGTCATTATTAACGCCTTGAGGAATAAGCGGAGATTTGGGATTCTTGAGAATTCCAAGAAGTACTTCTTAGATGGTGAACCAGTTGAGTCAATAGAAACCGGAGCATGAGCTTGAAGTGGATGATCAACATTCGTCGGAGGTTGAAAGTACTCATCAAACCTATGTTTGAAAAACAATGAATCCCAAACGTTGATTCCCATTTATCCTTAGTAAGTGAAGCATTAGGCGTTGGAGAAGAGTCATCAAAATCAAAACAATGAATCCCAGTTATCCTTAGTATATACACTCTTCATCAAATGTAATATACACTCATCATCATCAAAAATTAAGTCGATAACCATTATTCAAACATCCATCATCATATAGTATATTCACTCTTCTCCCCTCAAAAATTACATCCGGTTGCCATTTTGATTTAACAAGTGAATAGGAGTATACACCAATGAACGAGATCCACTTGATGACCGAATGAGCGTGGAAAAACATGAAGCTTGTTGATGAAGAATGTAGATGAGTATGACCATTCACGAGAGAATTTCTCATTAGTCAAGATTAAGCGCGTAAGAGTGTACACTTTTCTTTTCTTTGAAGAACAGGGCTCAAGAGTTATCTGCGAGACGCCATTATGATGAAGTACGAGGCTGAATCAAGTGAGCAGACGTCATAGCCGGTTGAGTATCAATGTTGAGAAACTTGAGCCCGTGAGTTATGAGATATCAATCCATTTGTAATCCATACTTTAAGCCACCCATGTATTGAAGGATCAAGTATCTGCGAATCGAGTAAGGAGTACTGTACTAACATTACAAGCTTGATTGCATATATATGGGTTAGTGACATTAGTATCCAAACTCTTTGGGGTTTCACGCTCAACCTTGATTTTTCATCGAAAACACTTTCGGTAGGAATCCACCTAAGTCCAAAGATCCTTAAACATTCTACCGACGGTATCCACTTATGGCAAGGTCTAGGATTGTAAGGCTTCTTATGCACAAAGGAAGACTTATCCTTGATCCTAGTTTCCAAGGATTTAGCAGTTGGTATCCATCTAGGCGAAGTTTTTGGTTTGTATTGTTTCACAACATGTTGAACCTTAGTCGCGTTAGTGGTCTTAGTGGATAGTACCTTGGCATGTGAATTAGGAAACTGTTTCTTATGTGGAAAAGACTCGAATTTCTAGTTTTGTTTTCTACATGCTTAGCATTCTTATGCAAATAACTACTCTTAGTCGCACGCCAATCCCTAGTCTTTTGAGTGTTCCTAGGTAGTGGTTTACAACTACTAGCGGTGCCTTGAAATCTCGTGAGAATTCATCACCCTAGGTCTTGCACCTAAAATTCCGTCTTTTCGAATCGTGCCTTTTTCTAGCTTTTTCTAGATAATAGTTCTTACACAAGACATTAATATCATATGAATTCGGGTTTTAATGCTTGATTTTGACATCGCTTTCGAACTAATCCTAGAGGTCTTTGGGAGTAGAAGTAGATGCTCGTTGAGGTTTAGAGGAACTAGAAGCATAATTCTTAGGCAACTCGGTGAAGTGACCGGATTTGACAAAACTTGTTTCTCATCAACTTGGGAGGCAAACCGTGTTTTGAAAATTTTGGTCTTTCGGATATAAACGCAGAGGGTCGCCTAACAATGGACCGGTTTCTAATGGGATGAGAAACCGGTTTCCCAAGGTTGATGGTTTTTAAACTTAGTGTTCACACTTTTCCTAGAGTTTTCCTAAGCTCATTTTTAAGGCAACAATAGCGAAACTCTTTTCACGAAGTTGAGCTTTGAGTTCATCAATTTTGCTATCAAAGAGTTTTGTTCCATTGACTTAGTTCTAGCTTCTTTGATGATTCACTAAGTTCTACGTGATGCTTTCTCAAAGACTCATTTTCCTTTAGTAATTTAGCCACATAAATTGACAGCTCATTATTTCTTGTTATAATAGCATCAATGTCTTGTGTATTCATGACTAAATTACTTTTCTCATTCAAGATAGAAATATGTTTCTTGATTGTAAATGGTTGACTCTTTGTCTTGGTCGAGCTTTCAAAGTGTTAATTTCAAAAGTTCATGGAATTCGGGAAGTTCGGTTTTTACATGGTTTGTTAAGTTGAAAACTTTCTTCTTTACTCGAATCGCGATTTCAAGTGAAATGCAATATTTTCAAGATTTGAGAATTTGTTTGAAAGTTCATCAAAAGCCTTCTTATCAACCAAATCTTTTGTTTTGAAACACTTAATCTCGGACTCACCTCGATGTGAACATTTATGAAAGACATGTTCAACATTATGATCGGTTTGTTTAAGTGCTTTAGCAGATGCACAATGTTGAACGATAAAGGGTACCTCATTACATGACACCGCTTAATTTACAGTGCATTATCCGCATCCACAACATGTGTAACGAGAGTCACCGGACATTGGATGTGTCAAGCTTATCAATCTCGAGCCTCAGTATTCGGTTAACCGATCCATCATCCGTGTTTTACCCGACTCATCATTATATGTTGACTCGACATTCGCATTCAACAACACCCGATTCTTTAACGGATACATTACCCAACTTATCACAACTATTTCTCAACCGCACGACACTCATTCACGTTTTCATCTTTTGTGTAACTTCTTCAATGTACTTCTCCACATTATCCATGAGTTGTATGAATGTCTCAATGAACACGCTAATTTCCATTCCAAATGTGTTTCTTGAAAGACACTTGATCATTTCATCATCAAAATCGAGGAATATTCCCCGGATAAATGGTGAAATTGATCGAAGATTACTTGAAGAGTGCATTAGATTCATCGGTTGTGAACTTCTCTTTAGTAATTTGAAACCTCGGTTGTTCTAAGTTTAGTAGCACGTTCTTGTCAAGATGGGAAAATCTCGACGAAGGAGAGCACCGCTTGTTCGATCCATAGTTGTAGATAAAAGTAGTTTGAGGTCTTGATAAAGTAGTTGAAAGGGCTCAATGTTACATTCCTTTAGCATGGCATTTTGTAGCATTGATGGTGCATTTCGGTCTTTTCAAAGTCCGAACCCGGAGATATCACATCCTCATTGATTGATTCAATCATCTTTAATCGTTCGATTAGCTAACATTCTCGTGGTTGACTACATCATCATACAATTTAAGCACTTCGAAATCACCGGTCGATGAGAGTAAGACATGATGTGGTAGAATGCACGGATTTTACAAGTCTATGATTCAAACCGAGAAATAGAATCTTCGCGGATTTTACTAAAATCAAGACCAAACCGTTAAGCAATGACGAACGGAATGATAGACAATTGTGTGTTAGGACATATGATTGTTTGTAGGATTAGCGAGAGATGTTGTTTGGTTGTGATTCGGATTGGTTTATGCCCGTTTTCTTGAGAAATTTAGGTCTAAAACTTAAAACCTCAATAACTTCGCTCGAGCGGATTTAGACCTCGAAGATTAACCCGAATAAACTTTAGTTAGTTTATTCGGCGGTCTATTCTCCTCGTTCTCACGGTCGTTTTGATGGGTAGAACGCTGAAAACGGAGTTACGGTTCAAAAGTTATGGCCGTTTGAAGTTTTGACGGGAAAAATCAACCAAGTCGCTACGAATTCTTGAACCAAGTCGCTACGAATTCTTGAACCAAGTCGCTAACAACTAATTCGCTACACCACTAAGTCGCTAGAGTTCCAAGTCGCCAACAGAAAAGCAAGTCGCTAAGTAGTAACTCGCTACAGACTAAGTCGCTAGCCAAATTTGTGCGATGATTAAGCTACACAGTCGCTAGATATGCAAGTCGCTAAAGAGCAACTCGCTCTGCACTAAGTCGCTACCACAAGTCGCTAACCGTAGTGGAGATTCCACTACTTGTACTTTAACTCGCTAGCTCTAACTCGCTAGCTTTTATAACGATGAAGTCGCTACGAAACAATGAAGTAAGTCGCTACCAAGAAAACAAGTCCGAGAGCTAATTCGCTAGCTTGAAAACCAAATAACCTTCACTTTTCAATCCAAAACAACCCAACCAAGATGATTCAAGCTTACCAAATGAAAACCTAAACACTTTTGATGATTCTAAACATAAAAGTACCAACAAAATTCAAACTTTAACACAAGAAATCAACCAAATGATGCAAAACCACTAAACTTTTCAAACTCAAAACCACCTAAAACCACTATAAATCCAAAGATGTGCAAGATATGATCTAACCATGGCTCTTGATACCAATTGTAAGATATAACTTTTCACATACACATCAAACCATAACACAAGGTGGCGAATAAGATGGAATTCTAGAGAGAAAGTTAGAGGTTTTGGGAACTTAGTGAGAGAAAGTGAAAGATATTATTATGAGCTCCAACTCTCTACCTTGGGAGGTAGAGAGTATTTATAGTCTTACATAAATCGCCACACTTTGGGGCGTGGATCGGGCATACAGTGGGTAAAGACCCGTCCAGTCCTCCACGGTGTTACTTAACTAAATTACTACTTAACTTAACAGAACTACGACTACGAGCTTTCTAACGATTACATATACTTGAGGTGACCGACTCTTTAATACCGGGAATTTCTAATTCCTAACATAAAGTCCGGTGATTTTCAAAATTAAGTCCAATTTATTTTCAAAACAATATTTTCCATTTTCAAAACAATTTTATTCAAATTTTTCAAAAATTGTTTAAAAATGGTATCCTGCACTAAGATACGTTAGGTGGTTGAGAAGCTTTTGTTGTTGTTGTTGCTGAGGGTTGGAAGAAAAACCGTCTGCAAATGCAGTGAGACTTCTTACGTTGCATTTTAATGCCAACTGAGGTCAAATTAAGCTTCGTTTCTTCAATCACTTAGAAGAAAACCATCTGCTGATGCAGTGAGACCTCTTACGTTGCATTTATGCCAACTCTCCATTGAAGTCCAATTAAGCTCCGTTTCTTCATTTGTCAATCCAAGAAATAGTTACCCTTTCCTTTCGGCATCCAATCATCTTCATTAGTGGGATCCGGATCGGGAACATTCTTATATCCATGATATCTGCATACGTTAGTGAACACACATACAAATATATGGTGGTCGACAACACCCAAACAACAATCGACTAATAAAAGTCAATTCAACATATCAATCAGTTCATATAAAGTATGGGAATAATGTGTTTCTCAAACTCTAATCATCTAATCCTAACAATCTTATCCTAGGTACCTAGTCCTTCAACGTAGGTTAACATGATTTTTAATTAAGCATACAAGATAATTAAGATAATCTCGTTAGATGATATAGATTTGAAAACATTCTCCCCCTCAATCAATGACTTATTTTCTAAAAAGTTTTAAAAGCGCTGAAGTCATTTATTGAGTTTTCAATTATTACAAAAACTCTGAAACTGATTGATTTGTAAGCAACTCATTTTCCACCCTTTTGTAAAACACCAAATATTTTTCTGAAGAATTTTAGATGGAAAAACATTTGTGTAGGAACAGCAGTCCTTCGACATACTTTCCTTGTTTTTGTTTTAGGATAAGCGCACGATATTTTTGAAAATATGTTTAGTGCAGCACTTTCCTTCCTTGAATAACGGGTTGCTATCAGGAATAATAGCAAGCCATAGTTTAAGCGCGGGTTACAGTCTGAAATAACTGCAAGTCATTTGATTTGTGGCATGTTTTGAAAAGAATGTTTACACCTCCTGCTCGAACTTCATCTATGGTCCTGTGCCATTATTGAATGACATTTCTAAGACCGCAGATGTTATCGATACCAGAAGACATGTCTTAGAAAACAATATTTTTGGTCTTTTCAAATTTTCTCGATTTTATGGGTTTTGTTGGTTTTATATTTTTCTATTTTCTTTTGTTCGTTTTATATTTTTGTATTTTGCTTTTTGAAAATATATACAAAGATAGAATAGATGATATAGTTTAAGAAGATGATGATACAGTACCGAGATAAGGATATCAAGCAACGACGTCAGAGCGATAGAATTCATCATCTCTTAAACTTCCACCACCAAAGCTTCCGAGGCTCCAGAATAGAAGATAGAAAACGAGCCTTTGAGAAAGAGAGACTTTGGCAGTTTCCTCCCAAACCGAAAATCCATTAGATGAGCAGCTTCGAAGCTCTATTTGAAGCTTGCCTTAGCCAGGTGCACAGAGAAGCACACCATTATCATAAATCCCGCTGCTCCATTTAAGAACGATAATCGAGGATCTCCATTCGGGGGTATATCATCCAATAGAAGAACAACAACGTTTCATCCCACACTTAAATAATCTTCTCAAATTCCTTTTCCACTGAAGTCTGACGCAATCCATTCCAAAAGGTGTCAAGAGACCACTTCCCCCACGTAGTTGAATTGATGCAGTCAGTCTCTTAGACTAGAGCTCACGAACCCGAATACACATACCGAAGACAAAGAAACTTATACCATCGAAGTAGCAGATTAAGTCCAATAGCCAAAGAATAACCTCGATGTATACTTTTCTCTCCCCAAGAAAGTGTATGAAGCTCAAGAACTCGGCACCGAATGCCCAAAGAGAGAATAACCGATAACATTGAAGAAGCGGGCGAATCATCGATTATCTCTGCGGAGGACTATCTCTGATTTCAACTTCGAATAAGTGATTATATCTCGAATCATCGATTAAGCACACAAGTGAAATAGTGGCGTCCCAATGTACACAATCTTCTCCCGATGATTGTGATAACATCAAAATCATCACACACTTGTGTACATCTTTCATCTTGAAACTAACTCTTCCATCACTTCCCCACATAGTTGGAATAAGAATACTAAACGCTTGATGAGTAAAACCTTGAGTTTCTCTGCGGTCATGACATTTGTTTTCCGGGATATCTTCAATCACTTAGAAGTATTAAGCTCATCAAGTTTACTCGCCATGAGTCAAACCTTGAGTTTCTCTCATGTAATAACATTTGTCTTCCGGATATCTTCAATTACTTAGAAGTATTAAGTTCATCAAGTTTACTCGCTTTAGATATGTGTCTCCTTCCCCTTGCCGGTTTTGATACTTGAATCGGCAACACTTTGTAAGCCCATGTACTAGAAATCATTTGAGAAGAACATCATTAGCTCGGATGTATCTGTGAGAATCAACTTGTCAGAGAATGTGAGCAAGTCTAATTGGGATTAAATCGGACATATCACTCTCCTCAATTAGTGCTCTCCCTAAACCGACAACTGTTTGATAAAGCCCATATTAAGAAGAAGTCTTTTGATAATCAAATGCAACTCGCCTTTTAGTCTTCTAACATGTAGCATAGAATGTAGAATGATCAGAGACTCGACCTTCTTCAAGATTGTCTAGTTGGGAATAGATAGTTAACATCTTCAACTCACACCAAAAGCATCCCACCAAAAGCATCCCAATTAACTTACATCTTGCAAATCCCTTAACTAAAATCCTCCCAATCAAACAAGAACGAAAGATGTTCATCAAGGAAATCGAATCGTGCCGCAACGAACACACAAGATGGTAACACCAAACTACCAATCACATCAAACAAGAACAGAGAGATTGTTCGAATCATCATGTTGATGTATACGTGAAGCATTAACCGGAAGCACTTTGTCTATAAACTCATCAACCCGAGTGAAGATGTCAACCAACGGCTCTTAGAAGAAACTCCATGTAAAGATGATCCGATAAGAAGAAGCTCGGTTCTTACATGAGTTGGGAGCCGTTTGACAATATATTCTCAGATATAAATCAACCATGCAGTATAATCACACTTCTTCTCCCCCTCAAGAATTGCATACGGAGATGCCATTCTTGATTAAGCAAGTGAATATCTTCAACAATGTAGTCTATTCACACTTCTCCCCCGCAAAATTAGCACAGGATGTCGCCATCGTCATTATAATTGAGCAAGTGGAATAAGAAAACAATCAACAGAGTCGGTTCACTTGATGACCAAGCGCATGGAAAAGTATGAAGCATGTTGATGAGAATGGTCATAAATAAGAAGATTTCTCTTCTTCAGAAGATAAAGCGCACTGAAACGTACACTTTTCTTTTCTTTAGAAACGAGGCATGAACTGTTGTGTTCAAACGTCATAAGAAGATTTCTCTTCTTCATAAGATAAAGCGCACTTAAACGTACACTTATCTTTTCTTTAGAGTACGAGGCATGAACTGTTGTGTTCATACGTCATAATCTCTCTCTTTTCATCATCTCTTTTGTCAAAACATGTAATCAACTCATTATCATTCAGTAGGCTCTTTGTAGTGACAGCTGATGGAGAAAACCCAATATGATGAATTTGACCCTGAAGTAAACTACCCCGAACTTGTGACTTAAACTTGCACATATGTAACAAAGAGCGGTGCCTATTTCCATTAGCATCTCTAAGTACTCTTTATGTACTCTATATTCTTCAACCAACCAACCATCAAGTATAAGACGTACATCACCTCTTGAAAACCCACAATTGAATGTGACACTGAGCACAACAACGTAACTCCTTAAAGTGATAGTTATCTTGTGGTGGTAAGAGCCCAATTCCCCCAAGTGGTAAAAGAAAAGGTAAAAGACACCCAACAATAACTAGATTTCTAAGTCTCCGTTTTTGATAATAAGCTCGAACAAGGATCATGAAGAATCTTCATCCATCCATCCCCGATACCTTCAGATACTAAGTACAGTTGCCCGTGATATTTCACTTCAACCTCAAATAAATAATAGTGAATTAACCCCGTTGTCACATCTTGTTAAAAGCTCAAATCTAGCCTCCTTTGACCTTAAAAGTGAACTTTGATAATGGTTTCATCCCGACCATGGTTAAAAGCACGTAACCTCGTAAAACCATGTAATAACCAAACTGCCTTGAAGACAACCCAAACACACACCCAATTCATGAAGTACACCCTTTTATCCCTTCTTCGAAGTAGAAACCGTAGCACCAACATCAGATAAGATCTCGAAATACACTTTCCATTTCTCCAAGATGGCTCCATCATTACGGGATTTTACAACTCTATGGTTTAAACCAAAAAATAGATTCTTTCGTGGGATTTTACAAAACCAAGAATAAACCGTAAGATAGATCCGGAAATGCACTTTTCAATTACCAGGATGTTTCCATTGTCACGGGATTTTACAAGTCTATGATTTAAACCGAAAAATAGTTTCTTTCGCGGGATTTTACAAAATCAAGACAAAACCGTAAACAATGTCAGCATGAATGTGTTATGACAATTTTGGTTTCGGTGAATATCTGTTTTAGGGGAACATGCAGAGGTTCATCAACGGTTCATTATCCAACATCAACAACATCAACCATCCAATAAACACATTGGTAAACACATCATTCACGCATTCTGTCAGCTATTGCTATGACCATTTGGTGAAGTAAACACGATATGCCAAACTTGATCATGAAGTAAAATTCCCCAGATTTGTTACTTAAACTTGTGCTAATTCTTGTGAAGAAGAAATGGTGTACCCAATGTACAAAACCTCTTGACATTCTCAACTGAGTGAGACACCGAAGTGATAGTTACGTTGTGGGTTAAGCGAGAAAGAATCACAACCGTAATTAAATAGCCAAGTCTTTATCACCCTCTATAAACGCCCAAACAAGTCATCTTCGCGAAAGGATAGAAAGAAGGAAGATGAAATAAGTAAACGCGCCCGAGAAATCCTCACTTCAAATCCAAATAAGAAATACCGTACAAGACCCCGTAGTTAACCTTGTTCAACTATCAATTCAAGCCATATCATAATATTCTACATGAAAATGTATAAACCAAAGTACCAAACCTCATAACCCATTGAGTCTCATCATTAAATCACTTCAACAAATCTCATGATCAATATATACCACGCATGACTCAAATCACATCATAAATCAACTCACATAACGTCCGGTTCTTGAGAAGCCCATCATCCATCATCATATGGTCCAAAACAAATTCACCGAGAAATCAATTCAAGCCCATATCTTATTTAATCATTGCCATACCACTCATTCATGAGAAATATCAATTCATATGTATCCTGTATTTCCAAATATACCAAATATAAAGAATCATCACACGGCCCAATTAAAAAAATACACCATGATCCAAATGCACCAGCCCATCCTAACAATATTACTTCATTTAGCATGCAAAAGACATTGCTTTGCAACTTGACGTTTGAACAAGAGGTCCATGAGCAATATTTCGAATCAGGCCCATTTCATTAGTAATATTCATGAGGCCCAATCAATAAACTGACTAGAGCCCATAAAAGACTAAGTCTTACCCTAGAAATTCGGTGGTATATAAAAGACACAATACACACGTTACCCTAACCCTAATAAAACTTTTTCAATTGTTCGCCCCCTCCTTCTCATATCACAGATGATAAAAAACCACCATTACCCATATTAATCTTACAAACGCTGCCACACACAACTCATTTTCATACGAAATAATATTCACACATTTCTCTTATATGCTTCTTTAATCCATTCGAAATCAAGAACCAACCACTTGACTCTTTTCCAGACTAACCATATGGATGGTTTGCGTGATTCGTGACAGCCACAGGGATGGCTAGATGTTCGTATGACATGACCTCTTGATTAATTAAAGTCGGGTTACAGGAAGGTAAGGTAAGTTCTTTTCATTATTATTCCTTAACGAATCAAGGTAAAAGGTTTTAACATTCTTGTTAAAAACCTAACCTTATGTCGGATAGAAAAGAACTTGTTAGGGTATGATTAGACTTTAACATACATGAGACGAAATCAGACCTTGTCTAACATAGATCGATGATGGATTAACATGTGAGAGATCTTATGAAGTCGAACATTAATTGAGATTCACATGAAAATCTGAGATCATTTAATTTTCATAGCTTTTCCTTGTATTCGAACTTATAAGATCTGTGATGTGAGTTCTTTTGTGTATAGATCTGTTAAGATCTAAGTGTTTGATGAACCTAACACAAAAGACAAGGCTGAGATCGATTCTAGATAGCTCTCCATGAATTTATTTTTGTTTCGAATATGTAAGTTGTTTGAGCTAAGATCTGTGATGATGATTTTTTTTCGTGTCTAAGACTCTAGTAAGTCTCGATATGACAATAAAGTGTCACGAAAATAATTCTAAGATTTTGTGATTTTATCGTTTTAATCTTTGAGTCTTCTTGCGGTAGTTGAGATTAGGATGGTTTGAGTTTGATGTTGGGACGAATCTTGTGTTACATGATTAAATTGGAAATAAGTGTCTAGGACTGATGATGGCTTATAGCTGAGGTCAAGTGTAGTTTTGGAATTTGGTTTGGTCTTGTGGTCAAGTCATTTAGCTTCTTCTTCATCTCTTCTTTTCTGTCCAAGTCGCTAGCCAAAATTTTGTATCAAGTCGCTACCCATTTTTTTTTCAAAGCAAGTCGCTACCCACTTTTTCCAAAGAAGTCGCTACGACTTGTTAAATAACAAGTCGCTAGGTCAAAGATTTTCCAAGTCGCTAGCAAAGTATTTGAGTCAAGTCGCTAGCATGTATGTGTCAAGTAGCTACGACTTGTAAAGACAAGTCGCTACACAGAAAACATACTCAACTCGCTACCAAGTGGTTTGGTACAACAACTCGCTAGAAGGAAAACATGGACAAGTCGCTAGTTATATTGACCAAGTTGCTATCAAGAACATCATAATCCGCAGTTTACAAAACCATTAAAAACCCATTTTGACCCAGAAACAACATGAAACCATATCATTAAGACCTGTTTTGACCTCATATTATGACCACAAAAGCCTGACCAGTTCCAAAGATAAACCCAGATAAAAGCATAAAATGTAATCTTATTACTTGGACACAATACTGAGAATAGACATATTTTGGAAAGTATGTTGGACCATGAGACTTTTTGACCAAACATATACATGATACATTATTTGTTTAAAAGCAGGTAACCACAACAATAAGAAAAACTGAATTTTTTGACCAAAAAATGATAAAAAACAGTTTTAACAAGGTACATAAACCACCACAAATCAACACAACACAACAACCTTGGCTCTGGTACCATTTGTAGGATCGATATATTATTGTGTTTGATGATTCGGGTGGTCTTGGATGATCAAAATACATGTTTGCCATTAGAGAGAGAAAGTAGAGAGTTGGGAGATTTATTGGTAGAGACTTGGTTCACAAATGGAATGTTAGATTATGAGAAAAGCTCTACCCCTTCCATGGATGGAAGGGGTATTTATAGTTACACAATACACGACCGTCGTTCGGGGTCAAAGGAACTTCCTTTTCGTCGAGCAAGTTTTTCAACACCCTAGGCAGTGAACCTAATCGTTGTAGTGTAGTATTAGGGTAAGCCACGGGTATTGATATCGTTGTCTAGGGGAATAGGAATGCTAGTGAGAAGTTACTACGCTAAGGTTGGGGTTGAGAAAGATTATTTTTTTATCTTTTAATATTTTTAAGGAAAGGAAAGGTACGAATCTCGGGGTTTAGATTTGGGGGTTGGTATTGCTACCGATTACTCTACTTATCTAATTATCTAATCTAAGGTGTATGTAGTCTATGTCTAATTATTGTGTGCTCGTATGATAGTTTAAAGATGTGTTTACTTAGGTTTTACTACTCCTTAATTATCTCCTATTGGTGGTTGAATTGTCACGTCCTTATTCTTAGTTGCGTTGTGTGTCTAAAGTTGTAGGGTATGCGTTTCTCCCTAACTCTTTGAACTTACCAAAGGGTCTCGCCTACAAAACCCACTAGGGATAATAAACTCTTACTCTAAGGCACTCTTTAGATGGTTTAGCTTACAACTACTCAAGGAGTTATATTCTAAGGTTCACAAAGATTTAATCAAGCATTATACACAATGAATGACCTATCGCATTACTAGATCATTAATCAACTAAGATAAGAGACAACCAATCAATATTCAATAATTAAGTTTCATATTCCCTAAGCAAACACACAAGTAAATTAGCGGACATGGAGAACATGCAAGCATACACACAAATAATCAAAGACATAATTGTATTAATGAAGTAAAATACTTATCTTGGTGTAAGAAAGGGTTTGGAACCCTAAAATCTTGTACAAGACAGCCTTGGTTCGGTTTAGGTTTTACTCAAAAGACTACACACAAATCTTGAAAAATTCGGATTCTATATATAATATTACATCTGCGACGTCACCTTTTGTTTTGTGACGCCGTGTGTCGCCGCCATTAGGGTTTCGTCTTGGCCACGTTAGACTTGCGACGGCGTCACCTTATGCTTGTGACGCCGTCCTCTTCACCGGCGCCGTCTGATTGCATCTAGGCCGTGCGAGTTGCGACGGCCTACTCTTTTATAACTTGACGTCGTCACTTGAAAATAGGAGTTTTGGCTTCGTCCCGTCACAAAATCCTCCGACGGCGTCGCAGATAAGCCGTGACGCCGTCACCTTATGTTTTCAGCACTTTGAGTGTCTCGATTCGACTTTGGCCCTTTTCTTCAGATATTCGCCTTTTCGTCCAAATAAGTGCCATTCCAAAGATTTTGCCTTCAAGAGACCTAAAAGTGAAAAGGAACGATATTAAGCAATAACGGATACAAAAGTGATCAAATAAGGGCTTAAACGACCCTCAAAAGGTACCTTTTAAAACCTTATCAAATATCCCTACACTTGGTATTTTTTTGTCCTCAAGCAAATGTGCTTTAGCCAATTAATTTATAAGTTAGGGGTAATGAAGCATTGGTTTAAAACAGTCCACAACACATATAAGCCCATAAAGTCATAACAAGCACGGAATTACATACTAGCACCTCACATGGGGTGTTTGGATACTCACATCTCTCTCGGGTGTATATGAAATATAACAAATTAGAAATGGAAGATAAACACTCATTAACCGGTCCTAGCACATAGATTACCATAGGCTTGAGAATAGATCAAACCTCCATCGCTTTGGTGTAAGCACCTAGGAAAGACTATCAAAGAGGTCTTTAAAGGGTTATAACGTTAGGCTTACGGTATGGAAACAAAGGGTTTGGTGGGATAGGCTATTTAGTGGTGGTAAGTCAAAAATCTCTATGTTAAATGCATACGAAGAATGGCGTTGCTAAGCCAAGACTCGACACTCTAGACTCTAGCTAACTGAAATAAACAAACATAAATTAAAAGGATATATGTAGGATGGTAGCCCATATGTTTTTTTTTTCATACACTTTTACTCTACCATCCTCTACGGTAACATCAAAATGATAGGGATTTATAGGCACATCCCTACACTTGAGTTTTTATTACTCTAACACTAATTTGACCCGAATTGAAAAGATCAAAACACTTGGGGCACATTATTACGCAAACAAAGGGAATTTGAATTTAACGTTCCCTTCCCGTCATTTCATAAACCTTAACTTTTCCCATGAGTCCCAATCGTCCCAAAATCAGATACAAAGGATATGACTCGACTTAGCAACTCATGCAAGCAACCGATAATTGAACTAAGGGTTTAGGGTGATAACAATAATGCACTAAAAGTGAGTGCATACGGGGGTAGGCTAAGGCGATTTGGGTGTATATTTGGGGTGGGGTGTAAACAATGCTCTTCATTGATATTCAAAAAAGCGAAACATCACGAGAACCGCGAAAAGGATAGGCTCGGAGGGTTAACTAGGGTATCGTGTACTAAAATGAGTACAACGCAAAGGGTGTGGGGGAATTACTCAACCGAGGTGGAAGAAGTAATTATATTACGGGTATCAAACAAGGGTTATCCTAATGCCTCTTATCATTTAGTTATTCCTACCTACACAAGTGTAGTCTTACTAGCGATCTCGGAATGCATCACAAAACAAGTTCTAGAATCTAATATACTACCGATTCACACACTAAGCATTAAAGATGAATGCTTCAATTCCTACTAATCTAAGGGCGATCCTCACATTTTGGGTGGAATTTAGGTGGTAAAGGGTTTTTGTGCTAGTCATGCAACTTCCTATCCGTGAGACGCTTTTGTTAAAACTAATGACCCACTCCTATATGTGATTAAAAATTTTAAATTTGGTGCCAAAATTACCCTAACCGACATTTTCTCATGGTTTATTACACAAATACAATTGACAAAGCAAATATTCAAGGATAAGCATAGTTTCAAAGTTCCGCTTTATTTTCCTCCCTACACTTAAACCGAACATTGTCCCCAATGTTCCCGAAAGTATCAAAGTTATGATAATGGAAGGTAATTAAAACGAAAGAAACTAGTACTCCCGATTAGCTCGGTAGGATCCGTGTGTGAAGTAGTGGTTAAATCCTTTCCAAGAATAATTTATGCGTGAAAAGCTCCTTCCAATCTTATGTAACTTCTTCTTGATAAATTAAACACGCACACTCAAGAAAATAAACGAAACCTTCGCGTAAAATCGGCGGTAATAATATATATAAGACTCGATTTAAACTAGGATATAATGCTTGTGGAATGGATGTTTACTGAATTTACGGAAAATTAAGACCGGAAAATTCCAAAATTTATGAGTAACTCGAAAACGAGAAAAAGTAATATGTTGTTTTCACTCCTTCCCGAGGCCGTCGGTTGCGATCTGACGCCGTCGGTTATCCCGACAAAAAGCGGTCTCGATTTTCGGAAAAATTACGGAAAATTTACATCTTTAGAATCTGGAAAATTTCGCAAAACACCCATTATGACTCGATACAAGCGTTTGACTCGAACAAACACACATATATATCTTTTAGTTAATTGTTATTCTCATGTTTATGTTTCTTTTGAAAACGTGTGTAATCCTCCCTACACTTGTCCCTTATGTAAAATACCTTTATATGCAATTAAGACGAGGTTAAAAACAAAATAAAGCATTTTTACAAATTTAAACATTAGAATAAACAATCAATAAAAGACATATGACACTAACAAGCAAACAATTAAGCATGGGTTGCCTCCCACGAAGTGCTTTTCTTTATTTAAGAGTCTTGTAGCTAGACTCGTAGTCGTGCTCCTACGTACCGATATAAGTAAGCCTATCCTCAACAATGTCATAAGGATCAAACTTATCATTCAAGTTCCTAGTAGTATGTTTGGTTAGATATGCCTTTTCAAACTTCTCTCCATCGGGATCATAGATTGTTATCCTAATGTGCCACTCTCCATCACCGTCACTAGGCGGTCTATCCCAATCCCATTTGTGTTTAGATTTCTCAACTTTCCACTTATTCATGACAAGGATGACGGGCAAGCTTCCTAGGAACTCGGTCATCTTCCTAAATACTAAGGCGTCCTCGAACGGGTTCACTTCCATGTCCCTAGCCATTTCTTTTTCTTGGAAAGTTACTTTACTAGTGAAGGCTTCATCTAGGTAAAAAGGTCTTTGGGGGCCTATTAGGTTCTTATCTATCCAAGGTCCATATCTAGAAGGCTCTCTATCCAACCTAATCTCATGTGGGATTTCCTCTTTGTGGAAAACTAGAAGGGGGGGGGTTGAATAGTTTTGCCGATTTTAAGTTGATTTCAAAAACTTTAGATTCGATATTATGTGAAATCGTATGGATGTTGAGAACGTATAGATCTAACGATAATTCAAGCAAATAAATAAAGATAAGGGATAGAAATGACACAACCGATTTATAGTGGTTCGGCTACAAGGACACCTTCCTTGCCCTACTCCACTCCCCGAGTCACCTACTCGAGAGTTCAAGCACTATGTCAACAAACTCCTTCACTTGGCGGAGAAGCCTTCACAACGTTGCTTACACTTTTCCCGTACAAAGCTAGATACCGAGTCCGTAGCAAGGTGGACCAAACCAACACAACTATTACACAACAAATATGTGAAATATCAAATACAAGATCTTCGCTACGTAAATCTTGCGGGTGACAAATCAATCAAGGACCCTTGCTTGGATGACTTGTAGAATGCTCGTGATCTCGCCTTAGAGAAGGACCTATATGATGATCACAAATAGAAAGAAAAGAAGAACAACTTTCTAGATCAAGTGATCTATATGTTAGAAGAGAATGAGAGTGTATGAGAGATTTAGTAAGAAGAGGGGTGAGTTAGAATGAAGAAATGGCTCTCTATTTAAAGGCAAATTTCCTCACTGTTCACACGGATCCCACGGATCCCTTCCACTTGGGATCCGGCTAGCACAAAGCTAGGGATCCGTGGAACGCTCCTCTTTGCCCATGGGTTTTTTTATGGGTCATGGGTTGGTCCATGGGTTATATCTAGATTCAATGTATCTAAGTATACATTGTATCAAGTCTCTTTGGGTATGGGTTAAGATCCATGGGTTGTGATTTTACCCATCCTAATTAACTATTACAACAAATGCTTTTGTTACTACATTTTGTATTTAAAAGATTATATGTAAATGCTTTACAAAAATAACATGTATCCTTATAATTATACTTAAGACAACATTATATATATTATCAACAAAACACAAAGAGATCGCAAAATATTAATAAACGTTTTTACGGTTTATTTGTATTAACAATCTCCCTTTTGTTGATGACAAAATATAATGTTATGATGAGTAAAGCTTAAGAATAGATGTAAGTTTTGAAGGCTCCTAAGTTTTACTTCTTCTCCCCTTTTGTCGAAACAAAAAGTTAACCCTTGGAGGAAAAAGTAGTTTACGTATTACTTACTCCCCCTTGACGGTAGCTCCCCCTAGTTTGGGGCGTCAAGAGAAGAAAAAAAATCTACAAAAGAAAGTTAGGAACATGCTTAAATGATCTTATGGTTGTCGAGAAACAAGATAGGGAGCCAAGGTATGTAAACAAGGCCTTGTAATAAAACGACAAATTGTAGTGGTAGTTAAGCCACTTACAAGCATGTAAAAATAAGAACAAGACTTGTTCTTGAAAATGACAAAAAAAATAGTAGTAGAGATTCCTTCCATGCTTGCATAAGGTTATGGATGGAGGTTTTGATGAGTAATGGTATTGATGCGATCAAGGATGAGGTTGAGTATGAAACGCATTTCTTCCCTAACTTCTATTGCAATTTCCCTAGTGGATTGGCAATGTTCACAATGTAAATGATGTGGGTAATGAGTGCGGAAGTTTTCCGGGTTATTTTGATTTGAGTTATGCGGAAATTGTGGTGGAAAAATAGGAAAATATGGATCAAAATCCGGAATGTTTGTATGTGGTGGTGGAAAAGAACCTAGATGTTCTTGTAATGTGATGGGAGCTAGAGGTGGTGATGTTTCAAGATCTTGAAAAATAGTATTTGGTGATGTGGGGGGTGGGGAAAAGACTATTTCTTTTTCTTTAGGTTGGGTAGATCTTGTTGGAGTCCTAAGGAGTTCCAAAAGAGTTATTTTAGGTGGTGATGAAGTTGGTGTACTTGTTGGTGATGAGGGTGGTGCTATAATGGAAGCATCTTGTGGTGAGTTATTTGAGGATGAATCATTTGAGGTTGGTTTTGCTAAACAACAAGATCGGATACTAATCCGTGCGGATATCCTAGCATTTGATTGTGGTATTTTGGATGGTGGAAGTACAAAGGTTTGGATATCATGATTGTTTGTACTAGATGATTCTCCTAAAGGGTTTTTGGATGACATGATGAAGTGTGTTTGTGAGAAGGAGATGGAGTATGCAAGCATTTTGGGAGTTATATATATAGAAAAACAACACATTGTAATGAATGCTTGACCCAAAATGTGGATTAAAATCTAATGATTAGATATGAATTCAAGGCATGTGATCATGAGAACACAAGAATTAAAGAACATACTCCCAAAAATAAAACCAATGTGGATTTTTCATCCAAAATGACAAAATAGAAGTTGAAAACGACACAGATACACGGATCCCATGGATCCTTCCCATGAGGATCCGTCCAGCATGAAGGATGGGATCCGTGGATCCGTGTTTCGAGCGTTACAAAATTCTCCTTTTGGAAATATTTTTGCCTATTGTGTGCCTATATGCAAACTATTTGGAGTTGCGGTTATCTCGACCCCTAAAAGAAATAAAAACTAAACTAGAAGTATAAAAGTATCCTATTGAGATAACCCAAAACACATATTTAGTACATAAGTACGTAATCTTGTGTTGTCAATGCTCCTAATTCATTGTAGCTTAAATGAATGTACCGAAAACACATATTGGTTATGTGTCCCTTTAGCATTCAAAAGACATGAGATGCAATGAAAACGGGTTTTACTTTGTATTAATAATGAAAAGCGATTTGTCCTAGGCGTGAGAAATTGCTTTTGTGAAATTGATACGGGAAGGTATCATCCTTTTAGAAAACATTGTGAAAGTAGGTTTTCTTTGAAAATGTGCATATAAAAAGTAGGAGAGCTATAAGTAAAAATTAAAACTTATCTTTGGGTTTTGAAAATTCCCGTATTGTTTGTGAGTTGTGCGTGAAATAGAGATCCTAGACTCAGAGGGAAGAAGGCCAGTGTTTACATACCTTGTAGAGTCAAAATAAATTACGACGTGTGTTCCATTAAGCCAAGACCAAGACGAAGTAGGTTGAATTGTTCCCGCTTCAACGGTTTGGTGAGGACGTCGACTATGTTATCTTCGGATGCTACCTTCTCAATAGAAATGTTCCCTTTTGAACATTGTCTCTTAAGTGATGACGAATCTCTATATGCTTGGTGCGAGAATGCAATACCGATTCTTGCTTAAGTCGATGGCACCTTTGTTATCACATAGAATGGCTATGTCGCTTAGATGAATGTCGTAGTCTACTAACGCTTGTTTCATCCATAGTGCTTGTTGGCATGCTTTCTTTGGCGGAGACGTACTCGGCTTGGTTGTTGATATTGCTAGAGCCGTTTGTTTCTTAGAAAACCACGATGTTAACCAACATCCCATGAAAGTACACACCCCACTTGTACTTTTTCTATCAACGTAATCCCTGCATGGTCGAATCTGCATATACAATTGTTTCTACACCGTGCCCTTAGGATACCATAATCCTAATTGTGTTGTACCCTTAATGTACCTAAAAGTTCTTTTACGGCTTCTAGGTGTGAAGTTTTGGGGTTTTCTTGAAACCTAGCACATAAGCGGACACTAAACATGATATCCGCCTACTTGCCGTGAGGTAGAAGACTACCTATCATGCCACGATATTTAGTATTATCTACGGATTCGCCGTCTTCATCTTTTGTGAGTTTGGTGTCGGATGACGTGGGTGTCCTAATTGGTTTCGACTCTTCTAGACCAAATTTCTTTAACATCTCCTTGATGTATTTAGATTGATTGAAGAAGATACCATCTTCTACTTGTTTAATTTGTAGACCAAGAAACAAACTAAGTTCTCCCATCATACTCATCTCGAACTCTTCATGCATGATTTTAGAGAAATCATCACACATGTCTTCACAAGTGGATCCGAATATAATATCATCTACGTATATTTGTACTATGATTATGTGTGACTCCTTTTTCTTAGTAAAAAGTGTGTTGTCAACTAACCCCATGGTATAGTTATGTTTAATTAAAAAGGACTTGAGTCTATCATACCAAGCTTTTGGAGCTTGTTTAAGACCATAAAGGGCTTTCTTTAATTTATAAACGTGTTTGGGTTTTCAAAATCGATGAAGCCGGAGGTTGAGCTACATATACTTCTTCATTAATAAGACCATTTAGAAAAGCGCTTTTGACATCCATTTGATAAAGCTTTAGATCATTAGCACAAGCATACGCAAAAGTATTCTTATAGACTCTAATCTAGCCACGGGGCATAGGTCTCATCAAAGTCTATTCCTTCTTGTTGGTTATACCCTTGGGCAACGAGTCTAGCCTTGTTACTAGATACTACCCCGTTTGCATCTAATTTGTTTTTATACACCCATTTTGTTCCTATTACGGTTTGATTACTAGGTGGAGGGACAAGTGTCCAAACATCATTAGAAACAAATTGATTTAATTCTTCTTGCATAGCCATTACCCAACTTTCATCTTTTATGGCTTCTTGTGTGTTCTTAGGTTCTATAGTTGAAACAAAACAAAATAAACTACTTTGGTTTTGAACTTGAGATCTTAATGTTCGTTCATTTAGCTTTCCTATGACCTTATCTACGGGGTGATCTTTGGACTCTTTAATGTTTGTGATTTCACTAATTGAAGGTTCTTCTTCTTCATTTATCTTTTTCTTAATTACAATAGCTTCACTTTCTATGATCTCGTCATCGACAAGAGGTGGAGAGGGTTTGGGTGGACTTTCATCAAATTTTATGTTTAATGACTCTTCTACCTTCATTGTTTCTTTGTTTAATATGACGTAAGCTTTGCTATTAGGCGAGTAACCTAGAAAGATACCTTCGGTTGATTTAGGATCAAATTTTGTAAGGTAATCTTTAGTGTTAAGAATGAAGCATTTGCTTCCAAAGACTCTAAAATGATTTAAAGTAGGCTTTTTGCCTCGGAGTAACTCATATGGAGTTTTACCTAAGATTGGTCTAATTAAGACTCGATTGAGTATGTATGTTGAAGTATCAACAACATTACACCAAAATTTTTGAGGTATGGATTGTTCGTTAAGCATGGTTCTACTCATTTCTTGAAGGGTTCTATTCTTTCTTTCTACTACCCCATTCGATTGTGGAGTGCGTGGAGCCGAGAAGTTGTGAGTAATACCATTAGCGTCACAAAAAGCTCCGAATTGCACTTCATTATCGAATTCCCTACCATGATCCGTCCTAATAGACACTATGGGTTTTCCTAGTTGTCTTTGGATCTTTTGCTTAATATTTCAAAATAGTTAAAGGTTTCGTTTTGTTCTTTAAAATTTTGTCCAAGTATACCTAGAGTAGTCATCCACTATTACCAAAGTATAGTAGTTGCCTCCATAACTTTGGATAGCGGATGGACCAAATAAATCCATATGAAGCAATTCTAGACACCTAGTTGTGGACACCATGTTTTTAGCTTTATGACTCGAATGAGCGTGTTTTCCTACATTACAAGCATCACAAAATGATGTTCATATTTTAACTTAGGTAGATCTCTTACTAGATCTTTGGATGATAGCGATTGAAGAAGTCGCATGTTGGCGTGACCCAATCTTCGATGCCATAAGGTCAAGTATCATCCATAGAGGTAAGACATAGTTTGTCTTTAGGTTCATTACCGATTTTAATGACATAGACTCCATGTTTCCTAATTCCTCTTCCTATGGTTATGCCATTTTAAGTATCTTACTACGGTTTGGTAAAAAGTACATTGCACTTTTATCACATATTTGTCCTATACTTAAGAGATTAAAGTTTAGGTTTTCTACGTGACACACATCGTTAATGGTTAGAGATTTGTTAGAAACCGTACCTTTACCGATGATTCTACTTTTGCTATTTCCAAACACCACATTACCTCCATTTACGGATTCATATGTGGAGAATAGATCCTATTGCGGTCATGTGCCTCGTGCACCCGCTATCCTTGACCCATTAATCGGGGTCTAGGTCGACCTTTAAGCACACCTAAAACAATAATAAACTCAAATGTTTGGTCCCCATTTATTCATGGGTCCATTAGTGTTAAACATTCCATTCATGTTAGACATGTATGGATAAGATGAGTATGCATTCCATGGAGCAAAGTTTTGAAAAGAGAAACCGTTTTGAATATTAGGGTTCCATCCCATTTGATGGTTACTTCTTGGATAAACGTTATTAGGTCTCCTAGATGCATTATGTTTTTGAAAAGATGGTGCTTTGTTTCTTGCAAAAGTAGGATTAATTTTGGAGGTGGATGTCTAGTGGTGACATGAGTTGGTTTCTTCCTATTTACGATAACGAACTCGTTTCTAGATGATGAAGCTATGTTATTACCACTAGTTGTCACAGAGATCCACGGATCCCGTTTGTACACTAGCGGTTCCCTTTTAGGGGATCCGTGGGATCCGCCACAACGATGGCTGGTTTTCTAATTCTTTAACAAATTTTGTTTCTTTACTTTCACTAGTTGATGGATCAAGTTGTTGTATGCCTAGACCCTTTTGGTGGTTGCCGGTTTTAACACCATCGAGTATTGTATCTAAAGTGTTTGTACTCATTCTAGCAATTTTAGAATCTAAATGATCAACTAGTGTTTGAAGTTGAACACAAAGTTCACATTCACCACTTGCTATTTTACCCTTTTCCAAACGTTTTAGTTTTGCTTTTAATTCTATGACTTCTTTATCTAAACGTTGGTTTTGACTCTTTAAAAGCTTGTTTTTATTAATTAGTTTTAAGCTAATATTGCATAGTTTATCATATTCATTATGCAATGAGTCGTCATCAAGTGATGAACTACTATAGTATTCGTGACATACCTCGTCATTTGCCATGAGACAAATTTCTTCGTCCTCCTCGTCGCTCATTCCCCACGTGCAGCTCACGAATGCCTTTTGATCATCCCGTTTGGGACACTTACTAATAAAGTGGTTTGGGTCTCCACATTTAAAGCAAGTACGATCATCCTTTGGCTTTTCGTCCTCTTTGCTTTTCCGAAGCCTTTCTTATCGTCATACGGTTGTTTGACGTATCTACCCTTTCTCTAAAGAACTTTTAAAGTCCCTTACCGCCATAGCGTACTCTTTGTCGTCACTACTCGAAGATGAGTTCTCCTCATCGCTCGAAGCCTTTTGGCTTTAAGGGCAAGAGATTTGTGTTTCTCTTTCACCTTTGAGGCTTGGAATCTTTAGCAAGGACAAGCTCGTAGACTTTTAGGTTGCCTATGAGTTCATCGAGGGTGAGGATTGTCAAATCTTTTGACTCTTCGATTGCCGTCACCTTGGATCTCCACTTGATGGAAGTGCCCTTAGATATCTCCTAACTTGGTTACGGCTAGAAAAGATTCATCAAGTGCTTGTAAAGATGTAATAATAGTATTAAAGTTAGCAAATGAATGATCTATAGTTTCTTCATCCGATATTGAAAATTGTTCATATTGTTGAACAAATAGATCAATTTTATTATTCTTAACTTGTTGGTTGCCTTGATGAGTTACAACTAAAGAATTCCAAATTTCTTTAGAGGTTTTAAGCATAGAAATGCTTTCAATTCCTTTTTCGGTAAAGCATTATATAAAACCATTTTGCTTCACTATTTTTAGAAAGCTTTTCTTCATTTCATCATTTAGTTTATCATGAGGTATGTGAATTAAATTTCCTTTATCATCATTTGAGGTAGCCTCAAAATCACCTTCAACAATAATGTACCAAAGATCAATATCTTTAGACTTCACATATGTTTGAATCTATTTTTCCAATATATAAAACCATTAGTTTCAAGTAGTGGTGGTCGTTGCATAGATTGCCCTTCCTTATAATTTTCGAACCCATAGTGATCGAAAAGTTTTAAAATACAATTTTATTTTAAAACTTTTATAAACTTAGCTCTTGATCCCAATTGTGGAAAACTAGAAGGGGGTTGAATAGTTTTGCCGATTTTAAGTTGATTTCAAAACTTTAGATTCGATATTATGTGAAATCGTATGGATGTTGAGCGATAGATCTAACGATAATGCAAGCAAATAAATAAAGATAAGGGATAGAAATGACACAACCGATTTATAGTGGTTCGGCTACAAGGACACCTTCCTTGCCTACTCCACTCCTCGAGTCACCTACTCGTGAGTTCAAGCACTATGTCAACAAACTCCTTCACTTGGCGGAGAAGCCTTCACAACGTTGCTTACACTTTTTCCCAGACAAAGCTAGATACCGAGTCCGTAGCACGGTGGACCAAACCAACACAACTATTACACAACAAATATGTGAAATATCAAATACAAGATCTTTGCTACGAAATCTTGCGGAGTGACAAATCAATCAAGGACCCTTGCTTGGATGACTTGTAGAATGCTCGTGATCTCGCCTTAGAGAAGGACCTATATGAGGATCACAAATAGAAAGAAAAGAAGAACAACTCTCTAGATCAAGTGATCTATATGTTAGAAGAGAATGAGAGTGTATGAGAGATTTAGTAAGAAGAGGGTGAGTTAGAATGAAGAAATGGCTCTCTATTTATAGGCAAATTTCCTCACTGTTCACACGGATCCCACGGATCCCTTCCACTGGGATCCGGCTAGCACAAAGCTAGGGATCCATGGAACGCTCCTCTTTGCCCATGGGTTTTTTGGTTATGGGTCATGGGTTGGTCCATGGGTTATATCTAGATTCAATGTATCTAAGTATACATTGTATCAAGTCTCTTTGGGTATGGGTTAAGATCCATGGGTTGTGATTTTTACCCATCCTAATTAACTATTACAACAAATGCTTTTGTTACTACATTTTTTTATTTAAAAGATTATATGTAAATGCTTTACAAAAATAACATGTATCCTTATAATTATACTTAAGACAACATTATATATGTTATCAACAAAACACAAAGAGATCGCAAAATATTAATAAACGTTTTTACGGTTTATTTGTATTAACACTCTTCTTTGTAGTACGTATGCTTTTTGACATCGTAAATTGACCTAGCACTCCCCTCTCCTACCACTATCTTGGATATCTTACAATCGATGATGGCACTAGCGGTAGCTAAAAATCCTCTTCCTACTAGTAATGGGCATGTCGGGTCCTTATTCATATCTAGCACATGAAAGTCGGCCAAAAGAGTCAAATCTCCTACGTGTACTACCATGTCTTTTATTATTCCTACCGGACGTGCAACACTACCGTCCGCTAGACCTAAGATGGTTTCGTTGGTTCTATTTTACCTAAGTTAAGGCTTAAGGACAACGGAACAAGATTGATGCATGACCCTAAGTCGGCTAGGCGTCGAGAGGTTTGGAAGTTCCAAGCCTACGGAAGAGTAAATAGCCGGGATCGTCTAACTTCTTAGGTAAATTATTTTGCACAAAAGCGGACCCATGTTTTCCAAGCTTAAGTTCTAACTCATATTTTTATTTTAAAGCATTATAATAAGGTGCATGAGCTAAGACCTCAAGAATCGGTTTTTCTTGATGGAGTTCGGAGTTCCTTGTACTCCTCCTCTAAACTAGGTTTGGATTCTTGGTTGACGGGTTTCTCAAGAGTAGGTTCTACCAATGGTGCAGGGCCTTGGTACCTCATTTTGGATGGCTTGAAACCCTTTTTGATAGCATTTACCGAGTGAACCGTTGGGTGTGAGGGGCATGGATGTGCATTCTCCCATGGTGAACAAGAACATGAAGTCGACGAAATCGAATTCACTTTTGGGTTCTTTATAGTATCACTTGGGAGTGCTCCAACTTCCCGTTCATTGAAGGCTTTTAAGAGGGCATCAAGCTTGTTTGTCATCTCGCTTTGTCTTTGCTTAAAATCGGCTTCAAGCTTAGTCAATCGAGTCTCTTGAGATGACAGGAATCTAGATGCAATTGCCTCAAGATTAGTGGGGTTCCCGGTGTTTAGAGAGTTGAACCTATTAGGTGGACTAGATGAGCTTTGGGGTGTGCTTGAGTTTTGGTTCCACTTAAGGTTAGGGTGATTTCTCCATGAGGGTTGTAAGAGTTTCCTAAGTTGTTTTGTTCGGGCTTGAAAGTGTACCACTTCTCTCCGCTCCGTCGGTGCACGCATAGAGGCGTAGTCCGCAAAAGCTTGTTCGGGGAGTCTTGTGCAATCACGAGTGTCATGGGGACCACTACATAACTCACAAGGTAGAGTGATTTTATTCACTTGACGTGAGGACTTAGGATTTTCGTAGGAACTCATTAGGAATTTAACTTGATCTTCAAGTTCGGTCATCCTACGGTCGGAAGGTTGTGAGTCAATGGGAGGCAAGGAGATTGCCTTAATGGTTTTGGGCAGCTCACGGGGGTCATCCCAACTTTCGTTTTCATAGAGGGCAAGGTCCTCTATTATACCCCATGATTCTTCCGCGGTGAGATCACTAAGTTTTCCACCGGCCGCTTGGTCAATGGATCGCTTGGTGGGGAAGTTGACATGATCATAAAAGATTTGGACTTGGAGCCAAAGATCAATGCCGTGATGAGGACTTTATGAAGTAAGTCCTTGAATCGAGTCCATGCTTCAGAGAGATTCACCACACGTTGTTGGAACATCAAGATGTCATTCCTAAGCTTAGTGGTTCTCCCGTGGGAAAATTGAGCAAGGAAGCGAGAGGTAAGATCATCCCAACTTGAGATGGAGCCGGGAAGTCGCTCAAGCCAATTACTAGCTTGGTCTCGTAGAGAGAATTGGAAGAGACGCAGGCGCATGGTCTCCCGAGTAGTAGCATCAAGGTCGATGGAATCGACAATTTTAGGGAAATCCCTAAGATGCTAATTTGGATCTTCGGAACGAAGTCCATGGAATGCACATCCGTTTTGCACCAACCGGATGGTGTCGGCTCGCAGGGCCATAGTTTGGGCTTGGTCGGGAAGCTCAATGGTGTTCCTATAGCCTAAGTGGCTTGGTCTCGAGTATTCACCAAGAGTACGGGCTCTTGGCGGGTCATTTGGTGGTGGGTTGATGAGTGGTGGTTGGTTATCACCTTCCATGATGAAAAGTGATGGGATTACAAACAAAGGTCACGAAGAAGGGGGATAGACTAAGAGAAAGCTAAAAATGAGAAAATTTTACTTGATAGGAATCAAGCAAAGAAACCTAAACGAGGTGGACTACTAACTAGCTATTCTATTCCCGCAATGTGCCAAAACTTGATAACGCCACACGCCGTTCGGGGTCAAAGGAACTTCCTTTTAGTCGAGCAAGTTTTTCAACACCCAGGCGATGAACCTAATCGTTGTAGTGTAGTATTAGGGTAAGCCACGGGTATTGATATCGTTCTCTGGGGAATAGGAATGCTAGTGAGAAGTTACTACGCTAAGGTTGGGGTTGAGGAAGATTATTTTTATCTTTTATATTTTTAAGGAAAGGAAATGTACGAATCTCGGGGTTTAGATTTGGGGGTTGGTATTGCTACCGATTACTCTACTTATCTAATTATCTAATCTAAGGTGTATGTAGTCTATGTCTAATTATTGTGTGCTCGTATGATAGTTTAAAGATGTGTTTACTTAGGTTTTACTACTCCTAATTATCTCCTATTGGTGGTTGAATTGTCACGTCCTTATTCTTAGTTGCGTTGTGTCTAAGGTTGTAGGGTATGCGTTTCTCCCTACTCTTTGAACTTACCAAAGGGTCTCGTCTACAAAACCCACTAGGGATAATAAACTCTTACTCTAAGGCACTCTTTGGATGGTTTAGCTTACAACTACTCAAGGAGTTATATTCTAAGGTTCACAAAGATTTAATCAAGCATTAAGTACACAACGAATGACCTATCGCATTACTAGATCATTAATCAACTAAGATAAGAGACAACCAATCAATATTCAATAATTAAGTTTCATATTCCTAAGCAAACACACAAGTAAATTAGCGGGACATGGAGAACATGCAAGCATACACACAAATAATCAAAGACATAATTGTATTAATGAAGTAAAACACTTATCTTGGTGTAAGATAGGGTTTGGAACCCTAAAATATCTGTACAAGACACCTTGGTTCGGTTTAGGTTTTTCTCCAAAAGACTACACACAAATCTTGAAAAATTCGGATTCTATATATAAGATTACATCCGCGACGACGTCACCTTTTGTTTTGTGGCGCCGTCGTGTCGCCGTCATTAGGGTTTCGTCTTGGCCACGTTAGACTTGCGACGGCGTCACCTTATGCTTGTGACGCCGTCCTCTTGACCGACGCCGTCTGGATTGCATCTAGGCCGTGCGAGTTGCGACGACCTACTCTTTTATAACTTGACGTCGTCACTTGAAAATAGGAGTTTTGGCTTCGTCCGTCACAAAATCCTCCGACGGCGTCACAGAGTCGTGTGACGCGTCACTTTATGTTTTCAATGACTTTGAGTGTCTCGATTCGACTTTGGCCATTTTCTTCAGATAATCGCGCCTTTTCGTCCAAATAAGTGCCATTCCAAAGATTTTGCCTTCAAGAGACCTAAAAGTGAAAAGGAACGATATTAAGCAATAACGGATACAAAAGTGATCAAATAAGGGCTTAAACGACCCCTCAAAAAGGTACCTTTTAAAACCTTATCAGTAATACTAAGAGTACCAAGAACCAATGATGTGTATAGTCTGGATATGAAGAGTCTTAACTCTTCTGAAAGAGCAACATGTTTAGTAGCCAATGAAACACTTGAAGAAGCACATCTGTGGCATAGAAGATTAGGCCATGTGAATTTCAAGAATATCAACAAGTTGGTTAAAGGAAATTTAGTTAGAGGTTTACCTTTCAAAACATACAAGAATGATCATTCATGTTTGGCGTGCAAGAAGGGTAAACAACACAAAGCATCATGCAAGAAGATTGAGGAAATAACTGTTAGAGAACCTTTAGAGTTGCTGCACATGGATATGTTTGGACCTGTTTCTGTTGCAAGCTTAAACAAGAAGAAGTACTGCTTAGTTGTAACAGATGATTGCAGTAGATGTAGTTGGGTGTTTTTCTTGGGATTTAAAGATGAAACCTTTGATGCTATTCATGATCTTATAATAGCCCTTGAAAACCAATTGAGACTCAAAATAAGAGGTATTAGATGTGATAATAGGACTGAATTCAAGAACAAGTTTATGGATGAATTTTGTGCCAAGAAAGGAATCAAGAGGGAGTTTAGCATTGCTAGAACTCCACAACAGAATGGTGTTGCAGAGAGGAAGAACGGAACCTTGATAGAAGCGGCGTAACAATGCTTGCAGATCCCTATTACCTATTCAATTTTGAATTTGTCGTAAGTCAAACTTGTTATGTGTTGAATAGAGTATCGACCACTAAACCTCGATGAAGACACCTTATGAGTTGCTTATGGGAAACAAACCTAACGTACGTTTTATGAAACCTTTTGGATGTCCTCTAACTATTCTCAATACTATTGATGCTTTGGGAAAATTTGATGGCAAGTCAGATGAAGGATATTTATTGGGTTATTGTACCAATAGTAAAGGATTTAGAGTGTACAACTGTTAAGAATTAGAAATTCCATGTAAAAGTGTCGGTCACCCCAATTATGGTCTAGCATATGTTAGCTCGTAGACTTGTAGTTATTTACGTTATTTAGTAATTAATTAGTTAGTTTGTAGCGTAGTTTAGTTTAGTGTATCACTGTGGAGGAAATACGGGTCTTTACCCACTGTATACCTGATCCATAGGCCGTTAGGAGGTCATTTAGTTTGTAAGTATAAATACCCCTTCCATCCTTGGAAGGGGTGTTGCTTCTTGAATCTAACCTTTCATAATTTGTTAAACAACTCTCTTTCAAGAAACATCCTCTCTACTCTCTTCATCTCTCTAATGGCTTTCTTATATCATCATAATCCTAGACCACCCGAATCATCAAACAACATAATATTAACGATCCTACAATTGGTACCAGAGCCAAGGTTGTGTTGTTTTAATGATTTGCATGGTTTTTGATGAGGTTTGATGCGGTTTGCATGGGTTGTGTTTGTTGATTGAGTTTGTGTGGTTCGAATCACTATTTATGCTGCTCTTTATATCGTGGTTAATGTCGGAAAATTTTCTATTTTTCTCTACTTGTTTCATAACAGTTTTTAACATCATTGTTATTGTACCCATGGTCCAAACAAATTTAAAGTCATGTTCCTTATGTGTTTGTCAATACAGTACCTTCGGTCATCCTTCATGCGAGTTATTTCTTTTAAAGTCATGGTCCAAACAAATTTATGTTCCTACTTGTTTCATAACAGCTTTTTAAAACAGTTTTTTTTGTACCATTCAAGGATGCAAGTTGGTAATGTAATATGCGAGTTGTCATTCAAATTTGGTCCAGATTCACTGCTGACTATGTGAGTTTTATACTCTCTGTCTAGATTCAAGGTCTGAGATGCGAGTTGGTCATGCGAGTTGTTAACTTAAGTCATATGTGAGTTGTTAAGTTTTGAAGCATATAATGCGAGTTGACTTTTGAGTCAACTCAAGTCAAAAGCGACTTGTGATTGATGACTTGTATGCGAGTTGAGTAACAAATGATGCGACTTGATTATGTAAAAAGCGAGTTGTCAAAGTTTTTATAATATGCGAGTTGTCAAATAAGTATGATGCGAGTTGACAGAAAGAGATGAAGATGAATGACAAAATGACCACACAACCTTATTAACAAGACTCACGACCTCTGCTGCTAATACAACATCATCAGTCCAATGTCCAAACCCGTGACAACTACTAACAACCAATCACCATCACGACTTCTACTACTACTCATTCTATCACATCTCCAACATCCATTCTAAACCAAGACTTTAATCGTAAATGAAAATAAAACTAGATCTCAGCCATTGTTTCGTGGTTAACACAGAAATATCAAGACCTTTTAGGTCAAATCACACGAAATCAATATTGCATCATTGATTTATAATTTGTGAAACCTTATCTTCAAACCCATTTTAGAACATAAAGAAAAGAAATTTAATGAAATAAATGTAACAAGAGTGTTACTCAATTTCATTGATTCGTTCAAAGATAATTAATTCTAAACGGTGATGATAATTTAAAGCTACCTTGATTTTGAAGCCTTCTCATGACTCTCATTGCCATCCCTGTGGCCATGTCGAATCAGGTCTCAACATCAAAGCCATCTCTGTGGCGAGTCCCTTGGTTAGATCTTTAAACTAAGACACATGTATCACGCCATCCCTGTGGCAAGGTCCAATCAAATTAAAGTACGCGTCTTGATGTGCAAAAGGGAAACGTACAAGGGTAGATGTTGATCCGTGTTAATTTTGAGGTGCGTTTTGAGGTGTGATATTATATTGCAGGTTGTGTTGAGAGTACAAGTAGGAGGAAGGGGACTGTCATGTATCTTGAGATTAGGGTATGAAGTGTAATAGGTGTGTGAAGTTCCTGGATGAAGAGGGGTGGACTTATTATGAGAACTATTAGGGTTGTTTGTGAGATAAGGGGTGTTATATACCCGAGTTTTTAGGGTTGATTATTAACCGGGTTATGGTATTGGATCAGATTGGGCTTTGCTTGTCTAATTTTCTGGACCGGGTTGTAGCTGTTTTTGGAGCATATGTTAGTGTTTTAATGTGGACCGGGTCTTGTCACTTGATCACATGGGCTGACATTCTACTAATTGAGATTTGGGCTGAATTACGGTAACTTGAGCAGATTCGAATTTCTATGCGTATATCTCATATTTAGATAGAGCACTTATCTCACATTTGTGATTTAAACTGATATCACTAAGTTTCTTGAAACATGTATATATCTCATTTGCAATAAAGCCATGGGACATATCCGATTATGGTGTGGACAGATACATGAATTTGGATAAGGCCATGATTAAGTGGACTGAGCTTCAAACTTAAATGATCAATCATATGGTTGATTGTATTCATGGGCCGATTACATTTATTAGGAGATTTGGGTTTTAATTTGGGATGACTAACTGTTCTAATGAATCAAATATACTTGGGCTGCGATTTGTTATCTAATGATGCATTTTGATGAGATTTGGATAAAATGAGATATGATTATGAGATTTGTTGAAGAGATTTGTCGATGAAATTTGGGATGATGAGATTTGATGATAAGTTTTGTTGTGGTATGATGATTGGTACTTTGGTATATACATCTTCACAAAAGATATTCTGTCACATCTTGAATTGTTATTGGAACTAGGTTGACTACTTGGTTGTTTGTTCGGTATTTCTTATTTGGATTTGAAGTGACGTTTTTCGGGCGCGTTTACTTATTTCGTCTTCTTTCTTTCTACCCTTTCGCAAAGATGACTTGTTTGGGCATGTATAGAGTATGATAAAGACTTGGCTATTTAGTTACGTTTCTGATTCTTTCCCGCTTAACCCACAACATAGCTATCACTTCCGTGTCTCACGCAGTTGAGAATACGTCTAGAGGTTTTGTACATTGGGTACACTGTTTCTTCTTCACAAGGTTTAGTACAAGCTACAAATCTGAAGAATTTTACGTCATGTTCAAGTTTGATATATCAGGTTTACTTCTCCATGTGGCCACAACTATTGCTGACAGAATGCGTGAATGATGTGTTTACCTAAGTGGTTACTGGATGGTTGATGATTTTGTTGATGTTGGAGTATGAAGCGCTGATGAACCGCTACATGTTCCCCTAAAACAGATATTCACCGAAACCAAGTTTGTCATAACACATTCAAGCTTACATTGTGTACGGTTTTGTCTTGATTTTGTAAAATCCCGCGAAAGAATCTATTTCTCGGTTTAAATCATAGACCTGTAAAATCCCGTGACAATGGAAACATCCTAGTATTTGTAAAGTGTATTTCCGGATCTATCTTACGGTTTATTCTTGGTTTTGTAAAATCCCGCGAAAGAAACTATTTCTCGGTTTAAACCATAGAGTTGTAAAATCCCGTAATGATGGAACCATCTTGGAGAAAGGAAAGTGTATTTCGGGATCTTAATTGATGCTGGTGCTACGGTTTATGTTTCGAAGAAGAGATAAAAGGGTGTACTTCATGAATTGGATGTCTGTTTGGATATTCATCATGGCAGTTTGGTTATTACATGGTTTTACGAGGTTATGTGCTTCTAACCATGGTCGGGATGAAAACCATTAACATAGTTTACGTAAAACGTCAAAGAAGGCTAGAGTTGAGCTTTTAACCAGAAGATGTGACAACGGCGTTAATTCAGTATTATTTATTTGAGGTTGAAGTGAAATATCACGGGCGAGTGTACTTAGTATCTGAAGGTATCAAGGATGGTTGGATGAAGATTCTTCATGATCCTTGTTCGAGCTTTTTCAAATACGAAGACTTGGAAATCTAGTTATTTTTGGGTGACTTTTTCCTTTTCTTTTACCACTTGGGGAATTGGGCTCTTATCACCACAAAATAACTATCACTTTAAGGAGTTACGTTGTAGTGCTCGGTGTCACATTCAATTGTGGATTTTCAAGAGGTGATGTACGTCTTATACTTGATGGTTGGTTGGTTGAAGAGTATAGAGTACTTAGAGAGTACTTAGAGATACTAATGGAAATCGGCACCGCTCTTTGTTACATATGTCCAAGTTTAAGTCACGAGTTCGGGTTAGTTTACTTCAGGGTCAAATTCATCGTATTGGGTTTTCTCCATCAGCTATCACGAAAAAGAGCCTACTGACTGATAATGGGGTTGATGACAAGTTTGCCAAGAGTAGATGAAAAGAGAGAGATTTATGATGTATGAACACAACAGTTCATGCCTCGTACTCTAAAGGAAAGAAAAGTGTACGTTTCAGTGCGCTTTATCTTCTGAAGAAGAGAAATCTTCTTATGACGTTTGAACACAACAGTTCAAGCCTCATTCTCTAAAGAAAAGAAAGTGTACGTTTCAGTGCGCTTTATCTTCGAAAGAAGAGAAATATTCTTATGACGTTTGAACACAACAGTTCAAGCCTCGTTCTCCAAACAAAAGAAATGTGTACGCTTCAATGCGCATTTTCTTCTGAAGAAGAGAAATCTTCTTATTATGACCATTCTCATGAACATGCTTCATGCTTTTTCCATGCGCTTTCAATTATCAAGTGAACCGGACTACCGTTGGTTGTTTTCTTATTCCACTTACTAAATCATAATGACGATGGCGACATCATGTACTAAATTTTGCGGGGAAGAAGTGTGAATAGAATACTTTTGGATGATATTCACTTACTTAATCAAGAATGGCATCTCCGTATGCAATTCTTGAGGGGGAGAAGAAGTGTGATAATACTGCATGGTTGATTGATATCTGAGAATAAATGGTCATACGGCTCCTAACTATTGGAAGAATCGAGCTTCTTCTTGTCGGGTCATCTTCATCATGTCTTTGATAGAGAAGATCACCACTGATGGTCTATAAGTTTGTACCACGTGTTCCTCTTAAAAGTTCCACACCATCAAGTTCTCTATCAAAGCAAGAGTTTTTTCTGAAGGCCACCTCTAGACCGGAATCACAGAATTGACCAACAAAAAACAGATTATGACTACCATATTAACGAAGCAATTGTGTTCTTCTAAGAGCCGTTGGTTGACATCTTCACATGGGCGGATATGATGAAATGACAAAATGCTTCCTGGTGCGGGGCTGATTTCCTTGATGAACGTCTTTCTGTTCTTGTTTGATTGGGAGGGATTTGATTTAAGGGGATTTGCTATTTACAAGTTAACGGGAATGCATTTGGTGGGAAGAAGATGTTAACTTTCTATTTCCCCAATTGGACAATCTTGAAGAAGGTCGAGTCTACAGTGGGTTCTACATTTTCTGCTACATGTTAGAAGACTAAAGATGAGGTGCATTTGATTATCTAAAGACTTCTTCTTAATATGGGCATTTATCAAACAGATTGTCGGTTTGGGGGAGAGCACTAATTGGGGGAGAGTGAAAAGCCAGATTTAATCCCCAATTAGACTTGCTCACATTCTACTTCAGCAAGTTGATTCTCATAAGTGTTCAAGTGTTCTTCTCAACAGATTTCAAGTATTCGGGCTTATTATGTGTTCTTGATTACAAGCATCAAAACCAAAGAAGGGGAAGGAGACACGATCTAAACGCGAGTAAACATTGATGAACTTAATACTTCTAAGTGATTGAAGATATCCCGGAAGACTAATGTCATTACCGCAGAAACTCAAGGTTTGACTCATGGCGTTTAGTGTTCTTATTCCAACTATGTGGGGAAGAGATGGAAGAGTTAGTTTCGTGATAAAGAGGTACATAAGTGTGTGATGATTTCGATGCTATCGCAATCATCGTGGAGAGAGATTGTGTACATTGGGGACGCTTAGTCGTTTCACTTGAGTGCTTAATCGCTGATTCGTAGATATAATCACTTATTCCGGAGTTGACATCCGCAGATAGTCATCCGCAGAGATAATCGATGATTCGGCCGCTTCTTCAATGTTATCGGTTATTCTCTCTTTGGGCATTCGGGTACTTCGGTTCTTGTGCTTCATACACTATCATCGGGGAGAAAAGTATACATCGGGGTTATTCTTTGGCTATCGGACTTAAACCGCTACTTGATGGTATAACATTCTCTGCCTTCGGTATATGTGTATTCGGGTTCGTGAGCTCTAGTCTAAGAGACCGACCGCATCAATTCAACTACGTGGGAAGTTGTCTTGTGACACCTTTGGAATGGACCGCCTGACTTCAAAGGAAAAGGAATTTGAGAAGAGTTATTTAAGACTGGGATGAAACGTTGTTGTTCTTCTTTTGGATGATATAACCTCGAACGAAGAATCACGGTGATTATTCTTAAAAGGAGCAGCAAGATCGATGATAATAGTGTGCTTCTTTGTGCACCTGGCTAAAGGAAGCTTGAAAGAAAGCTTTGAATCTGCTCAACATAAGGATTTTTGGTTTCGGGGGAAGCTGCCAAAGTCTCTCTTTCTCAAAGGCTCATGTTCTATCTTCTATTCTGGAGCCTCGGAAGCTTTGGTGGTGGAAGTTTATGAGATGATGAATTCTATCTTCTACGACGTGTTGCTCGATATCCTTATCTCGGTACTCGTATCATCATCTTCTTAAACTATATCATCTTCTCTATCATTGTAAATATTTATCAAAAACAAAATACAAAAATATAAAACCAACAAAAAGAAAATAGAAAATTATAAAACCTACAAAAACCCATAAAAATCAGAAAATTTGAAAAAGACAAAAAATATTGTTTTTCAAAGACATGTCCTTCTGGTATCGATAACATCTACAGTCTTAGAAATGTCATTCAATAATGGCACGGGACCATAGATTAAGTTCGAGCAGGAGGTGTAAATATTTCTTTTCAAAACATGTCAAAAACTATGGATTACAGTTATTTCAGACTATAACCCGCGCTTCAAAAATGGCTTGCTATTATTTCCGATAGCAACCCGCTCTTCAAGGAAGGAAAGTGTTGCGCTAAACCAATTTTCAAAATTTTCGTGCACTTTTCCTAAAAACTTATTAAGGAAAGTATGTCGAAAGACTGATGTTCCTACACAAATGTTTTTCCTTCTATAAATTCTTCAGAAAAATATTTTTTGTTTTCAAAAATGGTGGTAAATGAGTTGCTTGTAAATCTATCAGATTCAAAGTTTTTGTAAAAATTGAAAACTCAATCAATGACTTCAGCGCTTTTAAACTTTTCAGAAAAATAAGTCATTGATTGAGGGGGAGAATGTTTTCAAATCTATTTCATCTAACGGACTTATCTAATTATCCTACATACTTAAATGTAAAACATGTTAACCTACGTTGAAGGACTAGGTGCCTAGGATATGATTGTTAGGATTAGATGATTAAAGTTTGATGAACACATAATTCCCTTGCTTTACATGATCTGATTGATATAATGGATTGACTTTAATTAGTCGATTGTTTTTTGGGTGATGTCGACCACCATATATCTGTATGTGTGTTCACTAACGTATGCAGGTATATTGGTATATAAGAATGTTCCCGATCCGGATCCCACAATTGAAGATGATTGGATGCCAAAAGGAAAGGGTAACTATATCTTGGGTTGACAAATGAAGAAACGGAGCTTAATTTGACTTGTATGGAGAGTTGGCATGAAAAATGCAATGTAAGAGGTCTCACTGCATCAGCAGATGGTTTTCTTCATCATCAAATGAAGAAACGGAGCTTAATTGGACCTCTATGAAGAGTTGGCATGACAAATGCAACGTCATAGGTCTCACCGCATCGCAGACGGTTTTCTTCCACCCTACAAAGAACAATAAGCTTCGAACCACCTAACGATCTTTGTGCGGATAATAGTGAATAATACCATTTTTCAAAATATTTGATAAAATTGTTTTGAAAATGGAAAAATATTGTTTTGAAAATAAATTGGACTAAATTTTGAAAATCACCGGACTTCATTTTATCAAAACTTAAGTCACTCAATCATCAACTACGGTCATCGATTGAGGGGGAGAGTGATTTAAAATAAAATATTTTCAAACGATATTTCTTCATAAAAGTCCGGTTTGTACAAAAACAAAGTGGTGATCTAAAGATTTAATGTTATGTCATGGTATGATTTTCTTTAAAACTCAAAGATCTTACAAAATAAAATTTTTTCTGTTCTTGTTTGATTGTGAAATTATTTTATTTTACTTAAAAATCTCTTAAAAACTATCATACCTAACACTAACAATCTTTAATGTCTTAAATTGATCCTTATCAGTCATTTTTCAAAATTAAATGTTGCCACGTCTTTCCCCAAAATTTTCTAAATGATTTAAATCAATCGGGATCCAAAATTTCAATTGGTTTGAAATTTTTGATTGGGGGAGAGATCGTGATTTAAATCTCAAATCGGTTTTAAAGGGTGATTGTTTCAAAGCACTCCTTCCTTCATGTGTCAAACGATTTTGAAATACATAATGCACATGATTGTGGAGGTGCATTTAACCAAAAACCAGAAGAGTATTTAAACAAGGCCACATTTTCTCCCATGTTTTCTAAACCTTATTAAATCACTTGGGATCCAAAATCTCAAAGGGTTTGATATTTTTAATCGGGGGAGAATTTGTGATTTAATAATGAAACTTGATTAAAGATGATCATTTTGATTCAAATGTGCATACTGCTCTCCCATATGTGCTAAACGCTTTCGAATCTCGAAGCACATATTGAGGGGGAGCATTTCAAAAGAAAATTAACTTTCATGGTACAATGATTTCATGGTATAATGATCTCGATGCACATATTGATTTTAATTTTTGAACTACAACGAACTTATGCACATCTGTGAATCCGTTTTTTCTCTCTCCTCTTTTTTCTCCCATAACTGTTTCCCCGTTTTTTGCATTTCAAACTTTCACCATTTTTCCATCAATTCCTCATCAAATAATGTGCATATTTCAATTCTGAGTACACCATTCGATTCGTCTTGTCATTACGCATCTAGCGGTTACTTTGAATTTGATTCTCGTTGAGTTTTGAAAAATCCCCCAAAATTGCAATTTTGGCGCTAAAATTCATTCTGTCTTGTATTGAAGTCTGTTACAATTTGATCTGTTTCTTTATGAGTTTTATTAAGTTGTTGCTAGTTATTAGTAGTTATGTCGAATAAGAAGAAACAAAGAACATCTAATCGGACTCCTAGAGTTCCGGTGAGATTCAATGACCATATTGTAAGTAACTTGGGATACAAAAGGGGTGAGAATGTAGTTGATGGGTCTTGTGGAAAACTAGAAGGGGGGGTTGAATAGTTTTACCAATTTAAAACTTCCTTTTAAATATTTAGATCGACTTATGTCAATCTATTTGGTTGTTTATGTTGGACGTTGATAGATAGATATATAAACGTAAATGAAAGATAAAGAGTAAGAAGCACATCACCACGACACAAGTATTTATAGTGGTTCGCTACAAGGACACCTTCCTTGCCCTACTCCACCCCCGAGTCACCTACTCGAGAGTTCGTAAACACTACACCAACTCCTTATGGCGGAGAAGCCTTCACAACGTCGCTTAACCTTTTTCCGGTACAAAGCTAAATACCGAGTTCTTTCACACCAAGGCGAACTACACCTAACACAACGTCGCCTACCCTTTATACGGTGCTAGGCTAACCACCGAGTTCTTTCACACCTAGGCGAACCACACCTAACACAACGTCGCCTACCCTTTATACGGTGCTAGGCTAACCACCGAGTTCTTTCACACCTTAGGAGAACTAATCCTATCACAACATCGCCTACCCTTTATTAGGTACTAGGCTAAGCACCTAGTTCCATTATGGAGGAACTACTACCCTTCACGACACAACACCTATTATCAAGGAGATCTACTCCTTGTTACAACACCATCAAGGATATCACCATCCTTGTGAATAAATAAACACTTATATGTATAACGATGCACCTCATCGATTATACGACCTAAGCATTCTTCCCAAATGCTACTTGATTTGATTCTTCGGCATCCTTCACTAATGCCTTTGACACAACGCTTGGCATCCTTCACTAATGCCTTAGTCTTGACACCTTAAGCATTCTTCACTAATGCTTTGACGCGGATGACTAGCATCTTTCACTAATGCTTTCATCTTGACACTTTTGGCGTTCTTCACTAATGCCTTCAACCCAACATCTATGGAGAAAGGAAGAACTATCAACAAGAGAACCTTCGTTGTCTTGATGATGACGAAGCATGGCAACTCATGGACTTGAGCTTGCACGTCTTCAAGATGTGGTGATCTTTCCTTTAAGAGGAATCTACAAGATCACACAAAAACAAAAGAGAAAAGCTACATAGATCTCTTGGATCTGAGGTTAGAGGGTTAGAATACTTGGGAAAGTATGTGTAAAGGGATGAATAGAAAGGAAGAAATGGCTCTCTATTTATAGAGGAAATTTCTATTGTTTCCGGATCCCACGGATCCTTCCACTTGGGATCCGGCTAGCACAAAGCTAGGGATCCGTGGTCCGCCTCCTCTTTGCCCATGGGTATTTGGGTTATGGGTCATGGGTTATGGGTTGATCCATGGTTTTCAATCTAGATACAATGTACCTTAAGGATACATTGAACTTGTGTAAGTGGTATATATAAAACCATGGGTTATGGGTCAAAACCATTTGCTAGTTTTTATCTATTTAGTATATACTTGCTTTTACCCATTTTAGTATATACTTGTTTTTACCCATTTTAGTGTACTTAATATAAGTATGTATTAACCCAATATGTAAACACTAGTTGTTGTACATATGTATCTAACTCATAGAGTTACTTAAACTTGTTAAGCCAATATGTAAACACTAGTTGTTGTACATGTGTATCTAAAATATAAAATCACTTAATCTTGTTATAGTGTTTTATGTGAAAACGTAAGTGTGTTATAAAACTATTAGTTTAAACCATTTACGTATTTTATTTGTTTCGTTAATATGATTTTACTTTTGTTATCGACAAAACATTAGAAGATCGTAAAATATAAATAAACGTTTTTACGGTTTATTTGTATTAACAGGTCTGAGAAGGTGATTGTGAATAGTTGTATTGGGGAACCAATTGAGGTTGAGAAATCTAGAGAATTAGGTAGAGAGTTTGGGATACAGAAGGAGGATGAAGCTGGTAAGGAGAATGTTAATGTGAATACTGTGCAGAATATAGATGATAGTGATACTGGTGATAGTGAAAAGCTTGAATCAGAAGTACAAAATGTGAATAATAATGATGATGTTGGATGTAAGCGTGTAGAGAATGAGTGCATACAGGAAAATGGTGCTCCCAGTACTGCAACAAATCAATATGCTACTTCATATGCTTCAGTGGTAAGTAAAGATGAATTACCTAATAAACTGAGTTTTGTACCTACTCTAATTATTGAATTAGGTAATGAAGTTGTAGTTTTTGATGATGTGCTTGTGCAAAAAGGAAGTGAGAGGTGGAATCTTACTATATGTCGACAGTTTGTTGGGTCTAGTATGAATCCTGGGGAATTAAGATACAATATTAGGAGGATGTGGAGTAAGTATGGAATTGATGATATTGTACACAATAATGGACAATTTTTGTTTAAGTTTAGAAATGAAGAAGGAATGGATGTAGTTCTGAAAAGTGGACCTTGGATGGTGAATAACAAGCCTCTCTATGTGCAAAAATGGAATCCAGAGTTGTATATGCAGAAGATTGAACCAAGTAAGTTGCCTGTATGGGTAAAAATGATGAACATACCATTAGAGGCTTGGAGTGTGGAAGGAATAAGTGCTCTGGCTAGTAGTATTGGGCTACCTATTCTTATGGATAACATGACTGCTGTGATGTGTCACAAAGGAATGGGTAATCTTGGTTATGCTAGGGTTTTGGTGGAGATACAGGCTGAGAAGGGTTTAAGAAAGAGTATTGAGATTCAATATAGAGATAAGGATAAGTGTGTGAAAGGAACTAAAACTGTGCAAGTTGTGTATGATTGGACACCATCTATTTGTGATCATTGTAAAGTGTTTGGACATAATTTTGTGATGTGCAGTAAAAGACCTAAAAGTATAGAGGAATTGGAGAATGCAGCAAGAGAAAAGAACAATGTTGGAAGGGATAATTTGAAGAATAATGAATGGAAAGAGAAGGTTGATATGGAAAATCAAGGTAGGAGAGGTTATAATAGATATTATAATCAGAATACCTTTTACAAAAATGGAGCAACCCAAAGAGATCATAGAATGCAGCAAGAACAGATTGGGGAAGGAGTGCAGAATCAGAAAGTGGGAAATGGGAACTTTATAAGGAAAGAATACAGGAAAAAACAGGCTGGGAATGTTGGGAATAGCAATGAGAATGAAGGCAATGCAACAGAGAAGCATAGGAAGGAAAAGAATAAGGTAATGGAGGAATTGAATGTTGTAAATCAATATGCAGTTTTGAGTTCCTTACCTGAGACAATCCAAGAGAAATGAATATAATGAAAGATAGAATGATTGTGGATCGCCTTAAATAGCAACTACAACCAACTCCTACCGAATGGCGAATTGGTCAAAGGATATGCAAAAGTATTATAAGAATCAAGAGGAAAGAAATAAGATTGAAAGTATAGAAAAAGAGAATGAAACAAATCATAGCGAAGATGTAGAGGAAGTGACTAATGGTATAGCAAAAGTGATGAATGATGTAGAGTATGTTGATATAGTCAAAGATAATGAGGATGTTGATATATTCATCCGGTGGCAGAAGGAAGAGGAAATGGTTGATATGTTTGTGAGTGATAAGAGGATTCCCACTGATGAAGAATTAGTGACTTGGGCTCGATATATGTGTGAGTGGTACAAAATGAAGTGGGAAGCAAAATGGAAAAGTAAATGCCCCATTGTAGGAAGATGTATATGGCTTAATGATTGATTGAGGTAGCGAATATGGAGGTTTAGACTCTGTTAGTACTGTCTATATGTATTTTCATGTTTGTATGTCTTTGTATGTTTTAGCTCTAAGTTCAACAGCTTTGGTGTTCCTTAGCTCTGATTGTGTATTGTTAATGTTTGGTTATTAATATAATTCACCTTTTGCACCAAAAAAAAAACTTGATTGATTTTATAAATGGTTTCTTAATAGATTTTGTGATCGTGGATGTACTTCAAATGAACTATTTCCTCTATGTGATAAAATGATTTCAAATATCCTATGCACGTACTGAGGGGGAGAATTTACCAAAGAAAATCAAATGGCTTTTTCCAGGGAAATTGTGATCAAGAAATTATTTCAAAGAACTCTTGCCTCCATGTGATAAACAATTTCAAGATCATATGCACATGTTGAGGGGGAACATTTCTAAATGATCAAAACTATTAAGGTACAAAATGCTTTGATCTTGTATCACAAGTACCTTGATTGATTTTTCCAAATGATTTTTTAATTGGTTTCAAGGAAGAATGAACTGTACCAAAAGACCAACCATTTTACTTTATGTATGGAGTAATAAGGATGGTTAGGTTAGGTATTTGTTCCCACGATCCCGCCAGAGCCGGAGGGATCTACCCAGGGACAATCCACTAGATAGTGTAGAATCCTTAGGTATGATGAAAAAGGAGAAAATGAGAAATGGGAAGAGTGCGGATCGAGATAGAGCTAGAACGGAATAAACCCAACAAGGTTCTAGTTCTAAAGTCTCGTAAGCAATCAAGGGTTGAAGAATGAAAAGAATTGAATGTGAAAAAGGGTGAAAAGAAATAGCCCTCCAACAATTCAACCTTAGGGCAGTAACCGAGTTCAATACATATGTTACAGGTGGTTACTAAGGTAACGCCAGTATTGAAGACAAGACGCCGGACCTAGTGACGCACTGCACTAAACTTCCCAAGCTACTCAAGTTCCTCTTAAAAGGGCTTGTTTCATTCTCACGGGGAACCTACATAATCTATCGACTTTCTCTTAGAGATTGTTGATATTGAAGAAGGAGACCCTCTCCCTAGTCTCCAGCATAGGAACCAAATGTGCACTATTGAGTCTAGAGCCAATAGATTGTCACAAAATCTCATTAGGACACAATATTAATGAAGAATTACTGTTTCACACAATGTGGAAAGTAAGAATATATTAAGAGTCCTATGCATTATCCTTGTGGTATTTCCAGAACATCTGAGTGATATGTAAAAGTATTCACGATGAAGATGGAAATCCTTCTAGAGCCAACATCATACAAGCTCTTGGTGGGTGACATGTGAGATCTTTTCTAAAGATCAAACTTGTGACAACTGGATAGAAACAATGGGGCAATTCACTCTTGAATCAACCTTGGTCCAGGAAATGAATTGACGAATACTTTTGGAAAAACCGTTCGATGTGCAAATCTTCTTTTCTCTAGCACATCGAATGTGTATTCATTTTCAAACACAAAAGTATCTCGGTTGAAAAATACTTTTGGAAAACCGCTCGATGTGTAAAATTCTTCTTTCTCTAGCACATCGAATGTGTACTCATTTTATAATACAAAAGTATTTTGATTGAAAATTGATCTTTCCCATAAAACCTTCGTCGTATTGCAAAACTCTTTCTTCAAGCAATACACGATTGTTTTTCAAATCAATTTTCATCAATCGATGAATCTCAATTACCGGTTCACTCACTCCGTGTTGTCTTCTTTGAGACATTCCGGTTTGAGAACAAATAGAACGATTGAAACCCCGTCAAGGAGATTCTTCGAATTATACCGATCACAGTGCGACTTGTAATCGATAAATGGGGAACCGTGGTGTAGTACCTCAATTCAACGAAGTGATCAAAGACACTTTTGTGTGTTTTATTGCTAATCGTTGTTTGCAAGTATATTTGGACGGTTGCGGTGATCGAATTGAGAAGTCAATCCAAAGCCGCATGCTCACAAAGATCCACACTTAATTGAAGAAATCATGACCGGTGCATATCTACGTAACACGGCTCGATATTTTTATACGATGTTTCCGCCACGCCGCAAATGTCATGAGCCAAGAAAGCTTCCGCTACTCTAATGAAAAGATGTCATGATCCAGAAAGTGTGAGCATGTCGGTTCGAAAGTCACAACTTCACATGATGGCAACACAATAAAGGGTGATCCAGAGATTTACTGTGGCTGATGATCTCAATGAAAGCTCGAAGATCATCAAAGATGTGGATCAGTTAAAGGCCTCCACTAAAAGTACAAATTAATGCGGACTTTGAAGAATCGCTACTAAAGCACAAACATGCGGAAGTTGAAGAATTGAAGTTTACGAGCTCGAGAACTAAAGACAAAGAAAGAATGCTAGGATGCAAAATGTATTTCATGGGGTGACCTCCCTTAGGGTGAGATTGTTAGGAATTGGAAATTCCATGTAAAAGTGTCGGTCACCCCAATTATGGTCTTGCATATGTTAGCTCGTAGACTTGTAGTTATTTACGTTATTTAGTAGTTAATTAGTTAGTTTGTAGCGTAGTTTAGTTTAGTGTATCACCGTGGAGGAAGGACGGGTCTTTACCCACTGTATACCTGATCCACAGGCCGTCACGAGGTCGTTTAGTTTGTAAGTATAAATACCTCTTCCATCCTTGGAAGGGGTGTTGCTTCTTGAATCTAACCTTTCATAATTTGTTAAACAACTCTCTTTCAAGAAACATCCTCTCTACTCTCTTCATCTCTCTAATGGCTTTCTTATATCATCATAATCCTAGACCACCCGAATCATCAAACAACATAATATTAACGATCCTACAACAACAAGGTCACCAAAAAGGTTCAAGATTGTCTTCATGTTGAATTTTTAGAAGATCAAGAACATCAAAAAGGTAAAGGTCCTGATTGGATGTTTGATCTTGATGTTTTGACTCCTTCTATGAACTATGTTTCTGTTAGAAATGAGAATCAAGTTGTTCACAAAGAAGAAGATTTACAGTACATTGTTCATGGAGTCAATATTAGACCAGATGTTGTTCCTGATGAAGAACCTATAACTGTTGAGAAGGAGAAAAGTATGATGAACCAAAATCCACTTTGTATGCCGAGGATCAAGCTATTCAAGATGAACTTAATAGGATGCTTTTTCAAGAAACAATAGCACAATCTTATGAGGATGAACAAAGAAGAGCTTATGAAGAAGCAAAACAAAAGGGTAAGTCTGATTACCCTCACAAAGACTTTGGATCACAAGATTTGGATTAAAGTACTCCGCACCATTAATGATGATTTTGATGATTTGTATGATCCTAACATGCCTGGGTTAGAAGACACTGATGATGAATTAGACGACGAAGATATTTTCTCAAATTCCAATGAAGGAGCTGATTTCACAAATTTAGATGATGATCTTGAAGTTCCACAGACTCCTACATTGAGAATTCATAAAGATCATCCTACTGGTCAAATCATTGGACCTTCTACATCAGGGGTGCTCACAAGAACCAAAGCTAAAGGTTTCTCTAAACCACATAATGCTTTACTTAGCTTTGTGTATAAACAAAACAAGATGAATCATAAGGATCAACAAACGTGTTTATTCACTTGTTTTATCTCTCAAGAAGAACCCAAGAATGTAGCTCAATCATTAACTAAAGAGAGTTGGGCTGAAGCCATGCAAGAAGAACTTCTTCAATTCAAACTTCAAGAAGTTTGGGTAGTATGTGATCTACCAAATGGAAAGAAAGTCATTGGTACAAGATGGGTTTTCAGAGTTAAGAGAGATGAAAGAGGGAATGTCATCAAGAACAAAGCAAGATCAGTTGCCCAAGGATATAGACAAGAAGAAGGAGTGGAGTATGATGAAGTATTTGCTCCTGTAGCAAGGATTGAAGCCATTAGAATATTCATTTCTTTTGCATCTTATATGGGCTTTCCTGTTTATCAAATGGATGTCAAGAGTGTCTTTCTTTATGGCAAGATTACGAGGAGGTCTATGTCAAACAACCTCCGGTTTTGAGGATCCCGCACATCCAAACAAAGTCTACAAAGTTGTTAAGGCTCAGATGGCCTTCATCAAGCACCTATAGCTTGGTATGAAAGACTCTCCACTTTCTTATTGCAACATGGTTACAGGAGAGGAGCAATTGATAAGACTTTGTTTATCAAGAGAGACAAGAAGGATATCATGCTTGTTCAAGTCTATGTAGATGATATTATTTTTGGAGCTACAAAACAGTCTATGGTGAAAGAATTTGAGAAGCTCATGCAACAACAATTTCAAATGAGTTCCATGGGTGAATTAACTTTCTGTTTGGGGCTTCAAGTTAAACAATCAAAGGCTGGAATTTTCATTAGTCAAGACAAGTATGTCACTGACATTCTTAAGAAGTTTAACTTCGAAGCTATAAAGCCTATCACCACACCCATTAAAGCTATCAACTCATTGGGAAAGGATGAAGATGGACAAGCTATAGATGTCAAGATTTACAGATCAATGATTGGTTGTCTTATGTACTTAACTGCATCTAGACCTGATATCATGTTTGCTGTATGTTTGTGTGCAAGATATCAAGTCTCACCTAAGGTCTCTCATATGAATGCAGTCAAAAAGATTTTTAGTTATTTGAAACAACAACCTAAGTTAGGGTTGTGGTATCCAAAGGATTCACCTTTTCACTTGGAAGCTTTTTCAGATAGTGATTATGCAGGTGATAATTATGATAGAAGATCAACAACTGGTGGATGCCAATATCTTGGCAGAAGATTAGTTTCATGGCAATATAAGAAACAAACCATTGCGGAACATCATACAATCAAGCGAGAATATGTTCTTCGCCGCAAGTTGCTGGCCAAGTATTGTGGATGCGTAATCAACTCTTGGATTATGGATTCAATTTTAAGAATACTCCTATCAACATTGATAATGAGAGTACAATCTGCATTGTGAAGAATCTTGTTTATCATTCCAAGACCAAGCACATTCAGATCAGGCATCACTTTATTCGAGATTGTTATGAGCATAGGCTCATTAATGTTGTCAAGGTCCACACATATAACAATGTAGCTGATCTACTCACAAAAGGATTTGATGTTTCAAGGTTCAATCATTTGGTGGTGAGTATTGGTATGATTAACTATTAAGCTATAATTAAGGGGAGTACTTATTAGTTAGTTAAATAGTCCTATGCATTGTTTGAGGGGAGGCAATACAATGCTTTTTAATGTTTTTACAATTGTGAAGAAGAGGATGGAAAAGTATCGCTTATTGTTTATCCGAAATCATCATGTGAACGTCTCGCTTTGAAAGCATCGCTTACGTGGAAAGCATCGCTAGTCTTGTCAACGCATCGCTCCAACGGTCAAAAGATGGGGTAAAATTCAAACAACGGTGAATCAGTATTAATTGGGTGTGATTTTTAAATCTTACCTATAAATAACTACCCTCCGATTTTCCTCTCATCTTTATACTTATCAATCTTTTCCTTATTTTTCTCTTATTCACATTCACTATCCATCGCACCATTTTCTCTTATAACAACATTCAATGGCGAATCGTAATACGCTTAGTAAGCATAACATGGTGGCTAACTTGGACAAAATACCATCCAACGTCGCTTTTCATGACATAATTGATTTCACCGGATCATCAATCAATTATGCTCTTTTGGTCGAACTCGATGTTATTGAACCCTGGATTCAACAATTTTGGGAAACCGCTAGATCTCATATGGAAGATGATGAATCCTACATTCAAAGCTAAGGTTGTTGGGAAAATTGTTAGAGTTAGTGAAGCTTCGATTAGGGAAGATTTATTGTTCGATGATGCGAAGGGCCATTCGTTTTGACAAACAAGTTCTTTGGGATACATTAAGGGATATTGGTTATGAAGGGTCTCTCACTGAAACAACTTTTAAGAAACCCTTATTCAGTCCACCCTGGAAGTACCTTGTTCATGTATTGTTGCATTGCTTAAGTCCCAAAAGTACTTCATGGGAACAATTTGGATCCAATATCGCATCTGCTTTAGTGGGATTAGCTACCAATCACATATTTAACTTTTCCAGAATGATTCTTGATGGTATGCTATCTCATATCTCCAATGGTTCACCCTTCCTCATGTACCCGAGATTTGTTCAAGTCTTCTTGAACAAACAGCTTCAGGATGTACCAAAACCTTCCAGCTTGCTACCAGTTGTAGTACTTCCACCAAAGGTGTTCACCTTCATGGCTAGAAAGAGTGACAAATTCTTTAGGCGGGCTACACCATTAACAGCTCACATGATGGCGATAGTACAAGCAGTTAGAGATGAAGCTGCTGAAAGTGAAGATCATGAGCCTTCTGTTTCTAGGGAAGGTACTACTTCTCAACGTACTGCTTCACCACAAGGTACTGCATCTCAACATGATATTGCTCATGGGGATTCAGAACCACAGGTAAGCCCACCATCCTCTCCCAATGATTATACTTCCATAGATGGGTCTCAAATATCTGGAGGAGATGAGGGAGATATGGCTTCTGAGGGTCAAGTTCTGGATAACTATGCTTTGACAAGGGAGTTATTGAGGTTAAAGAAAGATTATGAAGCTCAAGCTGCACAACTGGTGAACTTGAACAACAAATTTAGAAGATTGAAGAATTTTGTCTGGCCTTTAGTTCAACATCATAGGTTGTGGGTGAAGTCACAGAAGAAGAAAGGAAAGAAATTTAAGAAGAATTCAAAGGGCAAGAAGGTTCACAAGCAGTCTTCATTCCAACTTGGGAGGATATGGAACAAGAAAATTTGAATGAAGATGCTGAACATTATGAAGAACCGGAGGTTGAACTTCAAAGTACTGAACCTCAAGGTCTCAAGCTCAAGTTAATATTCAAAGCATCGAGTCCATCGAGCCTCAAAGCACCGTGTACAAAGCATTGGAAATCAAGGTATTGATGATCAAGGTACCGCTCTTCAAGGAACATATAGACAAGAGCTAATTACACCAAGGACCCTAAATTTTGAAGAAGAAGTTGGTCCTTCAATGCCTTACATGAAGAAGAAGTCGGTCCTTCTAGTCCAATCCAAGAAAAGAAGCACACTAGTAGTGATGATGAGACTGCTGTTCGATATTGCAAAACTTGTCAAGACCAAGAGGTGTTAGTATCCCCGAGTTAAAGAACAACCTCAAGCTTCTCAACTCGCTTTAGATCCAAAGGATAAAGGAAAAGGTAAACCGGTAGAAACAAAGAAGAAGAAGAAGAAGCTTACTTTGGCGTAATTGAGAGCTATTGAAGTGGCTAAGAATGAAGAAGTCGCTAGGAAGCTACAAGCTCAATTGATGTCAAGTTGCTATACCGTAAAAGCCACCGTTATACCACAAAGACCACCTAGTATTGCTAAGGAAAGGAATGCTATGATGGCTTAATTGAAGGGTAGAGGATATACAGGTCTGCATAAATTGAAATATATAGAGATGAAAGACTTGTATGATGCTGTTAGAGAAGCTTATCAAAAGGAAGTGGCTGGTATTACTCCTTTTGATGATGAAAAGAAGAATGAGGATGCAAGTAAAAGAAGCTTAAAGAGAAAAAGAACAACTGGTGATGAACAGCCATCAAAGAAGATAGAATTGAGAATGATACAGTTGATGAGTGAGGAATTATCTTAGAGTTGTAGATTTTGAGCATCCTAAGTCCAAAGATGTTGCAAGAAGAAGTCTAAGATGTCTACATTTGAAATTGTAGAATCAAAGGATGGAGACTATCGATGTTCCATAGAAGATGAAAGCTTTAGAGTATTTAATTTGCTATGGGATATACCGCACATGATAGATAGAGAGGATCTGTTTCACCTATATCAACTAGTGCAAGAGTATTTTGAGCATATTCCTTCAACCGAGTTGGCTTAGTCTTCCGGGAGATCCGATAACTATCTCGGGAGATGTAAGAGACAAGCACTGATGAAATCTGGCAAAATCAAGAAGTTTGGGAGATTACTAGCTGGAGATTCTTTGAAGAATCAGGAGTGCATGTTTTAGAATTAGAAGATGGGACCATGATTCACATGCTAGCAGAAAGAAGATATCCACTGACAAGAGATCTTATTAGAAGAATGCTAGATCATGGTATGGAAGTTGAAGAGGAGAATGAAACAGCCCTTATGGTCATCGAATTATTTATCAAATGGACAACTATGGCTGATGACGATGCATAAATACTGGTATGATTCATAATTGTATAAATTTTTGAAAAATCAGTACTTTATTCAAAATATTGTTGGACAAACAGTACTTTATCCAAAGTACTGCTTGCAGTTCAAAACCAGTAAAAGACTTTTTATTAGAAAATAAGCAAACTTTTGTTAAGAGCAAAATATTTTGAAACAAAAGTTAACAAAGAACAAATGGTTTTGAGATGGTTACAACAAAGGTTATCACCCACCATGTATAACAAAAGGATCGGCTAATCCATGATCAAACGGCTCGTAAAGATATCTCAAACCGTTGATGGTTGACAACTTGCCAATAAGTTGTATGGTAATCAACTCACCATATCTCGCAATAGTGAAGAGTTGGCTAGCCCACAAGAAAAATGGCTTGTGGTAAAGGTGTGGAAAACCATTTATATGGTAATTAGTTCACCATGGTTGCAAGAACTAACTAGTCCAAAAGGGTACGGCTTTTGGTAAAGACTTAACAAACCGTTGATAGTCGATGATTTGCTAAAATCATATGGTTATCAATGTACCATGGTTTTACACACCTAAACATTGGCTACTCCAGAGTTAATGGCTTTGGTAAAGAGACATCAAAATCCATTAAATTTTCAATGATTCACCTCTCACAGGAGTTTAAACACCTGGAAGTGATGAGAATAGTATGAAACTTTATAATCTGATGTACAATTTGCCATATGTTGTTGAGTAGCTGAAAAGATGAAGATTGCTGATAGTTGCTGAAAAGGATTGCTTATAAAGACTACTTTGATGATGATAATACAAGCACAGAGGGTACAAAATAAATCTGAAGATAAAGACACAATCTTTCCTTGAAGACAAAGATGTTAAAGATACAGATACAAAGGAACTTGAAATCAAGCAAGTAGAATTCAAGTTAGGGGAGGATTGTTGGGATATAAAAAGACAAAGTACTGAAGAAAGTCAAAGTGCTGAAGAAAGTCAAAGTACTGCTTAATGAATGTCAAAGTACTGCTCAACATCAAAGTACTGCAAATCTAAAGAACTGCTATATCGTTTATGGAAAGCTTTGTAATTCTAGAATATTCTTAGTTTAGTTTAGTATTACTTGTCGTACAAGGATTGTAATTGTAAACCGACTAGGGTATTCCTTATGCCTATAAAAGGACCCCTAGATTGGCATTAGAGGTACGAATGCATACACAACATTAGAGAATATTAGAGTTTACCAAGTTTGATATTAGAGTTATTAGGGTTGTTAGTGAATCTGTGTATCAAGCAGGTTCAAAGTATTAATAAAATCGTTGAAGTTTAAAGTTATTCTTCTTAGCTTTATTGAAGTAGTTTTCGCATACTTAATAGAGTAATATCAGTGTTTCATTGTTAGTAACTTAGGATTTATCCGAGGTTGCTAAGCCCTTACAAGCTACATAGTTAGTTTGGTCGGAGTATATCGATCCAACAAACTTTCATACACAAGTTAATGAAAGATTTTTTAGTTAAGTACCGACATTATAATTACGGTACAAGACCTATAAAATTCACGCGACGGCCTTGGTATTCTAACTTCAAACATTTAATATGTTTTGGTTAGCAAGCCTTTAGTGACCAACAAATACGTTTTACAAATGTTACTTCTATTAACCGCCTAATACATAAGGCCAAAACAACTTATGTAAAGTGAACTTGTGAAGTACTAACTTTTTTTTTATCTCAATTCAAGCACATACTCAAAATAAGTCGAGTTTGAATTCAAGCTATGTTAATTCTAAATGAGCCAACCTAGAGCTTTAACAACATACATGTATGCCAAGTGAACTTGTGAAGCACTAACTATTTTTGTGATATGTACTTAGTTTGATTAAGTTAAAAAAAAAACTATGAGTTGTGTTAAATAAAAGAAAAAGAAACTATCGGTTCATGTAAAGGTACTACCTTCCCATTGTGCATCTCTAGCATTTAGGGAGGACTAATATAGCAAATAAAGTATTTTACACATCGAATCATCTAAAAGATTTGTGAAAACAGATACAAAGATCAACAGAAAACAAATTAGACCAATTATGATTTCATACAACCAACCTCCCTAACTGTTTTTATTCACAACATATGCGTATTGCTTCAAATACAATAGCAGGTTTTGAGTTCAATTAAAATACAAGAAATAATGAATACGATCAAACAAAGCTTTGATCTAAACACAGAGAAGAAAGCAACAAATGAGAGAAAAAAACTAAAAACAAATAAAGAAAACAAGACATTATATAGCATATGTTTCTAGGGTTTTCCAGCTTTACTTCTTTAGGCATCATCTTTCAACTTGTGTCACATAAAGTCCCTATAATAGCAAACAAGAACAAAATATATCCAAAATATAATAAAGTGAATAACACTTGATACATGTTAGCCCCTGAACTCAACAACTGTTCTACTAACAGTCAAAAACACAAATTTGGGATTATTCTTTTTAACATTCCCCCTTAAGCTCGCTTTGTACATGTCATACAAACCAAGCACATCACAAAACTTATTGTTATCATTCATACTTAAACCTCTACCGAATATATCTGCTATATTATCAGCAGATTTTACTTTAACCGTTCTAACAACACCAACAGAAACCTTTTCTCTTAAGTAAAAACAATTCAATCTCAAAATGCTTTGTTTTTCAAGGAAAACAGGATTAGCAGCTATTTGTTTAGCAGGACTATTGTCACAATTGATAGGAACAAGGAGAGATGTTTTAATATTCATTTTAGTTAAAATATTTTGAATCCAAATAACTTCACAAGTTACAGTATTCATAGCTCTGTATTCTGCCTCGGCTAAAGATTTAGAAAGCATAGATTGCTTTTTTACTTTTCTAGGATACCCAACTCTTACCCAGAAACACACTATACCCAGTCACAGACTTTCTAGTGACGTTACACCTAGCCCAGTTTGAGTCAACAAACACATTCATATCAAATTCACTTCCCTTACACAAGGACAACCCTTTACCAGGAGCATTTTTATGATATCTCAACACTCTAAATGCCAATTTCAAGTGTGATTGCAATGGTGCATGCATAAAGTGACTCAAAATATGAACTGTGTAGCTTATATCAGGCCTAGTATGAGTAAGGAAAATAAGTTTACCTACCAATTTTTGGTAATTGTTTATACCAGTTAAAGGTAAATCAATAACAACCTAATGAGTTTTAACAGTATTATCTTTAGTTTCAATAGGAGTTTTTCAAGGTTTGCATGCAAGTATACCAAATTTAGCTAACACTTCAAGACAATATTTCCTTTATGTGAGATACAATCTTCCATTTGACTCAAGTACTTCTACGCCCAGAAAATATTTGAGTTTACCCAAATCTTTGATCAAGAATTTTGAACTCAAATAACTTTTTACTTCATCAATAGCTTTGAACATTTGACAATGTCATCAATATAAACAAGTAAAGCAATAAAAACTTCTTCTAAATCCCATAGAAAATGAATTTTCCCCAATTTCACAAATCAAGCAATAGAAAAGCATAACCACTTATATTTGGCTTAATGGGTTGGGGCTGGGGCTTGAGCTTGGGCTGGGGCTTATATTATAAGCCGCAAGCTGAAGCTTATATTTTTAGAAAGTTGTTTGGCGAATTAGTGGGAGATGAAGCTTATTAATGTAAAATCACATAAAAATACATAAAATTAACTTCACGTATTTTTTAGCTTTTACGTGATAATTCATAATATTTTTAAAGGTATTTAAGTAATTTAACTAATTATAAGTCCCATTCTATGGGCTTAGGCTTGTGAAGCCTTATGACTTATTTTATAAGCCATAAGCCTCCACAAGCTTGTGTGACAAACGAGACTTATTTTATAAACCAGTTTGTAAGCCAAGCTTAAATGAGTTTGTGTCTTTTTTAAATAAAATTTTATGAATGAGCATGAGCCCGAGCTTCATACCTCATAATCGATTATGCTAGCAAGTCTAAATGAGACTTTAAAATATATACACATATACAAAAATGATAAGTGTACTTATGTAAAGAGCTTAAATGTAAAGAAGTCATGTACACGTCCTAACGCTTTTGATACTTGAAGTTTAAAGCTAGCTACTAGCTAGGTCGAAAGTCTTGTCTCCTTTCTAGTAATATTTTTTTATACATAAAATAATGATATCTTGTCTTATCTCACTTATATATGTAAACACATATAACTCAAGGCGCACACTACGACACGGATCCAAGCACACTAACTTTGTAAACGGTTGATTTAACATAAACTTGACAATCTAGACCGAAACGGAGTTGATATGAAAAAGAGATAACTTGTACACGTTATTAAGTTTTCATATAAACCCATCTAAACACGTGTCGGTCTAGATTGCCAGGTTTGGATTTAAGTAATGCATATACAGAATGTCCGAAAAAAAATTTCATAGACAGGCCTAAAAGACATAGACACGAATATGCTTCGAATTACCCTTTGTCATACACTCATCTTTAGGACCAATTGGTAGGTTATGAATCCTCATCATGCACATCGATCGTTTGTATAAGTTGTTGAGTAAAAACAAGCATAGAAAGTAAAATGGTAATGTCACTCCTTGGAATGATTATTTAAGAGGTTTTTTTTTCATATCACACAACAAAACCACAATTGTTCGTATCATAATTACATACTACATTTACAATCTAAATAGACATACATTGAGTTACATCGGTTATAAAGATTTTTATACATACATAACAATAGGTTTGTAAATCATTATTTTTTAAACATGTTGTTCTTAATGTATATGAAATCAAATTTAATAGTCATGGAACTCAAATTTTTAAATGTTTACTTAGATTACTTAAACAAATAATAACTATAAACTCATTATCTCCCAACATATAATTATATTTAAAATAATTATATATAGAAGAGATTTCAAGCTCACATTCAAAAATTTTGTTTAATAATTAGATAGAAATAACTATCACTAGTTTAATATCCCTAACATTTATGACACCTTGCCACCTTAATTTATAAGAAGTCTCCTATGCAAACGATTGATGGATTGAGCGATTGTGAGACAACTGGACAAGCATCCTTTTTTTGTTATGCAAAAATCACATGCACAATTCTAAGGCTGAGCATTGGTCTCGGACTGGACCGGACCCGACAGGACCAATCAAGACCGAGACCGAATTAGCCCAAAAGCCGAGACCAAGAACCGGACTGAATGTTGGTCCGGTCCGGTCTTGGTCGGTCCAGTCAACAAGACAAAATAGTTGGTTTGTGGTCCGGACCGGACCAGACCGACCAAGACCGAAACCGGATTAACCCAAAAGCCGAGACCGAGGACCGGACCGAATGTGGTCGGTTCGGTCTGGTCTCGATCGGCCCGGTCCGTTCGGGTGGTTTGCTCAGCCCTACACAATTCTATTCATCTTTTGTACATTAGCTTTTCATCTGTATAATATTTGCTTTCTAAAATTTGATATTCATCAGTTTACTTTCCTATTCGTCTTTAGCCTAAAAGCATAGGGTGTAGTAACTTAGGTTAAGGTTTAACACCATGACACGTCAGCGTCACATCAGCTTTAACATTTCATCTTAACTCAAGAAAAAACACCCCTTATCATAACTTACCCAAGTTAAACCTTAACTCAACAACAATTTACAAAAACAACCCTTCATTTAGGGGGAAAAATGCCTTTAACATGGTGTTAGGGGCTTAACATGCCCATGTTAACACCCCCTTAACTTGGGACGCGGTGTGGTTAACACCCCTTAACATAGACATGTTAAGGGTTAACATGCAACACCAAGTTATCATACCCTTTGCTCTAAAAGCTTAACCTCAAATTTCCTTTTTTTTCCTTCAAAACATTCTTTATTGATGAAGATATCATGCAAGGACTTGCTTTTATTTCGTCAACCGAGTCATTTTTCTTCTTTTTGCCAATCGCTCAATAAACTAGACATATAATCCGTAATGAGTCTACATTCTAATCATTTTTTCTTGTGCAACAGACGATTTGCACTTACTCATTGTCATCTCGATAGTATTTGGGTTAAATCACTTGGATATAAGGCATCAGTACCATTTGATGTGCTATATATATGTGAGTGATTGCTTGTATTGTTGCAACTTGTTGGACAATGTAACAATAGTTCATATGTTTATATTGGGATGTCGAAAGATGTCAAATGCATATAGTGTGTAGGGTTTTAAAGGTGTTTTTGAAACTATTGCAGATGGAAACTATTTTAAAATATTGGGTTAATTATATTAAAATGTATCTTACTTGTCCCGATTTTTAGTTCTATGTAACAATATTTTTTTTCTTTCAAATTGAGGTAATAAACTTGCCATTTTCGTCTGTTTGATGTATTTTTTTTACGTTCTTAACCGTTAGCAGGCTACCATACACAAAAATGAAAAAATGTGACAAGTTAGCTACATTTATAAATGATTATCCTTAAAAAACGTTTTGGCCAAATCAAGATTTGGCGGGTTATTTGGCTAAAAATCTATAAAATTAAATTTAAAAAATATATAAATTAGGTAATTCGGGTTATTCGGGTCAACCCGAAAACCAACCTGTATTCAAATTCGGTTTTTGGTTCAGTGAAATCCAACTAAATTCGGTTCGGTTCGGCGTTCGTGTACGTTCATTTGTCTGACTAAACTAACATCGTTTGTGTTCGTCTGGTTCGTAAATGGACGAACACGAAAACACGATCAAACCTTCTTTCGTGTTCGTCCGGTTCGTTACCCTAAGGGTTCGGAGTTGGTGTAAATGGAGTGTTTGCATGTCCGCCATTAATGAAAGTTTGAGGTTTTAGGGTTTGGGTTCGAATGCTACGGTTTTAATTTAGTTTTAGTTTGCCCTAATAAGAGGATCTTTTACTCAAACTATTAAAAAAAGGATAATCATTTATAAATGTATCTTACTTACCAACTTTTCTTGTTTTGTGTAAAGATTTATGTACTATAACTTGTACACGTCGGCACAACCGGCTGTCAAGGTAAAAACATATATCAAGTTAACGAAAATGGCAAGTTTAGTACATCGATTTACAAATAAAAAAAGTTTACTACACATATCTAAAAATTGAGACAAATAAGATACATTTTAATATAATTATCCCTAAAACATTATAAGGTAATTCTAGAATTTGATTTCATTTCGGACAAGTTAATATGAGGCCACAGTTCACTTATGGCTTTTTCTTACAAGTTGTACTAAGTTAGATCAAACAAATTTAATATTTATATAACTCAATTTTGTAACTGATAAATTACAATAATTTAACAACTAAAAAGTTTATACTCCACAAACCTTTCAACTCATAATAATAATAATGAGATGAAAATGTCATCAAGTATAAACTCAAAAACTTGTTAAATTATTAATGACAAAACTAGCTGTAATAGTTTAAGTCAAAGTTATTACTCAATACTGTAATATAGAGACCTTGTCTATTTAATGACCTCTTCATTGTAAACATTGAAGAAAGGGGCGATGTGGGACTAGCTCTATTTCTTTGTTTTGTTTTTGCTATGAATTACATTTAAGTTCTGTAGTATTTTCATGTCATCATCAGATACTTACTTTATGGAACTAAACATGTAAAATGAAACTAGTTGGGAGGCATCTTTGTTCATTCGCTACAAAAGATATCATATGAATAAAGGGGTACATGTACACCTATAAGATATTCACAGCGGAGCCTATGCTTGTGATCAGTCTCTTATGGAAAAGCTCGTACGTTGTCATATATGTGTCAGAAAAGTGGGAGTGAAACTAAAGAAAATTATAAGAGCATGGGGTATGGTTCTCGTTGGTTTTCGCCATTGTCTAGGTGGCAGCTCGCCACTTGATATCTTTTCTCGCCGTGACACCACAAGGACTCGCCACTGTGGTTTTCGTCGTTCAAACGAAATGAAAAGGACAAAAACATTTGCTCCTCGCCACTTCATGCCACCATACCAAGGGTCCATATTTTGCTCCTTGCCACTTTGCATTTGTTTTAAAAACACTGGTTATATGTTTTTAAAAAAAATAAAATGAGGGTGGGTGGGACCCAAGTGAAGAGAAATGAGTAAGTTGTGATTGGGGGGGTATTTTTTTGTTAGTGTGTTGGAGTGATGTGGAGGTGATGTGACACACGTGAGGCCCAAGTGAAGAGAAGTGGTGTAGTCACCACACCCCTTGCTCTAAGGGGGAGGGAGTTTTGAGGGATGGACTCCCATCTTTCACTTCTTCTCTCTTCAACATTTCCATTTTTCACATATCTTTCAATCTCATCTCTAGAGGGAATGGGCATTTTTTAAACCCTTCCCATCTTTCAGTTTCTCTCCCATTCACATCACCATTTAATTGTTTTTTTCAATTAACTTCAATATTTCATTAAAAATAAAAATACAAAATACATTAAATACTAAAAACAAAATACAATAAATACTTAAAAAAAAAAAAAAAAAAAAACATTGAAAAACAACTACTAGCAAATAAACGCTAGATGCATCTGACGCGTCTGAGACGACTCATCATTTGACGAAGACGAATCTGAGGTTGAATCTTCAAGAAATAAAGGATTCATAATTTTTTAATATAGAAGAGAATTTTTTATTTTAATGTATATGTTTTTGGTATGTTTTTTAAATGTGTATGTTTATGTGTATATATAGGAGACTTTTCTTTTCTTTTCTTTTTAACCGTTGGAACAAACTAGCCGTTATACACATTTTTTTCTTTTCTTTTTCGAACGTTAACAAGCGAGGTGGGATGCGGGGTTGGAAGCCTGATTCAGGATGAAATAACACCAATTTTAGCGGTACCGCAAGGGAGGGGGCAGTGCTCCCGAGCGGCACCGCAAATTTCACTCGGCCCCGAACGAATCTTGCATCGACTCCCTCCCCCCTAAATGGAGCCGAACGCAAATAAAACTATGGGTATGATATAAATATAATTTGGTAGTATCAATGGGTAAATGATATTCATTCACTTGCAGGGCCGGACACCAGGGGATTTACGAGAACCGCGTGGATTTGTGTCGGATATTGTGATTTTTTGTTAAAAATTATGATTCCTTAGAAATAAGCATGCTCCCATCTCATAAAGAATTTGTGTTCTAATACTTTAGAATGGGTCCGCTACTGGCCACTAACTTCTATTCAAGAATACTAAAGCACAATATTGAAATGTACTAATGATCATGTGACATAACAAACATGATTAACAACTCATTACTCATGTAGTTTGTAATTTACAAATTAAAACTATGGAGTACTACTTTAAACAAAAAGTGGTTTACATTCCTTTAAACCACAATGATAAAATCCAATCCCAAAGTAAACTCTTACATAAGTTTGAGATGGTGACTTTTTACATTTTACCACTGACACATTGACACACATAACGTGTATGAAACATAGTATATCCAAGAACAAGAAACTAAAGAATGTTAAAAAAAAGGAAAAATAATAATAATAAATAAATAACGAGTTGAGAAGGTTAAGGCCGATAAACTTATAAAGTTTGTTGCTTTAATTAACTTGTAACTATGATACATATCTAATACAATATAAAGTTGTAAACAGAGAGACTAATGCATTAAAGGGTAAACGAACATGTAGAATAAATACCACATTCATCTAATCAAATGGATAAAAGGACCAACCTTATGTCATAAGTTTTTCTTATAACGAGACATACCAAAATATAAGTTCTTAGAACAAAAAAAAGTACGTAACCGATAATAATGAATCTAAAGGAAATCGGAATCATCAAAGTCTTCATCAAAAGAGTTGAAGAACTTGAGATCAGTGAGCTTGTTTTCATCATCCATGCGTACTCGATTTTGATTATCAGGTTGATATCCTCATCGCTTGAACAAAATCAATATTAGGATAATGGTGCATGGTGGTTTTATATTTGTTGAGAACGAGCTCTTCATTAAATTCATCATCTTCACCACTGTCGTTTATGATTGTTTCATGAATTAGGTTGTTACGTGATATGTAACGTTTGATGGGCCTTGGCCCATTGAAGATCAAATATTACGTGATACTGTATGTAACGTTTGACTAGCTATGATAGCTTAAGTCAAAGTCAAAGTATAAACTCAGAATTTTTTAGAAGCGATAAGGCAATACATTTGAAGAAACATATCACGTTGTTGAGCCAAATTTGGAATAAGATTCAAATGAGTTTCCAAGTTGTAGCAATAGATTCTTCAAATGAGTTCCAAGTTGTACCAATAGATTCTTCAAACGAGTTCCCAAGTTGTACCAATAGATTCTCCAAATGATTGACTTGGAATAAGATTCAAATGAGTTCCCACATTATTGAGCCAAATTTTGAGCAAAGTAAAAAGGCTAACATAAATGACACCGTTTATCATTGGCTATAATAGACATAGATAACCCGCAGTGGGTGCAATCACATTGTCGGCGTGACTGGCTAACCAAGATACGATATAGATAAAAGAAATGTTAGCTCAGATTAGTTGATGCCCTAGCTGCGCACATGGAGGTTGCAAAGGCGACTGTTTGTCGCACTCTACCATCCTTCCACCTTTTGCAACAACATAGTTAAAAGATCATCATAGCTATGACCACGGTTTATAGCATCCTATAAAATCAATTTCCAATACCAAAAACTCGACATGGCTGGAACCACAATCATAGTATGGCTGCCGCGCCAGGATACGAGTTTCAGTAACGAATGCATAAGAACAATATATAAGCAATCCCAAACCATAAATACGCAAGCAATTACCATTTTATTCATATGTCATGCAACTGAAAACCAAACTCAAATTAGTCAATATAAAAGAGGAAGGACATCATAACCTTCAACAACTTCACCAAACACAACTTGTTTGCCATCTAGCTAAGCCAAGCAGCTTTAGCCCTATAGAAGAGAAACCTAAGCGTCAGCCATGGATAAGATCCCAACTACCGTTCGTTTTTTTGATGTGTGTGTTTTTTTCATAAGGGAGATCGGAGGTTCTGGAAACCTGTGGAAATCGAGACCATCCACTTTATCAAAAAAAAAATTCGATCCGGTTGTCAACTCGAAACGAAAAAAACCTACTTTTTACAAAGAGTGATACAACAAAAAATTGGATCCAGCACTGTTGCTACACTCATATCTGACATTGTAGCTGTACTGTATCATACGACGTCGTTTTGGACATGGATTAAAAAAATTTATAATGGTCCATGGCTCCATGCAGTAAACTTAGCCTATTTCCCATCTTATAGTGTAAGCTGATGTAGCATGGTAAGCTGATGTAGCAATGTACTGATGTTGCATGGTTTGATAATATGGATGAGTTTATTGTATGTTGCCTATTGATGTTGTTTTTAGTATTATGCTTTTCAAGTAGAGGTGCAACTAAACTGGTTTTTACCGGTTTTCGGTTTTTGGAAAACCGGTTTCGGTTTTTTCGGTTTTTCCGGAATCGGTTTTTTTCAGTTTTAAATGTTCGGAATCGGTTTTTTCGGTTTTAAATGTTCGGAATCGGTTTTTACCGGTTCCTTTTTTTCGGTTTTAAATGTTGAGATCCGTTTTTTATCGGTTTTTTACCAGTTCGATTTTTTCGAAATTTTACTGAAAACTTTGAACATTTATTTAATAAACATGTTAAATATAAAACATTTAATACAAATACATTTCGAATACAATCATAAATTTTATTTAAACAATACAATTATACAACTAAAACTATATAAATACTAATACATTTTGAATACAATCATAACTTTTATTTAAACAATACAATTATACAACTAAAAATATATAAATACAATACATTTCGAATACAATCAAAAAATTTATTTAAACAATACAATTATACAACTAAAACTATATAAATACTAATACATTTCGAATACAATCATAACTTTTATTTAAACAATACAATTATAGAACTAAAAATATATAAACACTAATACATTTCGAGCTTCGGCATGACCATCACCCAAAAACATATTAGTGTACTCAAGTATATCGAGCTTTGGCATTGCCATCACCCATTTATACTCAAGAAATTGAATACTCCAAAACTTCTTCTACATCTATGTCTTTAACATCAAATGCTTCAAATTAACCTTCATCTAATTTGGTAGTCCGAGGTGATATCCCTATTTCAACTTCTTCATTTGCTATAATTTCTTCAGTTGATGTGTTTTCAACCTCAACCCAATACACATATTTATACTACAAGTTCATGGCTCAAAACCTAAAAAAAAAAAAAAAAAAAAAAAAAAACGGCTACTTTTCATTTCCAACGGTAGGATTGAAAAAAAACGGTTTTCTAAAACGATTAAAACTGGTTTTTTCCGGTTTTTGAATCCAATGGTAAGTTTGACTAGTGTGTTGACCGGTTTTAATCGGTTTTTGATTCCAACGGCTATTTTGACTTTGTGTTGACCGGTTTGAAAACCGGTTTTTTCCGGTTTTTGAATCCAACGGCTAGTTTCGACCCCAAAAAAAGGGTTAAAACCGGTCGAAAGAAAAAGGCTAAAACCAGTTCGGTTTTGAAAAGACCGGTTTTTTAAAAAACCGGTTTTAGTGTTATTGACCGGTTTTTTTTTAATCGGTTTTCCCATGCACCTCTATTTTCAAAAATATATGGTGTTTAAGTATTCGAGTTCGTCTACAAATTGCAACTTGTAATTTTGCAAACATGCAATAATACTTCTAAGCTTTACTACGTATATTAATTGCATCATATTTATTGTCTTTGTTATCAAGTTTGTAACAAAAAGATTACGTGAACTTATGGTTCATATACAACTTATGCAACAAAAAGATTATGTTATTTTAACTACTAAATTTGAAAAATCAAATTATTGATTTCGAAAATGGCGCATACCCGAACTCGATTTGACCCGAACCCGACTAACCCGAGTTTAAGTAGGGTATATTATTTTTAGCATTGATCCGACTTGACCCGACCAGTTTAACCCGAACCCGACCTGATTAACACCTCTAGTTGAAAGTATATAGCGTCTATAAAAAGTTAAAAACCAAAGTAACCTTGTTCTAAAAAATGCGTTATGCAAAGCCGACAATCCAACCACATAAATAGCCCATTGTGATGGCCGAATAGTAAGTCTTTGAAAAGAGCTTCACTAGAACATCCTTTCTACCTTGCGTACTATTTACCTCGCGTAAGATTTACATGTTCATAAAAAGAAAAAACCTATAAAAGCGGTTATACTTTCATTGTACGTATGTGTGTCTCATTCGACTACAATCAAACATGAAAAGGGAACTAAGCGAAAGGCTGAATAGCAACAACACGAATCTACGAAAGTCGTTCGTCGGAAAACAACACTTTCCAAACCTCAATCCGAGCCTAAGTTTTTTCGCGACCAACGTGAACTGGTATAATTATGTACATATACTTTGTTTCTAGCTTACATATATGGGCTAGAGTTTTTCTAAGTTATATTTTAATAAATCGAGGATATCATTTTTGTAGGAGGATTTATGGAAGCATGCCTACCCTGTTGGGACAGAGGTATATATAGCTAGCACCTTTTATGTTAAAAGCCTTTTGTACAAGTTTTGTTACGGTTGGCTCATAAAACGGGCTTATTGATGTTTTCGTGACAGTTGGACAGACTTGATAAGCTTTATGGATACAACTGGAACTTCTCAAATCTTGAAGTACGTTACTTTCTAGTGTTTGCATTATTCCTGTTGATACAAAAGTTGGGCGTTCCTTGTTTGGACTCCGGTTCCCGTATCAATTGGATTTTGATGCTTGAGACCTGCGCACTAAGTAAACAGAAAACACCGTTAGGCTTATCGTGGGATTGTCTCCCACGATTATCCTCCGGCGTGAGAGTAAGTAATCGGTTTTAGGGTTTAGTTGAGAGTTAGGGTTGTAGATCGTACCTTTTAATGAGGGTTCGGATTCCCTTTGTATACACACGAAATCCTTATTGATTTCGTATTCCTCAAGCTTCGGCGTATCTCGCCTAAGTCGGTTATCGGATGCTTATCTCCCAAGATAAGAGATATCCGATATCGTTAGCCATAAATAACTTTGGGTTTGGGCCTTCGTGAGCCCAAACCTTTTTCGGGTTAGCCCAATCGTGTTGGGCTTGCTAGTAGCAGTCCTTGGTCAGGTTCGTAACCCGAATGCGGACTATACGTCATCATGTCCCCCCCCCCAGCTAGTATGCGCGGGGAGAGCCTGCGGATGCTAGACTAATAACTGTAGCACCTAAATTCTTTGAAGCGTAGCGGAGAAGCTAAAGAAGTTTCCCGCCTTGAAGAATACACGGTGAATCTAGTCAAACTATTTCAAATGAATGCCTCGTAAAACGTGGGAAAGTAACTGTAACTGTGTCATGTCAACAGATACTATCCACTCATTTAGAGATAGTGGAATCCACGTGGCGATCATCGCGTGGATGTAAAAACCTATATAACCTTCCGCCTCCTTATTACTGTGATTATCACAGTAAAAATCATTTCCGCCATTGTTAAAAAAGCTCCAAACTTTCAACCAAGAAACCCTTAATATTCCAAAGGTAACCGCGCGCGCTTTAAAAAGCGTATCATGGTCCGTGGTTTGTCCGACTTTACCTCCGACCGACCGAGGATGAACTTCGCTCACACCTCGGATTATTATATCCCACTCGCCGCATCCGGAAGTTCCGTGAGGCGCCGATAGCGGATTTCCAGCAGAAGGTAGGGTATACACACGTTTTTTTTGCGAATCAACGTGTGCCCTATCCTTATTCTTGTGCGACGACAAACTACTATCGCCCGCACATATCCCAACCGCATCAGATAGGTGTGGCAAAAATAACAAACTTCGAGGTTAATTGCCGTCTATTAGCGATTAACCCGACTATCTACCTATTCCGCGCGTTTTACCACACAACGTGGTCAAACGGGTGGGTCTCGTTCGCTAAGCGCGCCGGGGGGCCGCAATGTTACAACGATAAACTGGACGCGCTGAGGGACTGGAGGAAAAAATTTTCTGGGTTGATGAAGCGCTGTTCTCGTGGCGCTTCGATTTCTACACCCATAGTTCACTACCAAAGGATGAGCGCCCCCTCCCTGGATCATACAGCGCTGATGATGCAAATACAATAAACGCCAATCGTATTCCCATCAGTTCCTACCCCGAGGAATTTTTGGTGCACGTGGGCATCAGTCGCAATTAGTTTGGCAGACCTGCCAATCTTCTTAGACGCGGATGGCCAGGGTGGGTTCTCGTCCTTTCGCATTCCTTTACTTTATTAATGTAAGCCTTTCTTTTTACCTTTGTACTTTTTAGTAACCTGTTTGTTGTTTTCTTATTTTGCGCAAAGATGGATCTATTCGCAGTTGTACAGTTGGCGAAGCCGCGCCAGGTGAATGTAGGGGCGCGTCCGTTAAGAGTGGGGGAGGAGCCCATTCTTGAAGCTACAGCATGACGTACCCTAGAGATGGAGTTGGGAGAGACGGGAGGTAGTTCTTCCTTGGCGCTAGAGGCGACTCCTCTACAAAGCGTGCCTAGCCCCAGGGTTCCTTCCCCATTAGTGGAGCCGTCGCACGTCAATGTGGCTGAAAGCATTGAAGAAGAGGAGGAAGAGGCGAGCCATGGATTGAAGTGCAAGAGAGCGCTTGGTGGCGATGGCGCAAGCTCCTCCAGGAAGAAGCGTCCTGTCATTGTTGACGTGGAGTCGTCATCAAGTGATGTTGCATCCCCTCGCTCCAAGGAGACTGCTCCACCCAAGTAAGTACTACTTTAAAAGCCCTTATCGCATTCCCTGTATGTTATGAAACAATCGCTAATTATCTGTTTTGCATGCAGTATTGAACACTCTGTGGAGTCGCCCCCCAAATCTAGCCCTGTTCGCTCTGGATCTTCTAAACCAAAGAGCCAAAGCGCTGAGCCATTGACATCTGGGAGCGCGCCAATGGATCAGCTTATTGAGGATCTGGTGTCGGCTGCTGCGCACCAAGCCACGTTGGCTGCGCAGCTAAAGGCAAGGCATTCTGCAGAAGGTAGCTCTATTGCGCACAAGGACCAATAGATTGCGTTGCTGGAGGCACGTTTGGCCAGTGCCCAGGTTGAAGCAGAGGCAATGAGCTCATATGCCCAAAGACTTGCAGAAGAAAAGATGTTACTGATGAGCCAAATAAGTCAGGAGCGCACTGCATCAGCGGGCTACAAGGCTTCATGTCGCTGGGCGTTGAAACATCTGGAGAAGGGGAAAGACGAGTTATTCTCGCAGTTAGGGGATTTTGGTGCAACTGTGGGAAGCTCGCTGGAAGAGCAGGAGATGAAGTTGCGCAAGCTCAGCATTGAGTATGATGAGGAGCTATATCCCCAGCTTATGTCTTCCATCAATGAGCGCAGGTGGCTAATCAGTCACGGATCGCGCCTTGCCGCCCTTGGTGTATTAGAATCTCGAGAGGTGGTTGACAAGTTTGGGGTTGTGGTGCGGTGCGCACTTGCGCGTGGTAAAGCTGAGGCTGTAGAGGAGCTTCACGAGGTCGACCTTTTGAAAGTGGTTGTTGATCAGGTGCCTGGGTACAATAATCACGCATATGAGGAGCTTGTTGCCGCTATGGGGCAAATAAAAATATTGGAGCTCCCTCATACTGCTCAGATGGAGCGCGACCAAGATTACCCTATAAATGTGATTATGGAAGGGTTAACTTTGGCCCGCCACCGTGCTGATGGGGCAGAGGTACATCCGGACTTTTTCCTGAAGCCTGACGAGTCACAACTGTAGGTGCCTATTTTTGCTCGCCCCTGCGACCTTTTGAACCCATTCACGCTGGAAAAGGAAATTCCCTTGAAGGAATCCTAAGAGGCCCATGCTATGAGGGTTGCGAAGAAGAAGGGCGTGAAGGGAAAAGCCATTCTTTGTGGTGTTGGCGCGACGCACCTTCCCAGGTCTGACGGGGTGCCTGTGAGTGTAGCCACAGTGTCGCAACAGGATTCTAACTTGTTGAAGCGGCTGAAGGAGGCTGGGACTGTTGCAGGCCAAGTGGAAAGCTCTTCTCTTAGGCGTAGAAATAGTTGGTAGTTTATAGATGTTATGTAAATATCCTTCTGTAAGAACACGTGGTCCTTAATAAAATATCCCTTTTGTTGAATGTGTGTTGATATTGTTGTGACTTATAATGTCTTTGCGTGAAAAACGCACTTGTTGTATAAGAATCAAACTGTCTCATAAGCGCGAAGAATATATGAAGTCCATAATCATATATGAAAGTCATCAACTATCATACTTGAGATATAATGTTCTAAGTATTTGTATCATAATCGTGTATGGTTTGATATGCGTCAGTCAAATATCATATTAAGGAGTCAAGAGTCTTGATCCCTAGTTTGTTAAACGTGCACAGTATGGCATTGTCGCGCATCCATCATGGAACGCACAATAAACGATTCCAACGTCTTGAAAATAAGGTGTTTAACAAGGATGCGTGATCCGATGTTGATGGGTTTGCAACCCTCTTACTCAACGAGTTATTTAGTAGGTTTACTCATCCTTTTACCATCGTGGGTTTATTAAGTGCATGCACGCCATGTAGGCAAAAAGATAATATGACAATAGTGTATAAAGATTATATAAATAACCAATTGAAATGTGTCGCAGAGTTAGCTAGAAACCGCGACGTTTTATTAATACTTGCAAGTTTTAAAAAGAAAAAAGACATTTGCCTAATTGAAACTGAATGTAAATACACGGATATTTATTGAGCACTATACTAAAGTGCGGGAGTATCTGTGCACTGGGCCGTAGCCATTCCTAGAGATAACACCGTTTGAGATTGCAGATGTTCCATGTACGTGGTAGCTCACGACCATTCATGTCACGTAACTTGTATGCGCCCGTCCCTAGTGCTTCAATGACCTCATATGGTCCTTCCCACTTCGGTCCTAGTTTACCTGTATCTTCGGCATGGCTCGCATCATTGATGCGATAAACGAAGTCGCCTGGTCTGAATGAGACGCTTCGCACTTTAGCGTCGTAGTATTCTTTCATTTTTGACTTAGTTCTCGCCTCACATATAGCAGCGCGCTCGCGCCTTTCTTCCAACAGGTCTAAGTCAATACGCCGTTCGTCGTCATTGGTTGCAACATTGACTTCAGCAGTGCGGATAGTTGGCATCCCAATCTCAGCTGGTATGACGGCTTCTGTCCCATAGACGAGAGAAAAGGGAGTGTCTCCGGTGCTAAGTTTGATCGAAGTGCGGTGCGCCCACAAAACATGCGATAGTTCCTCCACCCACCTCCCTTTATGCTTGTCGAGACGTGCCTTGATTCCTTTGCCCAGGCTTCGATTTGCACGCTCGACGAAGCCATTGGTTTGTGGGTGTTTAACTGACGCGAAGTGTTGTGTAATATTTAACTTTTCGCACCATTCCTTGAAAGGGTTGTCACAGAATTGTTTTCCGTTGTCTGAGATGATTTCCCCAGGTAAACCGAAACGGCATACAATATTGTCCCAAACAAACCGTTTTACCTGATTTCCTGTGATTGTTACAACCGCCTTTGCTTCAATCCACTTGGTAAAATAGTCTATAGCTACTATGAGGAACTTCAATCCTCCTGCTGCAACACGAAAGGGACCTGCAATGTCGATACCCCATTTATAGAATGGCCATGGCGACATGATAGGTGTTAATTCCTGTTGTGGTTGGCGTGGAACGGGTCTGTGAACTTGGTAGTCGCCACACTTTCTTATTAAATCCCGCGCATCCTTGTGCATTCTAGGCTAGTAGTATCCTGACCGTAAAGCGCGCGCCACAACGGACCGTGGTCCTGAGTGCAAGCTACATGAACCCGCATGGATCTCCCGGAGTACGTAATCTGCTTGAAGGGGTCCTACACATCGAAGCCATGGTTGTAGAAATGAGCGCCGATATAGTACACCGTTCCGAAGTTCAAACCTCTGTGATGTGCGCCTGCACTCGCCGGGTTTCCTTCATTCTCGGCAATACGCCCTTGCTTAAAAACTTGATGACTGGGGTCATCCATGTAGGACCTTGTTCCTCTATCACCATGGATATCTCCATCTCCGAGATGGACTTGCTCTTTAGAGTTTCCACCAATACCTGTTTTGACAGGTGCGCAAAGCTTGTGGATGCAATCTTGCTCAGTGCATCTGTCTTCCTATTTTCCCCTCTAGGAACTTATTTGATGGTGAATCTGTCAAAGCCCTGGATCAGGGATTTGGTCTTGTCGAGGTATTGGATTATGTTTTCCTCTTTAGCCACGTACTCGCCCAATACATGGTTGGCTACCAAAAGGGAATCCACATTTGCTTCTAGGTTGCGTATACCCATTCAAGATGCAATGCGTAATCCGCAATCGTGGCTTCAGACTCGCCTCGTTGTTTGTTGTCAGAATTCAAAAGCAATGCGTAAGTGAATTCCATTCCTTCCGGACCGGTAAGGATGAGGCTCGCCTCGACCCGCCCACGCATGAAGATCCATCCGTGAACAAGATCCATGGATCTTGTAGTTCCTCCTTGCTTGGTGAAGGTGTGTCATCGCTTTCGGTTTTTGATGATGAAGTCTCGCTAGTATCCGCCTTTAACCGCAAAGACGTGGTCTCGAGGAGATGTTATGCTAACCTAGCAACACGCCCACTTCGTAGTCATCCCGATGCATCGTTTTGGAGATGATTTGCTTGATAGGTTGATCCGTAATCACCGCTATCGATGCGCTTGGAAGTACTGCGCAGCCTTTTGGCGGCGAATACCAATGCTAGGACCAACTTCTCCATTGCGCTATAGTTAATCTCCGCTTTCTTGAGTGCTTTGCTTACAAAATACATGTGTTTGTACGAATTCCTATCCGTCAAGAGCATCATACCGATCGCCCATGAGTCGCATATAAGTACATAATTAATTCTTCCCCAGTCGGGTGCGACTAGCGTGGGAGCGCTGCTAGGTGTTGTTTAAGTCAGATAAAGGCTTCTTCCGCCTCCGTAGTCCAAATAAAATCTCCCTTTTTATACACTTCGAGTGTTTTGAAGAGAGGAGTGACTTGTCTGCCGATTTGGACAAGAATCTATTCGGACCGGCCAATTTTCCATTGAGAGATTGGACTTCCTTCAATGTGCGCGGTGAAGGAAGTTGGATGACAACCTTTGTTTTTTCTGGACACGGTTTGATGCCATCAGGCTCAATCAAGTATCCGAGGAACATGCCTTCTGTAGCGCCAAAAGTGCATTTCTTAGGATTTAGCTTCATGTTAATCTTTTTTAGTGTCTTAAATGTTTCCTCAATGTCGCGCACCAATTCATCCTCCGTATGGCTTTTTATGACAAGGTCATCAACATAAACTTCTAGGTTGCGGCCCATCTGCTTTTCGAATGCGTTGTCCACCAATCGCTGGTAGGTGGCGCCTGCGTTCTTCAAGCCAAATGGCATCTTAGTATAACAAAAAACACCTTGGCTTGTATGGAAGGTTGTTTTCTCTTCATCTTCTTTAGCCATCTGGATTTGGTGGTATCCTTTGTATGCGTCTAGGAAGCATTTAAGTGGGTATCCACATAAAGATTCTTCCAGTCTATCTCCGGTAGCGGGTAGCAGTCTTGCGGACATGCCTTATTGAGATCTGTGAAGTCCACGCACATCCTCCAACTACCATCGCTCTTCTTGACCATTACTGGGTTGGAGAGCCAGTCATGGTAGTAGACCTCTCGCATGATACCTGCATCCACAAGTTTATGTACTTCTTCCAGAATTGCTTTTGCGCAGTCTGGAGCCTGGCCGCGCTTCTTCTGTCGTACTGGGGAGTATCCTTGTCGGATTCTTAACTGGTGTTCTATAATCGAGCGTGGTACACCGGTCATGTGTTTTGGCTCCCACGCAAAGATATCCAGGTTCTTTTGCAAGAGTGCGCATACAGCTGCCCTGCCGTTATCAGATAGCGATCCTCCGATCGATACTTCTTGCTCTGGGTAATCAGGATGAATTGCAACCCTCAGTTTTGGCACTTTAGCTGCGCGCTGTTCTGGGATGTGTGTCGTCTCACATGTAATTGTGTTACATTCTCCGGTGGTATGGTGGTATTGTAGAGAGTAACAATACCTCCTCCACCGGAATTTGAGCATCCCATGTCGTCAGACTTGCATCTGCAGTATGGTTGAAATCCTCGGTCTTCCAATAATGCCATTGTATGGCGAAGGGATTTGATCACCATAAAGGTCATCCAGTCGCGTGGAGTGTTCTTTATTGCCAACATTGACTAGTAGGCGATTTGCCCATGGGCCATATCTTCTCTCCGTGAAACCACCAATGACGCCCGACCGGCTTAACGACTTCAGATCTCGGTCGCAATCGCTTGAAACAGTGTTCATACATTATATCTGCGGATGCCCCTCCATCAACGTACATGCAGTGGATATCGTGACCCCCTGCGTTGATTTCAATGGTGAGCGGTTCTACCACTGCGTTGTCCGCAGCCAAGGTGGGGAAAGAGACTTCGCTTTCACGGGAAAACTTCTGGTTGATCTTTTGCCTAGTCATGCGCTGCCATGATTGTATCAAATAGATGGTATCAGCCTTATCTTTGGGTACTTCTTTCTTGTTTCCAGTCTTTTGCTTATGTTTCCCTTCCTTGATGTTCTTGACCAAATGGTCCAATCTGCCTTCTTTTACTAGTTTATCAATTAGTTGGCGCAATTGAACACATTCATTGGTGGTGTGGTCCTTCTGTCCATGATAGTCGCAGTATCCGCTCCCCACGCGCCGATCTTCTGGGGTGCGCATTGGTGGGGGCCTTGGGAAGTTCGCGCCTTCCGCTGCGAATATCTCCTTTGGAGTCTTGGTCGTGGGTGTATCTCATTATCCCGTCCGCCTCCACAGCCGCGGTAGTTCTTATTACGGTTGCTACTCGGTCGGTGGATTGTCTCCGAGGTTGTTCTTGTGACCTATAGTTTGAGTAACCTTTCATCGTCATTGCGGCAGCTTTCTCCTGGATAAAGGACCTCGTCGCTTCATAAGTTCATAAAATGTTTGGGGACTCGTCATTCACCTTTTGATAAGTTCTCGGGTTATTGATCCCGCTTCATGAACCCCGAGATTTTTAGTATTTCGGGCATGCCTTAACGTGTATGCACTCATCTTTGTAGCGTTCCACATAAGCGCTTGTAGATTCCCCTGCTACTGCTTTTACCCTAGCGAGTTCGACAGGGTTTTAGCGACTTTTTCCTTTGAGTGAAGTTAAGGCGAAACGCCCCACAACTCTTCAAAGCCATCAATGCTTCGCGTGGAAGCCATCAACCGCCGCGCGCGTTTCCCACTAGTGTGGAATTGAACATGTCGCACCACACGTGCTATGGCCGCCTCGATAGTAGCAACCGATTCGAAAATTTTAGGTGATCGTCCGGATCACTGCTCCATCATAGGTTTTCACATTGGCGGGCATGCGCCTTTTATTTTCTCGAGAAATCACCGATGCGCCGAGTGAACGATCCACCTTCTCGCGGCGCCACGGAAGGACATGTCCTCCTCCTCCCGGTCGCGATATTTCCTCCTAGACTTCCAAGGTCTTGATTATTGCTTCGTTGTCCGAGGAGTTACCAGAGGACGAGCTTTCCTCTTCGGCGCTTGCACCGACCGCCTCGAGTTCGTGATTGAAGGGCTTTCACTGGGCTTTCGCTTGGAGAGTATCGTCGTCCAAGTCTCGCATGGACCTACTGACTACCAAGCCCGGCGTGGACATTGGTACGCCATCCATCCTCTTCGTGTTCCCAAGGTATTGCATGTCCGTTGTTTCATCATTCTCAACTCTCCTCCCAATCTCGTAAATCACTGGGGTTGGCGGCTATCCTTCCGCTTTTTCCTTCCGATGGCGCGGTGGAGATATCTCATACTCGGCCGAAATCGAGTCGGGCATGCAAACTCCGACCGACCTCTTTTTGCTTCCTCTTGCATGAGAGCGACCAATGTTTTGTAGTTTTGAGACACGAAATCACTTGGCGCTAGTTCCGCGGAACCCTTCTAGAAAAGGGTGTCTATTTCTACCACTAGACCCTTGTTTCGGTCCAAAGCTTCGGTGTTTTGTGAGGTCCGCCTCTAGCACCGATTGGAGTGGAGTGGTAAAAGGAGTCTGCATGGACCTTCCGCACTGCAGTGGTGGTTGTGGTGGCTGGGTTGTCCCCTGCGTGGTTCCACCGTCGGAAGACCAGATCTGGGCTCGATCCTTGGTTTCTAGTAGCTACCGGTTGTCCTGAGGCTTGTTTAGAACCCGACCCACTTTGTCGCTTCTTCCCATGTATGTCACCATGCGATCGCTGGTTTTGATTTCCTTGCTTTGTCATTCTAGTTCTTAGTTCTTAGTGATGGTCCCACGGATGGCGCCACTTGTTGATAAAAAAGTTGGGCGTTCCTTGTTTGGACTCCGGTTCCCGTATCAATTGGATCTTGATGCTTGATACCTGCGCACTAAGTAAACAGAAAACACCGTTAGGATTATCGTGGGATTGTCTCCCACGATTATCCTCCGGCGTGAGAGTAAGTAATCGGTTTTAGGGTTTAGTTGAGAGTTAGGGTTGTAGATCGTACCTTTTAATGAGGGTTCGGATTCCCTTTATATACACATAAAATCCTTATTGATTTCGTGTTCCTCAAGCTTCGGCGTACCCCGCCTAAGTCTGTTATCGGATGCTTATCTCCCAAGATAGGAGATATCCGATATCGTTAGCCATAAATAACTTTGGGTTTGGGCCTTCGTGAGCCCAAACCGTTTTCGGGTTAGCCCAATCGTGTTGGGCTTGCTAGTAGCAGTCCTTGGTCGGGTTCGTAACCCGAATGCGGACTATACGTCATCAATTCCTAAACCGCATTTACTTAGTTTGTGTTTGGGAGAGGTCTTATTAGGGCTTATGGGGACTTAAGCTTTTAAAGTAAGTTAGCTTTTAAAATAAATTTTGTTTGTCGCAGATGTTTATGGAAGCTTTTATAAGACATAAGCCTCTACAAGCCCAAGCCCATTGAAAAAGGCTTATGAGGGCTTATAGTTAGTCAATGTACTTTAATACCCTTCAAAATATAATGTATTATTACGCAAAAAGTGAAAATATATTTGAACTTAGTTTGATGTATTTCTATGGATTTTACATTCATAAGCTTTAACTCCAACTAATTCGTCAAACAACTTAATAAAAATATAAGCTCCAGATTTCGACTTACTCCCTCCGTCTCAAAATTATTGTCAGGAGACAAAAATCACAAAGTTTAATAAAAGTGGGACCATTACAATTTTCAACCACTCATTTAAAAAATTCCTCCACTAAATTATCTTTTATTACTTAGAATGGAAAGTGGAAAATGTTTTTGAGACGTCCTAAAAAGGAAATATGGACAATTAATTTGAGACGTTGGTGTGGACCTAATCTCGTCCATTGCTCGGTGTATATGTAACAAACGAAAGCCTAAGGTCTAAACTAGTTAGTTTGTTAGTTAATAGCCGAATAGCGGTCAAAGTTAGTTAAAGTTAGTTACAGGCGGTTATACCTGTTAGTGAAAGGTAACAATTGTTCGGTTAGTGCCTATATGAACAAATGTATGTATACGTTTACAGTGTGTCTCAAAACAACAATGTAACCGATGTTATTATTGTAATAATAAACAATCAATATCTTGTCAATCTTGTGTATTCGTATTCGATCCAGGAAATGCGAAGACCTGTGCAACAGTGGTATCAGAGCGAAGGTTTGCAAGATTACAAGAAGTTTGATTCAATTTTGATCAAAAAGATCAAAAGACACCAAGGGATTGTTGGTACAACAATTCTGAAAAAAACACTGTAACCGGAAGAAAAACACTACGCCAACCGGAAGATCTATGGGGGTGGAATACGGTAACAGGAAAAAGAACTTACTTGAGATTATAATTGGAATAACGTTGGCGACGGTGGTGCGCAACCGGAATCGATAGACAACCGGCGGAAGTTGCAAATCGCAACCAACTTCAATCCCACTCTTGAAAAGGAGGAATAAACAGATTGAAGGAAATAAACCGACTTCAATCCCACTCTTGAAGAAGAATAGAAACACGATCAATTGAACGAACATCATAACCAAATCAATACTAGTGAACCCAGTTCTTTGATTTGGGTAAGAAAACTTTGTGGGAGCAGGTTTTCACGAACGACACGAAGGAAAACCCTTTTGGCTCTTAATTTTGAATAACTTTTGTGGGAAGCGGCTGTTAGAAGACCGACACAGAAGGAAAGAAAAATGGAGAGCAATTCTGTTTTTTTTTATAGCAGCGTGAGATCAATCAAAAAAGGGGGAAGAACAACTTTTGTGGGTAGCGGCATTCAAGAACCGACACAAAAGGAACCCATACGGTTTGGGCCTAACAACCGGACTATTTTTTCTTTGGGCCGATAAGGAGATAATTTTGGGCTTTTATATAGTAATAACCGGATCTAATTGGACCAACAAGGAGACTTTTGTTGGGGGCGACTCGTATTACAAGACAATTATGGAAGAAAGGAAGAGTGCCACTGAGTGCTGGAACGTAGGAACATCTACTGTGGAAGACATTGATCTTGACGAAGACAATGGAAAATACATGATGACTGGAAAGGAAGAATGCGAGGAAGAGAATACGGAGAAGAGCATGAAGAATCGAAGAACAAGACCTGAAGTTTGTCACTATGCGACAAATGGTCGGAGTTCAAGATCTAGGACGAAGCAACGATCGATATTAAGGAGGAGAAAGTGGACCTAATCTCGTCCATTGCTCGGTGTATATGTAACAAACGAAAGCCTAAGGGCTAAACTAGTTAGTTAGTTAATAACCGAATAGCGGTTAAAGTTAGTTAAAGTTAGTTACAGGCAATTATCCCTATTAGTGAAAGGTCACAATGGTTCGGTTAGTGCCTATATAAACAAATGTATGTATACGTTTTAAAGTGTGTCTCAAAACAACAACGTAACCGATGTTAATATTGTAATAATAAAAATCAATATCTTGTCAATCTTGTGTGTTCGTATTCGATCCTGGAAATGCAAAGACCTGTGCAACAGGAGGGAGTATAATATAAGCTCCCGGCCTAGCTTCAGCACCAACACCAGCTCCAGCCCGCCCAGCTACATCCCATTTCGCCAAACATACCTTTAGTTAAAATTTCATGTCAAAGTTGTTTCAAGTAAAATGTGAACAAAGTTCTAAGAAAGTTTATTTTATCATTTAGGAAGCATTTGATGAGGGCGGTGTATTACACAGGGAGAAAGTTTATCTCTTTCTTTGCACAGAGGGTAAGTTTATTCTAAAAGCATGTTTTTCATATGGAAACCCTCAATTTAGTCTTGATTTGATATCTTCAGCTTTATATGATCACTTTTAGAAGTTGAAGTTATTTTTCACACATGAACCAACAACTTCTAGGTGTTATAACAAGCTTAGTGCTATTTATTCTTATTAACTGGGTTCCAACTTCCAATTTGCAGCATTAATTGAACGCGCAGATACATTAATACCCACAGTGATTGCGGTAAGTAAGAGTAAATGTTTTGATGCCACATTAGAGACTTTGCCGATAACCTCTTGTTGCTTTCATCTTTATCTATTTTAATATTATGTGGTATCAAGCAGGTTGTATCTCCGATTCCACCTTCTGATAAGACTGGACTAATCTCTGTACAAAGGGAGTCCGAGTCTAGAAAAGTTGTTGACATGAAGCAGATGAAAATGGATTGGTTTCCATATGTTCCATTAGGAAAACGGTATTCATTTTGTTTCTTACGTTACAAACTACTAAGTATTTGGTAATTACATTGACGCAAATCTCATACTTACCGGAGTGCTTTAGTAGAAAGACTAAAATCTCAAATCTTTGTACTAAACTGTGTCCAAAGAAGGTATTAACGCTCATAACATATTCATTTTCGTGCTCTACATGTTTTTATAACCTCATTTTGGTAAACCCTAGCTCAATAATGAAATGGATAGGGTACTCATGCTGATTCAAATGAAAATTGGAATGTAAAAATCTCTTTTTTTTTACTAATCTTATATTTTGATGAGGAGTGATACATCCACACAAAACCATCCACAAAAAAAATCCACACGTTGAGGTGGAAGTGAATGATTGGTTTTTTGTGGGATCCACTCTCACAAAAAACCAATCATCCGCTTCCACCTCAGCGTGTAGATTATTTTTGTGGATGATTTTGTGTGGTTGTAGCAAAATTCTTTTTTGATACAGGGCTGGCTTGAAACATTTGAAGGATGAACGTGTCGCAGAGTTTACTTACTGCATACCATGTAAGTTTATATTCATTTTGCGTTTCAGTTTTCCTTTGGTTTGCGTTTTGAATGCCTAAAATGGGTCTATGTTGTTTATTAAGGATTATGCTTGTAGTTTTGTGGCAATCTCATGGTTATACTTGCTAAAAGGCATAAAAACCACTAAAATGTATCACCACTAGGATGACGTGTTTTCTAATTGTGCTAATGAAGCCTAGTCACTGAAACATCTTTGCTAAAAAGTTTTACTAAATGTTTATATTCTTGCAGATTTTTATAACCCTTTTGCGGAAGACGAGACAGAGGAGAGTACTATTGTGGAATTCGTCTATCCAGCGGAACCGCCTGTAAGTCGAAGAATGGTGTTAATAATTTGTATTATCTACAAAAGCAAGTTTTCGTAGTCATGCATACATCCATCATCTAGAGCATAATTGTAAACAAGTCATGCACACATTAACTTTTCATAGAGCATAAATGTAAACAAGTCATGCACACTTCCTAACGCTTTTGATACTTGAAGTTTAAAGCTAGCTACTAGCTAGGTCGAAAGTCTTGTCTATTTAGGTTGTCGTCCTCTCTAGTATAGTAATATTTTTGATACAGAAAATTATGATATCTTATCTTATCTTACTTATATAATGCAAACACATATAAGAGTGGAGGGTGTCGTCGAGGGTTTTTCCTCGTCACTTTAGCTTCACATTAGCTTTTTCTCCATACTGCTAAACATTTTCCGTCAACCATTGCCGCAACTTCCCTCTTTCATTAATATATCATTTAAAAATACCTTTAAAATAGAAAATCCAACTCACAACGCAATAATTAGTAATATCTCTCACTTAAAAAACACTAGCTCTTTCCTCAAAAGCACTCGGGACTCTCAAGTCCCGCTTGGATATATTTGTGTCTTTTCCCGACAGTAATAGTGGGTTCTTTTGGTTTTCCTGCGCATCTTGAAGCATTACACCCTTTACTCTAACTCAAGGTGAACTGTTTTTTATAAGATCTTTTTCCCATCAATTTGTTCTTCACCAGGTGATGTGGGATATATATAAGACTTGTTTTTGGCTTTGTTTTTTCTTGTTAACTATTGTTCCAAACAAAAGCAAATTATATAGAGCAATTAGTTAAGGGCTTTTTCTCCTACCACATAACAAAACCACACATGTTCGTATCATAATTATATACTGATAAATAAAACATACATTGAGTTACATTGGTCACGAACATTTTTAAACATACATCAAAATACGTTTGTAAATCTTTATTTTTTACATTCTTAAACATTTTGTTCTAGTGTATATGATTATAATCAAGAATTCAAGATTACTATCATGCAACTCAATTTTCTAACTATTTAATTAGATTATTTAAAAAAATAATAGCTAAAAACTTGTCATTTCTCAACAAATAATTATATTCAAGAAAAAATAATTATTCGTAGAACAAGTATACACTCAAAATTTTGTTTAATAATTATTAGATAGAAATAACTACAGCTCAAACTACTGGATTAAAACAAAGAACCAAAATGTTGGTTAATCGCATCATGTATGTCCCAACTGTTATGGTAGATTGGGCCCCTTTATTTATAAGAAGTGTCCAATGTAAATGTTGATGGATTGGGCGATGTGGCACAACTCGACAAGCTTCCTCTTTTTGTTATGCAAAAACAATATCTTTATCTTTATTATATAAAAACAAAAATGGTCAATAAGTCAATATTGAAAAAATGAAAAGTGAAATAGTGAAAAATCTTTATCTTTATACTACATAAAAAAATATTGGAAAAGTGAAAAGTGAAATAGCGGAAAATCAATAACAAGGCGAAATTTCAGATCTTTGGACAAGATTCTCGCATTGCATGCTTTCTGCGTGGAAAGATTTAATTTGATTTCAATGTATTTCTTGCATGGTAACTTTGCATGCCGTTTCTTAGTGCTAATGTTAATTTCATCCAAGTAGAGGATGGCAACTCTTATATGTTTGTATTGCGCTACTTTATATTTTTAGAAAAATTGATTGACATGTACAACCAATAAGCGGAATGTCATTTGTAACGAAAAATCAAGGACGGACAGAAGGCATGTAAGTTGGTACACAATGGAGATTGAACTATATGAATCTAAAGCACGCAGCTTAAACCACATTCTTTGACATCTAGTATATATTAATGGTTGATTGTTTTAACTTTGTACAACATATCAGTGTGATGCTTGTCGTGTCGTATTTTATAGTTGATGTTAATGTGGTCCAAATAGAGGATGACAATAGTTACATATTATTTAAGAAATTATGTGTGTCTCGAAATCATTCATTTACCTTCTTATCAATCTTTTTTAGCGCCAAATATTGTATATCGTGTTATCTATTAATAAACGAGTCATAAACACATAATTTTGGGTTGAAAGACTTGGGTAATCGGCATTTTCTTGGGTATAGTTGTAGACTTGTAGTCTTATACAAATTCTTTAGGGGTCTTATGTTTTTTTTAGTATCAAGTCCATACGTTTTGGTATGAAATGTTGTTATCTTTATGTTCAATCTATCATTTTCTTTCTATTATGGTTTTATTGAATACTAGAGGTGGCAAACGGGTCGGGTCGGGTCGGTTTGAGTCATGGGTCAAATGGTTTATGGGTCAAACGAGTCACACTATAAGAATGGTCAAACGGGTTGGGTCGGGTCGACTCGTTACATTTCCACCGTAATTATCTACTATAGTATGTTTTGTTCGCTTTTACGCCGCCATTTTTACGCCACAATTTTTACGCCGTCCGCTTTTTACGCCATCCGCTTTTGTGCGTTTTCGCTTTTTACGCTTTCATCCGCTTTTGCGTTTTCATCCGCTTTTGCGCGTTTTGCTCTTTTTTACGTTTTAATCCGTTTTCGCTTTCATCCATTTTGCTCGCTTCGTCCGTATTTTTACGCTTTGCGGCCGCTTTTACGCCGTCCGCTTTTTACAATTTCATCCGTTTTTACGTTTTCGTCCGCTTTTTACGTTTTGTCATTTTACGTTTCATCTGTTTTTGCGTTTTAAATCCGTTTTACGTTTTCGCTGCTTTTTACATTCTCATCCGCTTTTGCGAAGCCGATCGTTTTTACGTTTTCATCCGCTTTTGCGCTTTCGTCCGCTTTTTACGCTTGCGCCCGCTTTTTGCTTTCATTCGCTTTTACATTCTCATTCCTTTTGCGCGTTTTCATCCGTTTTTACGCTTTGTCCGTTTTTTCATTTTACCCTTTTTACGCCATCCGTTTTGCGCGTTTTAATCCGCTTTTACGCCACATCCGTTTTGCTCGTTTTCCCATTTTACGCTTTCGTCGGTTTTTACGCTTTCATTTATTTTGAGCGTTTCGTCTTTTTTACGCCGTCCGATTTTTACTTTTGCTTCTATTTTCACCCCTCTTTACGGTTTTGTCCGTTTTACGTTTTCATCTGCTTTTACGCCGTCCGCTTACTTACTTAAAATCGGTTTAGTCCGTAAAAAATGGACGAAAACGTAAAAAAAAAAAAAACCCGCAAAATGGATGAAAACGAAAACCGATTTAAAACTCGCAAGAACGGATGAAAACGTAAAAACGAACTAAAACGTAAAATGGACGAAAGCGCAAAACGGATGAAAACGAAAAACGAAAAATGATGAAGACGCGCAAAAACGGATGAAAATTAAAAATTTACGAAAACGTAAAACGGACGAAAACGTAAAAAGGACGAAACGCGCAAAACGGATGAAAACGTAAAAACGGACAAAACGTAAAAAATGGACGAAACATAAATAAACCGCCAAAACGTAAAATACGTATTTAAAACGCGCAAAACGGATTAAACGTAAAAGAACTGACAAAACGTAAAAATGCATTTAAATGCGCAAGAATGGATGAAAACGTAAAAATGTAAGAAAACGCGCAAAACGGATTTAAAACGTAAAAAGGGACGAAAACGCGCCAAACGGATGAAAACGTAAAACGGACATAAACGTAAAAACGAAGAAAACGCGCAAAAACGTTTAAATGTAAAAAGCGAGAAAACGCGCAAAACGGATGAAAACGTAAAAATGGACAAAACGCGCAAAACGGATGAAACGTAAAAACGGACGGCGCGCAAAAACGGATGAAAACGTAAAAGCGGACGAAAACGTAAAAACGGACGAAAACGCGCAAAACGGATGAAAACGAAAAAAGAAATAAAACGTTAAAAACAACGAAACGTAAAAATGACGAAAACGCCGAAAAACGGATGAAAATGTTAAACCGATTTAAAAAATATAAAACGATAAAATATAAAAACATAAAAACACGACATCTAATGATGGTTGAGTTATCATCCCACCCTTGCCGACCCATTCGACCTATTTGTTGACCCATTCGACCCATTTGTTGATTCACATAGGTCCATATGTCAACCCATTTGACCGTTTTCGCAAATGGGGTAACCCAATCCAACCCATAAGTTGTTATTTTTTACCCATAGCAACCCATTTTTCTCTAAATGGGTTGTGATTGCCACCTCTATTGAATACCTTAGTTCATGCTAAAGCTGTTTTGTTTATCCGCTATAACACCAATAGCAGTTTGCCCATTGCTTGTATCAACATCCAAGCGAGTGAGTGTGAGGAGGTATCGATCAATTAATATAGTTACAAAATTTAAATTGCACTTGTTATAGAGTACTTTCAAATGTATTGTCCCTAAATAACTGCATTAAAGTTCGCCATCAATTTCATCATAGCTACAAGAAAAATCAATGTATAAAAGAATAAATATATTACTCATGTTTACATCAATAAAAATGTTGCATCTCATGGGCATCTCTTTTGAAGACTTTAGCATGAAATATATAGTCCCACATCATTTAAAGAAAAAAACTCTTTCTTGTTTATATATTTGAGTGTACATGGGTTATTTAAGTTGATTGTTTGGATCATGTTGTCCCAGATGATGTTTGTTGCTAGTATATGCAAATTCATAAATTTACAATACTAACATCACTCACCCACTAGGATAATTTATACAAATTGCCGACTTTTTTGGTAAACATAGTTTTTAGATTTGATCTCATACATCAAATCGGTTTTTCAAACGATTAGTTTTTTCGGTTGTGGCCAAACGGTTACTGGTTCAACCAAATGAAAATATACCTTATTAATGGACGTGTAAGGTATTCTCTGATGTTGTTGAAAACATCAAAACTTTTAACTAAACGAGCCTTTGTTGTTACGACTAATCGAGTATCTTAAGGAAAATATTCATTTATCATTTCGATCACGAAGCCCAGTGGCCCGGCCCAAAGATCCAACAAGACAAACAAACAAAAAAAACACCTACCTAAAATTAAACAACATCCTAAAAACCAAAATGTCGGACCACATACCTTTCGAAATCCAAACAAAAATAATTAATAAGTATCATGTCAAATCACTTCTTCAATTCTGAACCGTTTCAAAACAATGCAAGTCTATAAGCGAGAACTCAAAATTTATAAAAAAATACCACATTAATCACACAAACCCTTAACGTCATCTACTTGTAGGTTACGAGTTAGATAGTGTTCAAACATATACCTCGATTGTTGATGACAATACTTACCTGTTAGAATCGATGCTCGAGGTTGTTTAGACCTTATCTAGGATTATCAATAAAGCACAAATAACAATGAACAATATGTATGCACAGCGGAATAAAGAACTTTTCAATGTTATTATATCAAGGTTTCGCCATCATCATGTGTTCTACAAAACACATATCCACATCCCCAATCCTAGATGATCAACTCTAAGACGGTTACACAACAGGGATCAATGATCCTAGGGGCTAAACACTACAAGTCGAATCACCTAGTCTAGGCGTTTACATACTCACGCCCTAGACCTACACACACACACATCTTTGTCTGATGTTTACATTGTTTGACACACTATTAAACCTAATTCCATGTATCTCTTTATATGATAGAGATACTAGGGTTACAAACTTACAAATGACTACAAGGGACTAAATAATAAATACTTCTTTAGCAAGTAGGTCCCTTGTCTTTCTTTGTATTCATAAGTCCTTCATCTTTCATGTATTTTGTCATATCAACTCAAATAGAATTCACAACAATCTTCCCCTAGTTGATAATGACAAAACCACATAAGCATGAACTTCCCCTGAAGCTAATATGAATGAAAGATAAACGAACTTCCCCTTAAACATGCAATATTACCAAGGATCTTCAAGTTGTAATCTTCTATGTAAATATTCTTCCCCTTTTTGTCATCTTCAATTAGGGGTCATAAGTGAGCAACCTTGATCTTCACAACTAAGAATCAATATCATACGTCCAATCCATCCTTCCAATGTTTCAAATTACCCACCATTAAGTTTTCCGCATCTAAAAATGAACTTGAAATAGTAGAAATCAAAATCAGTAGTAGTAATAACAACTAGCAGTTGTAAAAACCTTCACCTCGAATGAGGCATGCAAATGGTTAAACATTTTAACATTAAGCTTCCCCTGAAACCCATATGTTAACCATTTGAAGCATGTAGGCTTTATGTAATAATTACTGATGAAGAAAACCAAGTATAACCAACTTGATGCTGAAGTAGAACAATCCAAACTTGTGTCTTATATCTTGCACTAAAGATGACATCAAACGTATACCCAATCATGGTGTATAGGGAGACCGCAATCCCTTGACGAAAAATTTCATCTACTATTCGTCAATTCATTGTCACATGAACGCACGAACAAGTTATTTTAAAAGTGTAATCACCCACTTTAAGATATGATAAAACACAAACCCAAATAATTCCACTTTGTTGTTTCCCGTTCACTATTGTTTAAAATAGTTTAATTATATAAAACCAGTTAAGAGTGAACTATGACTGAAATTAACATAAGTAAAACACACAAAGTAATTTTCAACATCATATTCTTATTAGAAATAAATCAATAAAGAATACGTTACCCAAGTACTTGCGGAATAGTACTTGGGATTGAAATGACAAAGTTTGGTGACTCTCTCTAAGCTCAAAGCTAAGTCCGAGCACAACTCTTAGAGCTCACCGAGCTATCTCGGAACTAAGTTAGATTTGGAGGAGTGAAAAGATGGCTTGCATGTATGTGTGTTTTACAATTCACAAGCTTAATCTTTTCACTCCATCTCTTATGCTATTTATACATGTATGATATTTGACTCTTTCCCAAGTGGCAACCGACATCATATGTAAGACAAAATATTGATGTATTTTGTCTCTATTTACAAAGACTATTCTAGGTAAGAAACAAGACTACTTTCCTAAGTTCGGTGATGACACCGAGCCTAATCTTTGCCATTCGTGGAAAGTTGACTTTGGTTGATAAGGACTTATCTTATCGATTCAAACTTGTCCCGCTCTTTCTTCGCCTTTACATCCTTCACCTTCTACTTTAGTTTGTCTTCATGTAAGTAGTTGGAAAGGAGTCTTAGGGATTCGGTGAGTTATTATCATCACCACCGAATCCACAATCTTCTTCTTGACTCGCCTTCACCCTTTAAGTTCCGGCCATCGAGTGGAGAGACTTCTTCTTCGCCTCGTCGAGTATCCTCGAAGATGACTCACCGAGAGACTATGCACTCAAAGGACTGTTAGTGTTTAACGGACTAAACACTTGGGCTATTTTCTATTCAAATCCTAGATTAAGGGGTTTGGGTATTTATCGAACCCAACAGCCTCCCTATTCGATATACAAATATCCTAGTGTTTGATCGATGTAAGTGAGCAAATGGCTTCTTCTTACACCGAATGTACTAATGAATACAATAAGGAACACGGAGTAAATTAACAAAACATACATCTTTTATTGATCGATTACATAGTTCCTATCACTAGTACAAAAGATAAAAGAAAATGATGTCACCCGTATGGATTCCCAGTGCTTCAAGCTTAACTTTCTTAGTGATGAGTGTTTCCGTCAGATGGTCTCTTATCTTGGCATTCGTGTCTTGACAGAACTCGATGTTTGATGGAGTTTGATCCGAGAGGCCACGGTATGTAGCTCAAGATTGCGGCTACACCACCGATCAATATCACTCCATCTTTGAAATGCCGGGTTTCCATAGACATCAATGTGGAATAGCCCTCTTCGTGCTTCTCAATTACTAGACAATGACTTAACTTAACACCTTCAGCACTCCTGTTGCATTCTAGTCCGTGCACTTTTATCTCAGCCGAACTCAACCTCTTTCTTTTGCCGGTGGATGATTGTGGTTGAGATCCTTGAGGTGCGATTAAAGCGCCTGAATCCTCGCCAGTCTTGGTGCATCTCTCGCCTTTCATATCTTTTATCGAGCATCTTCATCGACTCCTTAACCACCACATTCTTTTTCTTTTCGATAATTGACTAAGATCATCGAGTTCAGTGACCCCAAAGTCGGTGAATTTTAGGGATCATGAACCTCAAGTGTCTTTTATCATCCCTCTATAAACATTCATGGCCGTGGTTTGGTATTGGGGATAATCTTGACATCCGTGATCTTTTCGTAGCCTTCACTTGTCATTGTCCGCTTGTAATGCTCAATTACGCTTTACGAGAGTTTCAGCTTTTCTTCTTTTCTTCCAACTGCTTTTCTCATTTTAGCCATCCGAGCACTGAGCTTCCTTGAACTTTTGTCCCGCCTAACCCTTTTCAAGCTTCTTAACATCTATCCCAATATTTTCACCTTCCTCAAGAACTACTTGTACCAAGGTACTCTCCGCTCTTTTTTCTTCTTCAAAGAAGTTTTTTTTCTTTCCTCCTTAGTAAGGTGAGCACTTAGTTGTTGTGGTGTGGCGGTACATGGTGTTGCCGATCTTAGTGGAATCTTCTCGTGCTCGGGAGGTGTTGTCATTTTGCCTTTTCCTTTGTCCCGGCCTCAAGAAGAAGATGCTACTGGGTCGGTGTTGTTATTGGTGTAATCACCGCGTTGTTGTTGTTCGATGTTGGTGGTGGGATTGATGAGATAGGTATTCTTTGAGACCGGTGGTGATGATGAGATTTGAGCTCTCGACATCGGTGGCATTGTCTCCCCTCGATGTGAAGAGGAGTTTCTTCACTTTCTCCCCTCAACTATTGCCGAGCGTCGGTGAGGGCAAGAGTTGAGTTAATCCGAGGGGATGGAGTCGCTGACCTTGAAGGCCTGATAAATTTCAAATGATCATTGCCTTCATATCGAAGTATCTGCTTGGATGCCAAGACCTTTGCTTCCAAATTAGCTGCGATAATTCCAAGGCATCATCCGAGGCCCAAGATTCCGTGCCATAGAAGACGAGGCTTGAGCCAAAGTAGCTACCGAGTATTCAAAGAGCCCAGAGGTCTCAAGGACTGGATCGAGGATTGAAGACCCCGGACATTTGCAGATTGGAGCATATCTATCGCCGGTGAGTCGAGATGAATTTTTCACATACACCTCGGTGGCCTCCAAGATTTTGGCATTGAGCGGGTCTTCTTTAACAAAGATCCCCGATTTCATCAATGGTAACCCCACAAGTTTGAAGATGCTTTAGAAACTTAACCGGTTTTCATCCAAATTTAGAAGATGTTGGTACGGAAGATCTATGTGCTCATGAACATTTTCATTGAAGGTGAGCACATCGATCGAAGATCGGCATAACGGCAACAACTTGAAGATGTTGATCCCATAATTTATCAAGAACCCTTAATACAACTTCCTTGAAGCTCTAGTGATCCACTTAACCACCGCCTTTCAAGAAGTGGAAGAATATTATCAAAACGGTTAAATTCACTAGAGTTGGACGAGGAGGTCGAGTCATTGTCTTGAGGTAAAGAGGGTGACTCAAGATGCTCCTCAGGATCGCCGAGGTTCTTGTTCGATTGAACCTCGGCCCACGCCTTCCCTGCCGATAAAATAACTTCATCACTTTCAAGCGGGTTCATCATCATAACGTAGTAACTCAAAGAACCTCAAAGAATAGTTAACAAGGGGTGGTGATGGGTTCCATATCGGTGGTGGTATTTATCCTCTCGAGTCTTTGTCCCGTGGACCCCTCGGACACCGGTGGAGTTTTTCGCCTTCTCGGGAGTCGATTGGTTTTGGATTCCATATCGGGGTTGTTTCTTTCCTCCCAGTCTTTGTCCCCAAAGGACCCCTAAGACACCGGTAGGAGTTTTCCAGCCTTTCATGGAGTCGCGATAGTTGTATCCCTATCGGTCGTTGTTTGATTCCTCCGAGTCTTTGGGATCGATCGGTGTGCCCTCGCACAAAGGCTTGATTTGCTAATGTCATCACCGGGCGTTGTGGGCGCCCCCTACCGGTGGTTGTTTGTTTCCTACGGATCTTGGGAGTAGTGGTTGTGACCAAGGCACCGACCGTGATGTATCGGTGTCCTTCGTTGTCACGGGTGGATGTTGCTGGTCACCAATGGGTGTCTGCTCAGATCTGGGGCTTTTGTGCCTCTTAGGTCAGATTCCGAAGCCTCGTGGCCCCGAGACTGGGTTTAGTCTTAGTCCCATCGATACTTCCCTTTCTTTTTTAGAGCGGGGTTTGAGACACCGATCCTCCCAGTTGTTTACAAAGAACCATATGGGCCACAATTCAATAGGAGTGACAAGGGATGGGTCTTTTGAAAATTGGATTGGCTCGGGATGCGGGTAAAGCACCAAATTTTTCTTCCCGAGGATAGTTTGAACCCAAGAACACTTGCAAGCACAAGAGACAAACCTAGGATATGAAACGATTTAGTCCTAGTTTTGCTCTGAGCTTGTTACGAGATCACCAAATGATCTCCCTATGTCGACAAGTGACCCATTCATTAAGTAGTATGCCATCATCAATGAATAGAATTAACTTGTTCAGCTGGATGAGTGGTTCCCATAGAGGACCCGAATCACAAAAGTGAATAGGATCCTCCAAGCCACGTGAAATGAGCTTTTGGTGGTCGGGTTCTCCAAAAACGTTGGATCTAAAATGATTTGTTTTAACCCATCCTTCACCGTGGAGGGTTCAGATGGGCGACATAAACTCCTTTGTTATAATCCAACCTGTTGAAGTGCAAAACGCTTTATAGTCCAGTGGTAAATCGTTGTTGCCCCGTGAAGACCGAATCGATGAGATATTCCCAAGAGGTCCGAGGTTGTTCTCATCGAGAGGTGTCGGTCAAAGGCCTTGGTCTGCCCAAAACTCCCGAGGAGATTTTGGTAAACAAAGGAGGACACAAACAAAGGCCGTTTCGGTGGGCAATTAAATAAAATTTCATAATGTCTTTGTAGGTTGGGGCAGCTTGGGGTATTCAAAGTTGCCTATGACATTATTAGTTTTAAATTCAACATTTGTAAGATCCCCACCCATCGAGAAGCAAACCGGAGAGATTGTGTTCTAGCCATTTCCATTAAAGATTTTAGAGTTTTTGAAAATACTTTCTTTTGACTAGAACAATCAAGGTTTTAGATCTCTCAAGTTTTGTGATGAAAACTTTGTAAATGTTTACAAGAAGGGTTTTCAAAATAGGTTAGAAGAGTTTTGAGAACACACAAATATTTATGGGTTTTGAAATGATTTTGACAGAGTTTTGTTGCGTAAAATAATTTGTGTGTGTTTGTTTGTTTTGGAGGAGGGTATTTATAGAGTGGTGAGAAGGGTGGTTTGTGCACAAATGGGAATATTAAGAGTCGGTTTTGAAAAACGTTTGAATTTCCACATTTAATGCTACCACCCATTACCCGCAAGAAATTCCCGTTTTCATGGAATATTGCGATTACGCGATAAAAGTGCACTTTGCGTAGATAAAATATCAATTTGATATTTTTGTGTGAGGAGGCATTAAATGCCAAGTGGGATGACAATAAGACAAAGAGACATATATTCCTATATTAAATTAGCATTGTTACCAACCTAGGACATTTAAGTAATCGATACTTGGATCATTTACTTACTCATTCAATGCTCTTTGTCAAATGTCAGGACCCCGAATGAGTCTTACTCATTCGGTGAGTGGTTTATTTTGGGTGTTCAGGAGGATGAACCATTTCGAGAACTTCTTGAGATTGGTTTTCGGATGCCCCGACTCTCAATGTCAAGCATTCCCATTCAAATTTTCATCTCTCAAGGTAGGTTCATCCAAGGGTTTGGTAAAGATATCGCAAGTTGATATTCAAGAGGGATGAAATAAAGTTCTATGTCTCCTTTCATTATGTGATCCCCGATGAAGTGATATCGATATCAATGTGTTTGGTTCTTTGGTGGAGGACGGGGTTGTTGGAGATTGCAATAGCAATCGTGTTATCACGAAGATGGGTACCATTTTGTAACGGATGTCATAGTCACCGAGTTGACTTTTCATCCATAATACATTGGCACAACATCCCAGTGCGACTATATACAAATTATCTGTCAAGACATAGCCACCGATTGTTGCTTTTAGCACTCCAATGACGCTTTTCCTCCAAGAAATTGACAGACCACGAGGTACTTTTTCTCATCCATGTTACACCCGAGATAATCGTAGTCGAATACCCTTTGAGGTCAAACTCGAGCACTTTGGATAGTAAAGTCCAAGGCTTGAAGTTCCCTTCGTATCCGAGAATTCTCTTGGGCTGCAGTGAGATGGGATTCTTTAGGATTCGATGATATCTTGCCATTGTATGCATCGAGAATTAGATGTTTGGTCTAGAAGCGATTAGATACATCGGTGAGCCTACAATCCTCTTAAATGAGTTTGATTGATGATTTGCCGGTGAGATCAGTCCAAGGTTGTTAGGTGGGACCATTGAGTCTTCATCGAGGCACGATCGAGATATTTCATATTTCTTCAAGAGATTTACGTGTATTTCTCTTGGATGGATATTCCTTTATCGGTTGCCTTATTTGTAGTCCAAGAAAGTATGTGAGTTCCCCATCATGCTCATTTCAAACTTCTTCAGTCATCAATTTTTCAAACTGCTTTGCAAAGTTTGTAGTTTGTCGAGCCAAAGATGATGTCATCAACATACACTTGGACTAGTATCACATCCTGTTGAGTTCTATAGACAAACGATGTGTTGTCTATCTTTCCTTTGACAAACTTGTTTTGTATCGGGAAGGCCGAGAGAGTTTCATACCATGCCTTGGGAGCTTGTTTAAGTCCATAAAGGGCTTTGTCAAGCTTGCGAGACATAGTCGTGGAATTCACTACTCTCAAAGCCCGGAGATTCTTGAACATACACATCTTCCTTGAGATCACCATTTAAGAATGCACTTTTAACATCCATTTGGTAGACCCCAAGTTCATGTATGTTGCATATGCAAGGAAGATCCCGATGGCTTCCATTCTTGCAACAGAGCAAATGTCTCATCATAGTCAATGCCTTCTTGTTGACCGTAACCTTTGGCTACAAGTCCTGCTTTGTTTTTAATGACATGCCGCTTACCGCTTTGTTTACGAAAACCCACTTCATTCCTATGACTACTACATCCCGAGGACATTTGATCAAGGTCATGACCTTGTTTTATCAAACTTGCGCTTCTTCTTGCATAGCTTTGAACCCGGCTTGGGTATTTTAGAGCCTCGGTGACACTTTTGGGTTCTATATCCGATAGGAAATCGGCATATAGATATTCATTGGTCAAGTTGCGCTTAAATTAGCAACCATGCTTCTAGTGAGCATGCCTCGGTGGGTTCACCAATGATGTTTACAAGCTCAATGTCCCGAGATCTTGTCCACTTACTTTGTGGTCCGAGATCCGAGCTTGAAGATGTCACCGGGAGTTCGAGATGTGAGTTCGGTGCAAGAGCCACAAAATCATTTAGATCATCCGTAGAGATGTCTTGTTCAGTTGAGGTTCATGAGTTCTGTGTTCTGATCATTTGATCGGTGTTTCCTATCCCAAATAGGATCGGCCGATTATCAATAAACTCACCGATAGTTGGTTGGGGTAGGTTGTGAGGTAAGACATAATATGAGATGTCTCGCATCGACTTGATATGAGGAATTGATTTGATGATTGAACTCATCAGAGGATATCTTGATGAGTCATTAATCCCTATTTCCTCCACCGAGGTATTTGTGAACTCGATGCTTTAACTTTCATCAAAGGTGACATGAAAGGTTTCTCAACTTGTTGTCTTCGGTGTTAAACACCACAAGGCTTTGGAGATCGATGAGTAGCCTAAGAAATATCCATCATCGCCTTTTGCATCAAATTTGCCTAGGTGATCCTTGTGGTTATGAATAAACACAGACACCCAAACACATGAAAGTAGGCGATGTCGAAGTCTACCTTTGAAAGTCTCAAAAGGGGTTTTATTATGTCTTTTGACAATGATTGACCTGTTTGAGTGTAACAGTGCTTTGATCGCTTCATCCCGTAAATGCTTTGAGAGGGTCGAGCCATTTAACATGGTTCTTGCTGCCTCAATGAGAGTTCTGCTTTTCCTTTCAAAGAACCCCATTTTGTTCGGGGTATAACGAGATGAGAAATTTTGAGAAATTCCTTTTCATCACGTGCTTTCAAGCTCTTGATTTACGAACTTCGCACCATTGTCGATTCGATTTGTTTAACAATAATGTCATTATGGTTTTCAATTTTCTCGATGAATGACATTGTTGTATCACCGCTGACTCTTTTGGAAAGAAAGTATACCCAAGTGTATCTTGAAAACTCATCAACAATGACAAGTGTATACTTCTCATGCCGGATTGATCTCGGACCGACAGTCCAAAGAGATCCATGTGCGGTGAGGTGAAGGCACTTTGATGGAGAAATTTTGTTTGGTTTTGAAAGATGCTCTATGGTGTTTACCTTTCTCACAGCGTAGCATGGTTTTCTTTTGCAAAACCAAAGATGGTTAGCCAAGGACCTTGTTTTGTCTTGCCGGGTTGTTGATATTTTGAAGTTTAAGTGAGAGAGTCTCTAGTGCCACGGCCATTGATAGATTCAATGGCTTTGGCAAAGAGACAGTTCCATCTTGAGAAAGAGTAGACATGTCTAAGACATAAACATCATCTCTTCTAGAGCTATCAAAACAACTTCTTTATTGGCATTGAAAATGGTACCTTGTTTGTCATTAAATTGCACAATGTACTTAGCATCACATAGTTGACCGACATCGATGAGATTGTATTTGAGACCATTGACATAAGCAATTCTAGATAAAACTATTCCATTGCGCCATCGAACTATAACCTTCATGGGACATGATGAGTTATCACCAAATACTACCTTGGGTCCCGTTTCTTTACATACTTGTGCAGATACTCCTTTACACCACCATGCTTCTTGAGCATCCACTGCCTAGATGCCGATAGGCTCCTGGCGTGTCTCTGCACAAGTAGTAAACCAATTAGTTTCTCTTAGTGACCCACTTGCTAGTAGGCTTGGGTCTCAAGGTCTCTTTGAATTTTGCAATCGAATCATGGTCAAGTGGTTGAGTGCATTGTGCTACCACAGTTTTGTATTTAGAGGCCGAGGAAGACTCGGTGATTTTGGGTTGTTTTGTACTTCTCCTTGCATGAATGACACCGCCATGTTCGGATGTCTCATGAGTCGGATTTCCACATATATCACAAAGATGTGTTCATGAGACAGTCATCCCGATGATGATCATTAAACCCACAAAGTGAGGGCAAAGAGGAAAAGGTTTTGCTATATTCTTGAGAGTCGTTTTGGAGGATGAAGCATACCGATGACCAACTTTGGTATAGTTTGCTTTATCGATGAGCTTACATACTATAAGTGGTCTCATAGTTACAGGATCATCCTTATTGCGGATCATGCAATAAAGGATTCTATAGCGCTTGTCGATGGTATTGTTAGGAATTAGAAAATTCCATGTTAAAGTGTCGGTCACCCCAATTATGATCTAGCATAAGTTAGCTCGTAGACGTGTCGTTATTTGTCGTTGTTTACGTTATTTTTCGCTTTATTAGTTAGTTATTAGTTTAGTTTAGCGTAGTGCAACACCGTGGAGGAAGGACGGTCTTTACCCACCGTATCCCCGATCCACAGCCGATAGGAGGTCGTTGAGTGCAGTAGTATAAATACCCTTCCATCCATGGAAGGGGTGGTGCTTCTCATAATCTAATATTCAACTTTTGTGTAAACCTCTAGCAAGAACACCCCCTCTCTCTCTACTTTAACTCTCTAACTATGGCAATCATGTATTTCCATCATCCAAGACCACCCGAATCATCAACACAATAATATTTGGATCCTAACAATTGGTACCAGAGCCAAGGTTACGTTGTTTTGATGATTTTTGGTGGTTTTTGAATCTTGTTTCAAACTGTTTTTGCATCTGTTTTTAAATGGTCGAAATATCTTGGGTAAACTGTCATGTGGTTATTACTTGGTTTATGTATTCGTTATTCCTCTTTTGGTCAAAGATGTCTCTTAGTCTATTCATGTATACATTTCTGTCTTGGTCATATTGTGTGGTCCAAACAGATATGTTAATTTCATCATTTTTTGTGTTACGATGTTTTTGTACCAAAAGTGAAGTCAGCGGTAATATGGTTAGGTTTTAAGGTCCAAACAATGGGTCAAAATGGGTAATATGTATATCTTTTCAAGTCTTTTTCTGGGTTTACAATCTGGTCAAGTTCTGGTGGTCTAATAAGGTATAATGAAGTGTCTTTATGATGCTTTTCTGGGTTTGAAACTGGTCATTTTCTTGCTAGCGAGTTGTCCTTAAAAGATGTCCTGATTCAATGAATATATCTAGCGACTTGGTAAATTAAGCTAGCGACTTGTTTTTTAACAAGTTAGCGATTTATGACAGCGACTTGTAATGAAAAAACCTAGCGACTTGTTATTTAACAAGTCGTAGCGAGTTAGCTTAGCGACTTGGCTAGCGACTTGGCTAGTGACTTGGCTAGCGACTTGGCTAGCGACTTGGCTAGCGAGTTGGCTAGCGAGTTGGCTCATGACCATTGTCACTAGCGACTTGACCTTGTAACAGAAAGGAAGAAGGAGAAGACATGATCAGACCATACAACAAAACTAAATACAACCTCGTGACCTCAGGTTATACATCATCGGTACATGACTAAACCGTCATCATCACTCATCTAAAACAACAACAACTCAACTCATCAAGACTCACTGAACGAATTGTAATTAAAATTGATCTCAGAATCATATCTCTCATTCCATTAAAAGTTTCTTTCAAACTTTTGGAGGTCAAGCCTTATGAAAGATATCCATCCCATCATAGATCTATGACTCTATTACCATAACTCAAAACGTTAAAATGATACGAGATCTCAGCCTTGTTCATTTTTGTGAATGGTTCTAAAATAACTCATAGATCTCAAAAGATCTACTCACTAATGAACGTGTACTTCATTGATCTTAATATGTTTGCTATTTTATCCGAATGTTTAAGATATTTCAACTAACAAATCTGTTAATTGAACATCTTGATTCGTTACGTCTATCATCAAACATATTTGAAGCCATGAAGTGAGTTTAACAATTAACGTTAACTCATTTTCATTCGTTCGTCTATTTTAATTTGTATCAAGATTGAACAAACCTACCTTGTACCTTGTTTGTGAATGGTCGCCTCGCTTACATAACCATCTTTGTGGTCGCTTTACCACGAGCCATCCTTTGGCATATCAAAACCTTCACACCAATGACCTTCAAGCCATCCTTGTGGCCATAATGATGAGGCTCAAGCCATCCCCGTGACGAGCATGGGAACGCTTATATCATTCAACTCAAGTGACGAGTTGTTTGAGATTTGGAGAGAAACGGAGTTGTAAAAAAAGATGGAGGCGGATTATTTTTAAGCTGCGTTTAGGGTTTGAGTAATGATGGTTGCGCCTTTGTTGAGAGTTTTATTAGGGTTGGGTGGCGAGTTGATTGAGAAGGCAGAGATGGGGGCTGATTGTTGAGTGATATTAGGGTTAGGAGAGTTGTGGGATATGTGTGCTTTTATACCCTGACCTTTAGATATTCGGTTGTGTGTTCAACGATAATACTCGGTTTGTTAATGGGCTTCAAGTGTTCACATGAGCAGTAATTCTACATGTTGGATTTGGACAAGTGATTGATTATCTCAATCGTGGGCCTGTTGTCAACTGCTCTTGTCGTGGACCAGAAATAAATTGAGTTTATCTCATGTCGTGAACCTCCCTGTGAACCTTTTATCCGAATGTATTTTGATAATGTGAGTTTTGATATTTATCGAACTTATGATTGTGTGGGCTTGGTAAAAAGTGTTGAGCCGTAAATCTCGTGGTTATATCCGTATTTGTTACTAAATATAAAATCATCGGGTTTATCAAAGATTTGATGTGTCGGAGATTATTGTTTGGAAAGATTTGTTCAATGGACCGGGTATAATAATTGGTGTTATGAACATGGGCCTTTCTAAAAGATTAAATGGATTGGACTCAAAGTTATGATTAGGCTTCTCATAATCAGACCGTATATGTGTAATTTGATCATGTGATTTGTCAATGCGACTTGATGAGGTGATGAGATTCGTTGTGTTGTGCGGATTGTTACTTTGGTGTATACAGTGTCGCGAAGGTTATTATGTCACGGCTTTGATGTTTGTAATATGTTGACTACGGGGTTGTTTGTTCGGTATTTCTCATTTTGATTTAAAGTGACGTTTTCCGGGCGCGTTTACTTATTTTCGTCTTCTTTCTTTCTACCATTCCGCGAAGATGACTTGTTTGGGCGGTTATAGAGGGTGATAAAGACTTGGCTATTTAGTTGCGTTTGTGATTCTTTCTCATTTAACCCACAACGTAGCTAACACTTCAGTGTCTCACTCAGTTGAGAATGTCAAGAGGTTTTGTACATTGGGTACACCGTTTCTTTTTCACGAGGATTAGTACAAGTTTAAGTAACAAATCTGGGGAAGTTCACTTCATGATCAAGTTTGGAATATCGGGGTTCCTTCTCCATGTGGTCACTACAATAGCCGACAGATTGCGCGAATGATGTGTTTACCAAAGTATTGATTGGATTGTTGTTGATGTTGGATAAAGAACCGCTGATGAACAGCTGCATGTTCCCCTAAAACAGATATTCACCGAAACCAAAGTTGTCATAACACATTCAAGCTGACATTGTTTACGGTTTTGTCTTGATTTTGTAAAATCCCGCGAAAGAACCTATTTCTCGGTTTAAATCATAGACTTGTAAAATCCGTGACAATGGAAACATCCCGTATTAGTAAAGTGCATTTCGGATCTATCTTACGGTTTATTCTTGGTTTTGTAAAATCCCGCGAAAGAAACTATTTCTCGGTTTAAACTATAGAATTGTAAAATCCCGTGATGATGGAACCATCCTGGATAAAGGAAAGTGTATTTCGGGATCTTATTTGATGTTGCTGCTACGGTTTCTGCTTCAAAGAAGGGATAAAAGGGTGTACTTCATGAATTGGATGTGTGTTTGGACTTTTGTCATGGCAGTTTGGTTATTTTATGGTTTTGCGGGGTTACGTGCTTGTTACCATGGTCGGGATGAAACCATTATCAAAGTTCATTTAAATGTCAAAGAAGGCTAGATTTGAGTAGTTCGGAAGATGTGACAACGGCGTTAATTCAGTATTATTTATTTGAGGTTGAAGTGAAATATCACAGGCGAGTGTACTTAGTATCCGAAGGTATCGGGGATGGATGGATGAAGATTCTTCATGATCCTTGTTTGAGCTTATTATTCAAAACGAAGACTTGGAAATCTAGTTATTGTTGGGTGTCTTTACCTTTTCTTTTACCACTTGGGAAATTGGGCTCATACCACCACAAAATAACTATCACTTTAAGGAGTTACGTTGTAGTGCTCAGTGTCACATTCAATTGTGGATTTTCAAGAGGTAATGTACGTCTATTACTTGATGGTTGGTTGGTTGAAGAGTATAGAGTACTTAAGAGATTCAATGGAGCATGAATTCTCGGCACCGCTCTTTGTTACATATGTGCAAGTTTAAGTCACGAGTTCGGGTTAGTTTACTTCAGGGTCAAATTTATCATATTGAGTTTTCTCCATCAGCTGTCACGATAAAGAGCCTACAGAATGATAATGGGGTTGATTAAAAGTTTTGCTAAGAGAGTTGAAAAGAGAGAGATTATGACGTATGAACACAACAGTTCATGCCTCGTTCTCTAAAGAAAAGAAAAGTGTACGTGTCAGTGCGCTTTATCTTACGAAGAGAAATCTTCTAATTAATGACCATTCTCATCAACATGCTTCACGCTTTTCCATGCGCTTGATCATAAAGTGAACCGGCTACCACCGATTGTTTTCTCATTCCACTTGCTCGATTATAATGAAGATGGCGACATCATGTGCTTATTTTGCGGGAGAGAAGTGTGAATAGAACATTCGGATGATTTTCACTTATTTAATCAAGAATGGCAACTCCGTATGCAATTCTTGAGGGGAGAATAAGTGTGAAATTACTGCATGATTGATTATTATTTGAGAATTTAATGGTCATACGGCTCTAAACTCATGTAAGAACCGAGCTTCTTCTTATCGGGTAATCTTCACATGGAGTTTCTTCTAAGAGTCGTTAGTTGACATCTTCACAAGCGATATGAGTTTATTGACAAAGTGCTTCCGGTTAATGCTTCACGTGCACATCAACATGATGATTCCGAACAACCTTCTATTCTTGTTTGATGTGATTGTTTGCTTGGTGTTACCATTTAGTGTGTTCGTTCTGCGGCTGATTCTTTGATTTCCTTGATGAACATCTTTACATTCTTGTTTGATTGGGAGGATTCTAGTTAAGGGATTTGCAAGATGTAAGTTAATTGGGATGCTTTTTGGTGATGTTCTTGTGTTTTTGGTGAAATGAAGATGTTAACTATCTATTCCCCAACTGGACAATCTTGAAGAAGGTCGAGTCTACAGTCGGTTCTACACTTTCTGCTACATGTTAGAAGACTAAAGATGAGTTGCACTTAAAGATCTAAAGACTTCTTCTTATCTCGGGCATTTATTAACAGATTGTCGGTTTAGGGGAGAGCACTAATTGGGGGAATGTGATATGTCGAATTTAATCCCCAATTAGACTTGCTCACATTATTCAAAGATGTTGATTCTCACAAAGACTTCAAGCTATCTTCTCAACAAATTTCAAGTATTTGGGCATTCAAAGAGTTCTTTGAATCAAGTATTAAAACCGAGAAGGGGTAAGGAGACAAGCATCTAAACGCGAGTAAACTTGATGAACTTAATACTTCTAAGTAATTGAAGATATCCCGGAAGACAAATGTTATTACATGAGAGAAACTCAAGGTTTGACTCATGGCGAGTAAACTTGATGAACTTAATTCTTCTAAGTGATTGAAGATATCCCGGAAAACAAATGTCATGACCGCAGAGAAACTCAAGGTTTTACTCATCAAGGCGTTTAGTGTTAGTATTTGAACTATGTGGGGAAGTGATGTTAGAGAAGTTTACAAGATAAAAGAGGTACACTAGTGTGTGGTGATTTCGATGGTATCGCAATGATCGGGGAGAGATTGTGTACATTGGGGATGCTCACCGTTTTCACTTGAGTGCTTAATCGGTGATTCGTAGATATAATCACTTATTCCGAGTTGACATCCGCAGAGATTGTCATCCGCAGAGATAATCGATGACTTGGCCGCTTCTTCAATGTTTTCGATTATTCATTCCTTGGGTATTGATATACTTGGATACTTGAGCTTTATACACGATCATCGGGGAAGAAAAATGTGAACATGGGGTGGTGTTTTCATTCCCCTCATGATGTGTAGTCGGGAGAGCTCTTGGGTATTGGTGTACTTCGGGTTCTTGAGCTTCATACACGATCATCCGGGATGAAAAATGTGAACATGGGAAGGTGTTTTCATTCCCCTCATGATGTGTGTTCGGGAGAGTTCTTGAGCATTATTCTAAGAGACGGACTGCATCATTTTAACTACTCGGGGGAAGTGGTCTCTTGACACCTTTTTGGAATGGATTGCTTCAGACTTCAGTGGAAAAGAAATTTGAGAAGATTATTTAAGTGTGGGATGAAACGTTGCTGGTATTCTATTGGATGATATAACCTCGAACGAAGAATCACGGTGATTATTCTTAAAAGGAGCAGCAAGTTCGATGATAATGGTGTGCTTCTTTGTGCGCCTGGCTAAGAGAAGCTTGAAAGAAAGCTTTGAATCGCTCATTAAAGGATTTTCGGTTTGGGGAAGTCGCCAAAGTCTCTCTTTCTCAAAGGCTCATGTTCTATCTTCTATTCGAGCCCCGGAAGCTTTGGTGGTGAATGTTTAAGGGATGATGACTTCTATCTTCTACAACGGGTCGCTCGATATCCTTATCTCGGTATCAGATTATCATCTTCTTTAACTATATCATCTATTCTATCTTTGTATATATTTATTCAAAAGCAAAATACAAAATATAAAACCAACAAAAGAAAATAGAAAAATATAAAATATTCAAAACCCATAAAATCGAAAATTTGAAAAATACCAAAATATGTTTTCCTATACATGTCTTCCGTATCGATAACATCTACGGTCTTAGAAATGTCATTCAATAATGGCACGGGACTTTAGATGAAGTTCGAGCGAGAGGTGTAAATATTCTTTTCTAAACATGTCAAAAACTATGGCTTACGCTTATTTCGATCAGAACCCGAGCTTCAAATTATGGCTTACGATTCGTCGATCAGTAACCCGTGCTTTAACTAATGGCTTGCTATTATTTCGATAGCAACCCGCTCTTTAAAGGAAGGAAAGTGTTATGCTAAACAATTTTTCAAATATTTCGTGCACTTATCCTATAAACAAAACAAGGAAAGTATGTCAAGGATCTTGCTCCTACACAAATGTTTTTCCGTCTATAATTCTTGAGAAAAATATTTGTTGTTTTCAAAATTGGTGGTAAATGAGTTGCTTGAAATACAATCGCTTGAGTTTTCGTTAAAATTGAAAAACTCAATCAATGACTTCACAGCTGTAAACTTTTGTAAATTTAAGTCATTGATTGAGGGGAGAATGTTTTCAAATTTGTATCATCTAACGAGATTATCTTATTCATCCTCGTGCTTATCTCAGAAATACAATTGCCTGTGTTGAAGGACTAGGTTTCTAGGATGTGATTGTTAGGTTTAGATGATTAGAGTTTGATTAACACATTATTCCCATATATATTTGAATGATCTGATTGATATGTTGAATTGACTTGTATTAGTCGATTGTTGTTTGGGTGATGTCGACCACCATATATTTGTATGTGTGTTCACTAACGTATGCAGGTATATTGGTTATAAGAATGTTCCCGATCCGGATCCCACAATTGAAGATGATTGGATGCCGAAAGGAAAGGGTAACTATATCTTGGGTTGACAAATGAAGAAACGGAGCTTAACTGGACCTCAATGGAGAGTTGGCATGAAATGCAACGAAGAGGTCTTATTGCATCAAGAGATGGTTTTCTTCACAAGTGAAGAAACGGAGCTTAATTGGACCTCGGTTGGCATAAAAATGCAATGTAAGAAGTCTCACCGCATCGCCAGATGGTTTTTCTTCCAAACCCTACAAAGAAACAACAACAAAAGCGGCTCAACCACCTAACGAATCTTTGTGCAGATACCATTTTTAAACAATTTTGAGTAAATTGAATTAAATTGTTTTGAAAATGGAAAATATTGTTTTGAAAATATATTGGACTAAATTTTGAAAATCACCGACTTCATTTTATCAAAACTTGAGTCACTCAATTATCGACTACGGTCATGGATTGAGGGGAGTGATTTAAAATAAAATATTTTCAAACGATATTTCTTCACAAAAGTTCCGCTTTGTACAATATAAGTGGTGATCTAAAGATTTAATGTTATGTCATGGTATGATTTTTCTTTAGAATCAAGGTCTTTCAAATGAAATTTTTCTCGTTCTTGTTTGATTGTGAAATTGTTTTATTTTACTAAAAGATCTCTTAAAACTATCATACCGACACTAACAATCTTTAATGTCTTAAATTGGTCCTTATCATCATTTTTTCAAAATCAAATCTTGCCACGTCTTTCCCAAAAATTTTCTAAATGATTTAATCGGTTGGGATCACAAATCTCAAATGGTTTGATATTTCGATCGGGGTAGAGATCGTGATTTAAATCTCAAACTGCTTTTAATGGAATCGGTTTTAGTCCTTATAGGAACTCCCCGCCTCCATGTACCAAACGATTTCAAATACACAATGCACATGTTGAGGAGGAGGATTTATCCAAAATCGATGAGTATTTAAACAAGGCCACATTTTCTCCCATGTTTTCTAAACCTTATTAAATCACTTGGGATCCAAAATCTCAAAGGGTTTGATATTTTTGATCGGGGGAGAATTTGTGATTTAATAATGAAATTTGATAAAAGGTGATCGTTTTGATTTAATTGTGCACGCTGCTTGCTCATATGTGCTAAACGCTTTCGAATCTTGAAGCACATATTGAGGGGGAGTAAATAAACTATCGAGGTACGAAAGCTTTTTAAAGTGATTTTTAAAGTACCTTGATTGAGTTTTTAAATGGTTTCTTAATAGCTTGTGTGATCGTAAATGTGCTTCAAAAGAACTCTTGCCTCTATGTGATAAAATGATTCAAATATCCTACGCACATATTGAGGGGGAGAATTTACCAAGAAAATCAAATGGCTTTTTCTATGAAAATTGTGATCATGAAATTATTTCAAAGAAATTATTTCAAAGAACTCTTGCCTCCATGTGCTCAACAATTTCAAATCATATGCACATGTTGAGGGGGAGCATTTCTAAATGATCAAAACTATTAAGGTACAAAATGTTTTGATCTCGTATCACAAGTACCTTGATTGTTTTTCCAAATGATTTTTCAATTGGTTTCAAGGAAGAATGAACTGTACCAAAAGACCGACCATTTTACTTTATGCATGGTGTTATAAGGATGGTTAGGTTAGGTATTCGTTCCCACGATCCCGCCAGAGTTTGAGGGATCTACCGAGGACAATCCACTAGATAGTGTAGAGTCCTTAGGTATGATGAAAAAACAAGGGAGAAAAGTGAGATATGGGAAGAGTGCGGATGAGATGAGCTAGTAATGGAATTAACCCAACAAGGTTCTAGTAATGAAGTCTCGGTAAGCAATCAAGGGTTGAAGAATGAAAAGAATTGAATGTGAAAAGGGTGAAAAGAAATAGCCTCCAATAATTCAACCTTAGGGCGAGAACGGGTTCAATACATATGCTACCGGGTGGTTACTAAGGTAACGCCAGTATTGAAGACAAGACGTCATGGACCCGAAGGACGCACGCACTTCAACTTTCCAAACCACTCAAGTTCCTCTTAAAGGGCTTGTTTCATTCTCACGGGAACCGACATTATCTATCGAATTTCTCTTAGAGATTGTTGATATTGAAGAAGGAGACCTCTCCTAGTCTCCGACACGAGAACCAAATGTGCACTATTGAGTCTAGAGCCAAGAGATCATCCACAATATCTCGTTAGGACACTATTCTTGAAGACTTGTCTTTTCACACAATGTGGAAAGTAAGTACATATTAAGAGTCCTCGCATTATCCTTGTGGTATTGCGGAACATCCGAGTGATATGAAAATATTCACGATGAAGATGGAAATCCTTCTAGAGCCAACATCAAACAAGCTCTTGGTGGGTGACATGTGAGATCTTCTCAAGATCAAGCTTGTGACAACCGGATAGAAGCGATGGGGAGATTCAATCTTGAATCAACCTTGGTCCAGAATGGAATTGATTTAATACTTTTGGAAAAACCGTTCGATGTGCAAATCTTCTTTTCTCTAGCACGTCGAATGTGTACTTATGTTTTCAAAATTCAAAAGTATTCTTGATTGAAAAATACTTTTAGAAAACCGCTCGATGTGCGAATCTCTTCTTTTAGCTAAGACGTCGAATGTGTACTCATTTTCAAATACAAAAGTGTTTTGATTGAAAATTGATCTTTCTCATAAAACCTTCGTCGTATTGCAAAACTCTTTATTCTAAGCAATACGCGATTGTTTTCAAATCATTTTCATCAATCGGTGAATCTCAATTATTTGGTTCACTCACTCCGTTTGTCTTCTTTGAGACGTTCGGTTTGAGAACAACTAGAACAAATTGCGAAACCACGTCAAGGAGATTCTTAGGAATCCTACCGATCACAGTCAGTGCTTGTCTTGATCTACGGGAACCGTGGGCGTGTACCTCAATTCAACGAAGTGATCAAAGACACTTTCGTGCGCTTTATTGCTAATCGTCGATGCGGTACACCCCGACGATTGCGGTGATCGTAATTGAGGAGTCAATCCAAAGCCGCATGTTCACAAAGAACCACACCTAATTGAAGAAATCATGATGGTGCATTTCTACATAACTTTGTTCGATATTTTTATACTATGCTTCGCTTGCATGCACGCAAATATCATGAACCATGAAGGCTTCCGCTACTCGATGGAAAGATGTCATGATTCAAAAGTGTGAGCATGTCGGTCCGAAGTTACAACTTCACATGAAGGCAACACTACTATGGATGATCCAGATTTATCGCGGGTGATGATCTCAATGAAAGCTCGAAGATCATCAAAGATGTGGATCGGTTCAAAGGCCTCCACTTAAAGTACTAATCTATGTGGACTTGGAAGAATCACTTTGCTAAGCACAAAGATTCTTGAATTGAAGAATTGAAATCCACGAGCTCAAGAACGAAGTCAAAGATAGAATGCTAGGAAGCAAAATGTATTTCATGGGGTGACCTCCTTGGGAGATTGTTAGGAATTAGAAAATTCCATGTTAAAGTGTCGGTCACCCCAATTATGATCTAGCATAAGTTAGCTCGTAGACGTGTCGTTATTTGTCGTTGTTTACGTTATTTTTCGGTTTATTAGTTAGTTATTAGTTTAGTTTAGCGTAGTGCAACACCGTGGAGGAAGGACGGGTCTTTACCCACCGTATCCCCGATCCACAGTCGATAGGAGGTCGTTGAGTGCGTAGTATAAATACCCTTCCATCCATGGAAGGGTGGTGCTTCTCATAATCTAATATTCAACTTTTGTGTAAACCTCTAGCAAGAACACCCCCTCTCTCTCTCTACTTTAACTCTCTAACTATGGCAATCATGTATTTCCATCATCCAAGACCACCCGAATCATCAACACAATAATATTTGGATCCTAACAGGTATGACTAGTGTAGTGACACAGCTCACACTTCTGCTTGGGTTTTTTGGTGGATTTTGATTTTGATGAGCTAGATGAGGCTGACTTAGTTTCCTTGATTGAATCAGGGGCTTTTTCGATGGTGTCCATCTTTTCCGTCGACTTCCTCACAAGCTCGATGAAGTTCTTTGAATTTGGTCGACCGGTGGGGACAGAGAATGTTGAAGTCCTAGTAGGAGTAGACTCTTGTTGGATTTGTTTTGTTTGTCTTTGCGGGATGGTTCTACCAAGTCCGGACCTTTCTTTTGGTGAGTGAGGATTGAATTTTAGAGGAGTAAGCTCGAGCTTGGTTCAAGACCTCGAAGAGGTTTCGGGGTGGAAGCGGTGTTTGATTCTGCCTGCACTCGAGATGTGTTCACTACCACCGGGCACATCGTGAGTCCTAGCATACTCTTAAGAGCTTGGCTCTCGGGCTCAAGAATCCTTCCGAATTGAAATTTGGAAGCTTACTCTCGGGATTAACCTTTTCAATCCAATCACCGGAATTTGGGTTGTCGACATATTGGTAATCATACCACCGACACAAATGGTTTTGAACTTTGGTCTTTGTTGCGAGTCGGGAGATGATCTTCACCTATGACTCTCTTTTTTGCTGAGGGCACCCACAAGATCAAAGACCACAGGATTCTTAGCAATCCAACTATCAAGAATATCTTGTTCCTTTTAAGTTCATCTTGAAGAGCACGATTTCTCTTAACTAGTTCAATGTTTTGAATTTGCAAAGTGATGACTTCAAGCTTGGCTTGTTTTAAAATAAGCGCTCATCTCTACACTTGTTTAATTCAAAACTTAGCTTGTTGTATTTTGAAAAAGTTTTAATCTTTGCTCTTCTACGAACTTAAGGTCAACATTAAGATAATTCATATAAGGCGCCAATCGAGTCATCATCCATAGAAAGTAAGATGTTTACCTTCTTCATAGTGATGTTGACCCATTCCCGTTCTCGCATGATTCTTTCCAACAGCCTAGCTTGTCCTCTTACGAGAGGGCCACTAGTGCACCGACATGCACCATTTCATCATCGATGACACCGGCTCTTCATCGATCGAAGGTCTCAACAACAAGGCCTTTGTTTTACCCCGCATGCATTGAACACTTTTTGTTGTTTACGAGGGATTGGCCTCGAGCAATGCAAGCTTAGCTTTGAATTTCTTATACTTGGCTTCAAAATCAACAGTTTTGTTTTGATCATTTGTTTTGAAAGTTTTGATGAGGCGATAGATTTTGGTTGAAATTTGCTAAAGCACGAGGACCGATTTGACCGGATGGTTTATAAGAGGGTTGAAATTGTTTTGAAAATGACTTTTGCAAAATGACCTCTTTTGTGACATAAAGCATTCGGTGTCCTCATTTGCTTTAGCATTTGAAAATCTTTGTTTCTTTTATAAACCTTGAGAGTTAGCAAGAAGTGCCCTTTTCACGAAATTCAAAGTTCGGTCATTTAGGTACTCTCACTTGATCTCTCATCGGGCTCATCATCGAATTTTCCGAAAATCTTGAACAACATTGTTAGAATAAGCGATTGATATTGGTGATGAGGTGGTGGTCGGGACTTCTTGACTTCCCGAGACTTCTTTAAGTCGGGTATCGTCTGCATGATGAGGTTTTCCTCATAGAAAAATTTCCATAAATTTCGGAAGCTCAAGATTTTGGATATGATTAGCATTCCAAAGTCCACGAGAGAAATTCAACCACTTCTCGGGAGGCTGACAAAACCAACATTGATTTCATGTTTGCACAACTTAACACCATCATTTGACAGCTCATTTAAAAGAGTTTTGTACACGGTGTAAGTTTGAGAGAGAGTTTACGAGTCCTTAGCCACAAGGTGTTATACTCAAGTTTCGTGTCTATTATCCTGCTTTCCTTGGTATCGGATGGTCCTTCATGACTATGAACTAGGTCATCCCAGGTTTGCTTAGTCGTACTACGACTTATAACGAACTCCATAATGTCGTCGGAAGACAAGATATTATGATACTTTTGAGTCTTTGGTCTGGTTGACCACTCTCCTTTCATCCTGGGTCCACCGAGCTTGAGTTTGGGCAACCCTTGAATATCTTTGGGACAAATGGACCTTAATTTATACACTTGATATAATAAGGTTCCATCCCAAT